>CM062811.1:6260632-6780374 GCA_031772625.1 Pinus tabuliformis | reverse complement strand
TATTTGAGCAAGGAGGATGAACACTGGTTATGGCACCAAAGGTTGGGGGCATCTAAGATTTTCACAAATAAGGAAAGCATGTAAATACCAGGCAGTTCGTGGTCTTCCAGACTCACAATATGCAAATCATGTCAGTTTGGTAAGCAAACCAGAACTAACTTTCCTGAGAAGGAAGGATCAGCTAGCAGGCCTCTTGAGCTAGTTCATACAGATGTATGTGGTCCATCTAGGAAAAGGTCACCTCGAGGAGAAGAATACTTTATATTATTTATTGATGAATTTTCTAGGATGGTTTGGATAGGACTGATGAAGCACAAAGATGAAGCGTTCGAAAATTCAAATCTTTCAAAGCATTGGTGAAAACGAATCAGATCGCAAAATTAAATACCTCAGGTCTGATAGAGGTGGGGAGTTTACCTCAAATGAGTTTTTCGATTTCTGTGAAGAACATGGAATAAGAAGGGAATTCTCTACAGCTAGGACTCCTCAACAAAATGGAGTAGTGGAAAGAATGAACAGAACGGTTCAACAAATGGCTCGTGCTATGCTTGATGAGTCTGGAACTCCCGCAACCTTCTGGGGTGAAGCAGATTATGCTGTGGTGGTTATTCTCAACAAAACAAATGTCCGGGTAAATAGCACTCAAACTCCTCATGAGCTTTGGTATGGTGAGACTCCCTCGGTAAAACATTTCAAAATTTTTGGAAGCAAATTCTACATTAAGAATAATGATGAACATCTTGGCAAGTTTGAACCTAGAGCTGATGAAGGCATTCTTCTTGGTTATTCTCCCCACAGCAAAGCATATATATGTTACAATAAAAGACTTGGAAGAATTGTTGACAGCATTGATGTTGTGGTTGATGAAAAAGGAAACGTTCCTAGGCAAGTAAATTATGAAAATATAGAAGAAGATGAAGACTACCCTCCAAATCAAACTGATGATGAAGAAGAACCTCAAGAGGCACCAGTAGAACAGATAAGGATAGAAGAGAAGACTCCATCCAGGTATGTGCAGAAGAATCATCCAGAATCTCAGATTTTGGGGCAGAAAGAAGCAGGTGTACAAACTAGAAGAACAATTGCAGAAGCCTCAAGCTATTTGGCATTGCTCTCCTCCACTGAACCACAAAATGTAAAAGAAGCGTGCAAAGATGAATGTTGGGTCAAGGCAACGGATGAAGAACTCGAGCAAATCGAAAAGAAAAACACTTGGGAGTTGGTCCCTAGACCAAAAGATAAGAATGTCATAGGAACAAAATGGATCTTCAAGAACAAGTTGAATGAAAATGGGGAAGTTATTAGAAACAAGGCCAGGCTTGTTTTCAAATGGTATGCTCAATAGGAAGGAATAGACTTTGAAGAAACTTTTGCTCTTGTAGCTAGACTTGAGGCCATCAGAATGTTCCTTGCCCTCTCTAGCTTTAAAAAATTCAAAGTATTTCAAATGGACGTGAAATCAGCCTTTTTGAATGGAGACTTAGAAGAAGAAGTGTACATTGAGCAACCAGATGGCTTTATCCTTGGAAATGATCCAAATCTTGTATGCAGACTTAAAAAGGCTCTCTATGGGCTTAAACAAGCTCCAAGGGCTTGGTACTATCGGTTGGACAAATACCTTCATCAACAAGGTTTTTCAAAAGGATCAGCAGATAGCAATCTCTATATAAAAATTGAAAATAACAAATTGCTAATACTTGTTGTGTATGTAGATGATATTATCTTTGGAAGCAATGAAGAAGCTATGAGTCAAAGCTTTGCCTTGGTGATGCAGAAAGAATTCGAAATGTCATTACTTGGAGAATTGACATATTTTCTTGGATTGCAAATCCAACAAAATGAAGGCGGTATTTTCTTGTCTCAAACCAAGTACCTCAAGCAGATCTTGAAGAAGTATGGCATGGAAGATTCGAAACCAGTATGTACCCCCATGGTTACAGGATGCAGCCTTAGTGAAAATGATGAATCAGCAGCAGTGCATCAACCAACCTATAGATCCATGATTGGGAGTTTGCTTTATTTGACAGGTACCCGACCAGATATTATGCATGCAGTGGGGTTGGAAGGTTTCAAGCAAATCCAAAAGAAACTCATCTTCAGGCAGTAAAGAGAATCTTGAAGTACCTTCAAGGAACTCAAAACTATGGCTTATATCCTAGATCTACAGATACAGATCTCACTTCATGCTAGACACAGTGCTGCAGAGGAGCGTGGATGATAGGAAGAGCACAAGTGCGGTGCATTCTTTATGGGTTCCATATTAGTATCTTGGTTCAGCAAGAAACAGAGTTCGATTGCTTTATCTACAGCTGAAGCGGAATATGTGGCTGCTGCATCTTGTTGCACACAACTCCTTTGGATGATGCAAACCTTGCAAGGATTTTCAAATCACTTGTACTCCACCTGTTTCTATCTTATGTGATAATACAAGTACAATAAGCATTTCAAAGAACCCAATCATGCATTCAAAGACCAAGCACATACCGATCAAGTATCACTTTCTCCGGAACAAGTGTTGGAACAAAAAGTCAAATTGGAGTATGTTCCTTCTAAGGAACAAGTTGCTGATATTCTCACCAAACCACTGCCCAGGGAAACGTTTGAATATCTCAGATAGAAGCTGGGAGTCGTTGATGCTTCATCCTGTTGTTGAAGCTTGTCTGTTCCAAAGAAAAGTTGTTGTACGCGGGTTGGATGAGGGCTATCCGCGTACATACGCCGATTTATTCAGGTGCAGTCGTGTATATGGAGTTCTGGAGAAAATCAGCAAGGGCAAACTCTGTTTGGAGAGAGTCTGAGATGAGTCTGTCAGATACCATCAGGCACAGGTTCAGGGGGAGCAGTTAATCTTAATGCATTGTTGGCATTACCTTAGAAGTTCTTGGTTCTAGTACTCAAGTTGTTTTGGTTCAGGTGGATCAGCTGCAGAAAGGAGATCAGAAGGAGAACATGATTGCTGATATCTACCGTGATTGTCAGCACTGCTGATTATTGTTAATGGTGATTTGCATAGTCCTGATATTTCATCTCTATGTCATGTATATCTTTTTCTTATCAAGGTCATGTAACGGCCTATTTTGGTTTCCCCACTATGCCTGGGATGATTGATGTGATAGGTTGTCATATGTAAATTTCTGATGTATCCCCACTTGGTTGGGTGGATGATCCCCACTTGGTTGGGTGATGGTTGTATGTATTGAGTCTTTCGGTAGGAAGGTCTTTTATGATGTATAAGTCATGGTTCTTCTTGAAGAACATCTTTTTGCAGATCTTGCCTACAGTCAGGGGGAGCATGTTCAGCACAGCAGAGCAGAGATATCAGCATGTACTCAGGGGGAGCACAGCCCTTTGCCCTTGATGACAAAGGGGGAGAATGACTTTGAGGATCTTGGGGTTGCCATCAAGTCCAAAGGGGGAGATTGTTGGCATTTTGGCACAGGTGTGGCGCTATGGCACAGGTGTTGTCCTTGATGGCAACTCTCTTTGGTGACAGATCTCATTTCAGGTGCTGAGAATGAAGGAAATATTGTATACGCAGGTACACCTTGCAGAAGACGCGTATACACGTGGGTTATACGTTCCGAAGTCGCGTATGCGTATACACGCACTTTTATGCACATAAAAGCGCGTACATGGTGGGAAACTTACTTTTGGTTCGTGGTTATTAGTCCTTGGAATTTGAACCCATGGTTGTGGACCATTGTATCTCGTCAGAAGAGTTGACCCCAGGTTTTGGGCCCTTGGTATTGTTTATTATGGTTTTGGCCCGTGGTATTGTGCAAGGCCTATAACTATAAAAGAGGAAGGAGATCATGTGGCAAGGCATCATCTGATTTATTGAATATCTGATATCGTGCTAGATCTGGAATAGGTGTGATCAGGTTATGGTGCAGATCTAGATCTGAAAAGGAGGAACCTAAGCGCAAGAAGGATAAGGGCTATTGATGGATCAAAATCTCAAGGCTTGAACATTGGTATCTCTGTATAATTTTGATCTATTTGGCGCTCTCTTGATCTATAAATCTGGGTTAACTAATGCTCAAAAGAATAAATTATCCTTTGTAGATATATACGCAGGTTCAGTGAATTGCAGGTGCGTATACACGCTTTTTCTGTGAATGAAATAAGCGTATACGCAGGTTGGTTGTGGTATAGACGCGTATACTCGCAGGTTGATGAACAGTGAAGTAGCGTATATATCTTGATTTATGTTCTAGTTGCTTCTGTTTTATTGTTGCAGTGCTCTGGGTTCAGAATTGGTGTTTGATTACAGTTACTGTGATCTGGGTACAGTGGTCAGAGAAGTGCTTATTTGTTTCGGCTTTTGATTGATGAAAAGGAGAAATTCTTGATGTTTGATTGATGTTACTTGTGGATCCAGTTTGAAAATTAATGAAACGAGGTCCCTGAAAGCAAAAAGAAGGTTGCAGCCTTCTGCAGGTAGGAGCCTGCATACTAGTATCTCAAGCTAGTACAAGAACTAAGGGGGTTGGAGCTCCCTTCCAGGAAAGCTGGAAATCAAGAGAGAGTTGTAGCTCTCTGCAGGTTGCAGCCTGCGTACTGGTAAAGTTTGCTCCAGTACAAGACATTGTAAAGAGAAGTTTCTAATTAAAAGAAGATAGAGACGAATTGCAGCAGGAGGTTTTCACCCACATTGGGTTTCCTCCTTATATCTTGTGTTCTTGTGTGTGACTTTCTTCTGCTCTGTTTCACTGTTTCTGGTACTATTTATGTGCATCTAAATCACAGATTAATAACTGACATCTGAAAGATAATTCTGCTTTATATACGCGAGTTTCTTTATCTGTAGTTGCGAATATGCGGTTTTTATTAACTGAAGTAGCATATATCATCTGGAATTTAAGAAGGAAATATTTGGCTTAATAATACTGATTCACCCCCCCTCTCAGTATTATTTCCAACATTTTTCATTCCTTAATGGCTTTAATTTTGCTAGGGTCTACCTTAACTCCTTCATGAGATACAATATGACCCAAATATTCTACCTCCTGGACTCCAAAGAAACATTTGGATCTTTTTGCATATAATTGTTTCTCCTCCAATAGTTGTAGCACCCTGTCAACATGTTCAACATGATCCTTCCAAGACTTGCTGTAGATTAGTATATCATCAAAAAATACTAACACAGATTTTCTAAGGAATGGTTTGAAAATTGAATTCATCAAACCTTGAAATGTTGAAGGTGCATTAGTAAGGCCAAAAGGCATGACCAAAAATTCATAATGACCCTCATGAGTTCTAAATGTTGTTTTCGGAATGTCTTCAATCTTCATTCTGATTTGATGATATCCCGAACGAAGATCCAACTTGGTGAAGTAAATTGATCCATGCAATTCATCCAGTAATTCATCAATAACGAGAATGGGGAACTTATCTTTAATAGTGAGCTTGTTGAGATCCCTATAATCCGGACACATGCGCCATGATCCATCCTTCTTGTGCACCAATACTACTGGAGCAGAGAAAGAACTTTGACTCGGTTGAATTATACCAGCCTCTAGCATTTCTGCAACCATACGTTCAATTTCACTCTTTTGGACATAGGGATATCTGTACGGCCTGATGTTTGGAGGAACACTTCCTGGAATCAGATGAATAGCATGATCATGATCACGCATAGGTGGGAGACCTTTGGGAGTCTCAAATACCTTGGAATGATTGTCCAAGACTTTTTGGAGATCTGGAGAAATAGATGATTCTGATGTGGAAACATCTAGCGAACATAATTGTGCAATTACACCTCTTTTCTCCTTTTTTAGAAGCTTTGTCATGCCATTAGAACTGATTATCTTTCCTGGTTTCCCTGCAATACCCCTTAATTCAACTTCCTTTCCTTCCGTAGAAAATTTGATGAAAAGTTCTCGAAAATTAAAAGCTATTGTACCCAAGGATTGTAGCCATTAGACTCCTAGTACAACATCAACACCTCCCATTGGAATGGAAAGCATTGGGCTAGTCAATACATATTCTCCCATGGATAGCTTGATATTATGGCACTTTCCAGAGCAATTTATTGTTCCTCCATTTGCAATCATCACTTGACACTCTGGTGCTGGATATAGGAAGCAATTCAATTCTTTTGCTACCCTACAATGAATAAAATTGTGGGTGCTTCCTGAATCAATCAACATTATTACCTTTTTCTTCTTGATTTGTCCTTCTATCTTGATGGTTTGAGGAGTGGTAATTCCCGCTAATGCATTACAAGATATGGTCGGATTTATTTGTTCTTCATCTAGGCTTTGTTCCTGGAGTATATCTTCTTCTTTTGACCTTTCTTGCTCCTTTTCTTCTTCCTCTTCACAATCTATGTAGAATAATTTCTTCTCAGCACACTTATGACCTTTAGTGTATTTGCTATCACAACTGTAACAAAGCCTTTTTGCTCTTTTTTCTTCCAATTGTTGTGGTGTCAACCTTATAGGTTGTGGAAGACTAGGGGCAACAACACTTCCGTCTTTATAGTTGTGAGTGGTATGCTTCCTGGTTGCCATAATTTTGCTTTCCATTTTTCTTGCTAATCTGAATGCCTTCTCTAATGAATCAGGTTCCCAAAGGTGAACGTCATGTTGGATATTATCCTTTAAAGACCCTATGAACACATCAATCCTATGCTCCTCTGGAAAATCTTTTACCCTTATGTTCAATTTTTGGAACTCCTCAATGTGCTCCATTACTGAACCCTTTTGTTTGAGACTTATCAATTGGCTAAAAAAAGTGTTGCTTTTTGTATCTTCATAATGTGCTATCAATTCTTCCATAAAAATTGCCCAAGTGATAAATTGTTTACAAGAGCAAAGCCATTGATACCATACAAACTGATTTGGTTCCAAATATACAGTTGCCATACATACCTTTTGTGCGTTTTGCACATTATTGAGATCGAAGAATTGCTCCATCTGTAATATCCATGTGGCGGGATCCTTGCCATCAAACTTCCTCATATCGATTTTTGGAATATGGTGTTTCTTCGATCCAACATTAACATCTATGGAATCATGATTAACATTTCTTTTGTTCTCATCATGAGTTTCCTTTACTACCTTTTCACCATTAGTGACCCTTTCTTGTAGCAACTTCTTCAATTCTTCCATGTCTGTCTTCAAATCTATCTTCAAATCTGCCATGTCTCTCTGCAAATCTGTCTTCGAATCATCCATCTTAGCTTCCATGCCCTTTATCTTAGATTCCATGCCATTTATCTTAGATTCCACGCCACTTATCTTAGCTTCTGTTAGATTTTGTGAGCGTGACATTTGTTGCACTTGTTCTTGTAATTTTGATATATCATGTAGCATTTCTTCCTCTTCTTCATGAGTCATGCTAGAGCTTTCAGGTTCCTTACTAGGTGTTTGCATTTTCTTTCCTCGGGACATCAGTTACCGATAATAATGCTTTACTATGCCCTTTGAATTCCGTTAAACCAAGCTTACACAAAAATTAAAAAAAAAAAACTACACATCTTTTTTCACTTTATAGAAGCCTGATATTGAATCTGATGTATCTCTATAATTTCTGATCATCCAGTTCTGAAATTGCTACCTGTAGTAGCCTTCTGCGTCCTCTTTCCAATGCCACAATTCTGAGCCAAATTGGATTCTCCAAGGAAGAGTTATGTGAAATCTCCCACAGTGACTTGCTTTTAGACTGGTTCAGTAGAGCGAAATTGTACGACGTACCACGCGTCACTGTTTCAACCTTTGAATCTGAAACACACACACAAGAAACTACAGTCCGTCCTCTTTCTGTACCTTCTTACGAAATTTCAATCCGATCCCCAGAGAGAAATTTATGACGATTTTCCCCAGGTCACATGTTTTGAATGTAATTCAGGAGTCTGCAAAAAGACCAACTTCCTCAGATCATATCTCCGCAAATATCGCGTGAAAAGCTCTGAAATTCGGACCCAAGGTTCAGCGTGATTTCTTCTCAAATGGGTTTTTTTTTGCGACTTCTGAAACGTCACAGAAAAAAAGTTATAGCGAAAATTCCACGATGACCTGTTTGGAGCAGCAAAACCCTAGAATCCAAAGCTCTGATACCAAATGTTATGAAACCATCTCAAGAAAAGATAGAAAAGATAGATCAACGCCTTAGAATTCAGCCTCTTCGAGGGGGAAACCTCCTTTACATTACATAAATGAACAATTCTTGGATGATACAAATGACAAAACCTCCTTTCTATATATAGGAGTCTAAGGAGTCACAATATAATGCAGCCGACCTAACAATAATAATATAAAGCCACAAAAATAACAATAGAGGGATTCTATGGGGCACAGAAATAACAATATGGGGGTAATAGGGGCACAACAATATAAATAAGGGGTATAACTACAATAGTAATGGGGTAATCACTAGTATTATAGGGACCCAACACACAGTGTGTGCGATCTTATCTTCTGATGCTTCCAGTCTGCGCACCAACTCTGGAGTCCACACAATAGGTTTGTCGAGTTTACACCTTCCTTGACTGTCTACTAGCTTCGCGATCCACTCATACAACTTAGTAGAAAATGATGCAAAGAAAATTCCGTGGATTTCCGTATATAAGTAGCAATCTAACCACTCTTCCTTCGAAAATCACGGGTCCTATTTTCCTACACCGCGAACTCATGAATCTTTCTATCCAACCACTCTTCAATTCCTTTCTTTGTCAGATTCCAGTGATACGATATCGGACATCTCTATGCAGATCTCAGTCCGGGCAATGGAACCATTTGTTGGCTTATTGGGGCCTGACCCAGGTTCAGAGTTAAGTTAGCCAAACAAATCCCGGTACTACTGGCCCTTTCGGCAACAGTCTGTGGAGCGTGAATTGAGGTCTCACCCGAAGTAGTATGGGAGGGTGCTAGAACCAAGTTTCCACACCTTAGAGATGTCTAATGAGTTCACGTGGTCCGCGGTTTGACCCTTCGCGCAGGTTTCTTTGCGCACTTTCCCGTGCCTCGCAGCCTGATATACTGCCTTCACGAAGCCCTACCCAAGGGCTGAACGTTGCACTCTGCGTTATTACCCATGACCTTGTTTATATTCCAATGTTAGTTATTTATCTTTGCCTACTTGAGTGCTTTGAGTTATACTTAACAACATAAAACATTCATATAGGTGCACGCAGTAAATAAACAGTATATTTGCAAGTTATATCAATCATGCATTAACCCAAGAATAGATACAAAATTATAACCAAACTTCTCTTTATTGATTCTTTCCTTGGTTAGGGACTCAACTCGCCCTGCGCACTCAGCAGCAGGGGTCTGCGCACTCAGCTGCAGAACCTTCTCTTACTCTACGACCCAAAGACACACTTTACACTATGACTCAATCGCTTAGACTTCTCAAGCTCATCTTCTATTCTCTATCTCCTTCTTCTACACTTAGAGCCTTGCTCTATTTATACAATCCCATGGTCCACAGACCATGCGTAGTTCTATCTAGCCGACATTACATTACAAAACTAGGGTGGACAACCCTGTGACTCTATCATACTTTCGTGCCCTGCGCCCACAATTTGTGAAGCTTTACAACAAAATTCGGTCAACACTTGGGCTTTAAGCCCAAAAACATGCCTTGGGGGGATTCCATGCCCAACATTGAGTTAGTGAGAACCTCACCTTGCACCTACAAAACCCCTGGATCCAATCATCACTTTTCTTCTCAACCTCAAAAAAGTTATAACCTTGAATTATATATACTTTAGCAAAGTGAGCACAAGTTTCTCTTCATTGACATGACAATGACTTAGCATTAAACTTGAAAGTTGGTTACTTAAACTCAAAACAAAGAGGTTGTGTCTATGATTCCTCCTTTCAATCAATTGTTCAACAATAATGTTATCCACCCAATGTAAATCCCCTTACCTCCATTTACTCTTTCCCCCTCCCATCATTCACTAACATTCCTCTTTTAAAATAAATAGTTCCAATTTTCTTAAATAAAATACAAGAGTGTTACTCACTACAAATAAATTATAAACTAATAAAAATAAACTACATAAGTCAACTAATTTCTTTCTAATTATAAAACCAACCTAGATCCATCTTATCTCCGGATCTATCAAGCACCAAGAGGGATCAAATCTCTCGAGGTGAAAACCTCTTTTTTGAGTGCAAAACATGAGGAAAGGTTTACACCTCGAGAGATTTGATCCCTAATTTGTAAATTCATCTAATATTAATATAATCATTTTAAATATGTTAAATACATCTAAGATTAATCTAGTCATTTCAATTTTAAATTTTCTTAGTTACCTCAGTTTGTTGAGATGATAAATATTGTTAATAACTTTGATGGTAAAAAATGATGAAATAAAATTTTTGAATGTAAAGTGACAATGTAATAGTGTTGAATGATAGAAAATGTGAATAATAAGAATATAGTCAATTACAAATAGTCTTCATTGTGATTAATCTCAAAATATTTTCTTCTACTATTCTTATTGTCACCCTTGTTACTTTTTTCATCTTTTCATATCGATTATATGAAAAGGATAGGTTAAATCGTAAACCATTTAAATCTTTAGCTCAAGCTATTGTATTAAACATCATACATTATCTATCTTTCTCTCCAATATTAATAGTTTGAATTACTATAACACAAAAATCAATGCACATTGTCTATAATTTTTTGTGGTTACACTAAAATCAATGCACAATGTTAATCTAATAACATTAAAATTAATGTACCATCATACATCCAATTACATCAAATCATAAATCAACATATACACTGAAATCAATGCATCTAATGCAAGCAATCAAATAAGATTAGAAAACAACATTGACACTGAAATCAATGCATCTAATGAAAGCAATCAAATAGGATTAGAAATCAACATTTACACTCAAATCAATGCATCTAGTGCAAGTAAGAAAACATGATGATAAACTAACACCTACACTAAAATCAATGCATCTAGTGGAAGTAAGCAAATAGGGTTATAAACCAACATCTACATTGAAATCAATGCATCTAGTGCAAGCAATCAAATAGGATTAGAAATCACCATCTACACTTAAATCAATGCATTTAGTGCAAGCAATCAAATATTATTAGAAATCAACATCTACATTGAAATCAATGCATCTAGTGAAAGCAATCAAATAGGATTAGAAATCACCATTTACACTGAAATCAATGCATTTAGTGCAAGCAATCAAATAGGATTAGAAATCATCTACATTGAAATCAATGCATCTAGTGCAAGCAATCAAATATCATTAGAAATCAACATCTACACTAAAATAAATGCATCTAGTGCAAGCAATCAAATAGGATTAGAAATCACCATCTACACTGAAATCAATGCATCTAGTGCAAGAAATCTTCTTCCCTCTCTCCCCCCTCCATCTATATCTATATCTCCCTCCATCTCTCCTTCTTTGTCTCTCTATCTCAACCCCCTAAACACACACACTCTCTCACTCCATATCTATCAATCTCTCTGTCCCTCCCTCCCTCTCTCCATCTCTCTCTTCTTCCCTCTCTTCACTTTCCATCTATATCTCTATCTCCCTTTGTCTCTCTATATCACCCCCAAAACATACACTCTCTTTCTCCAATATATCTATCTATCCCTCCCTCCTCCTCTCCCTCTCTCTCTCTCCCCCCCCATTCTTTCCCTTTCCCCTGCTTCTATTTATTTTCCCTCCTATTGTCCTCTCTCCCTATCTCTCCATATTCCTTATCACTCCATCTCGCTCTCTCCACCTTTCTCTCTCTATTTCTTTCTTCTTACCTCCCTCTCTCTTCTCCTCCAACTCCATCTCTCTTTCCCTCCCTCTCTCCACTCTCTCACATCCTCTCTATATTCCTTCTCTCTCCCCCTTTCTCTCCCACCTCTCTCTCTCTCTCTCTCTCTCTCTCTCTCTCTCACCTTCCAATCCTGTTATTATAGCCCTCCCTCTTTCCTCTCTCCTTCTCTCCCCCATTCTTTTTATCTCTCCTTATTGTGTCTTTATCTCACCCTCAAAGATACACACTCTATCTCCATCTCTCCCTTGTCACTCCTTCTCTCTCTCTTCACTTCTTACTCTCTATGTATTTATTCTTCCCTCCCTCTCTTCCCCTCCAACTCCATCTCCCTATCCCTCCCTCTCTCCTCCTCTCTCTCAAGTCCGATCTCTCATACTTTCTCTCTCTCCCTTTCTCTCCTACATCCCTCTCTCTTCCCCTATTTCTCTCTCTACCCTCCAATCCTCTTTCTCTCTCTCTCTTTTCCCTCCAATCCTATCTCTTCCCTCATCACTCTCTCGCTCTCTCTCTTCCCTCCAATCCTCTTTCTCTCTCTCTCTTTTCCCTCCAATCCTATCTCTTCCCTCATCACTCTCTCGCTCTCTCTCTTCCCTCCAATCCTCTTTCTCTCTCTCTCTTTTCCCTCCAATCGTATCTCTTCCCCCATCACACACACACACACTCTCTCTCTCTCTCTCTCTTCCCTCCAATCCTATCTCTTCCCCCATCACTCTCTCTCTCTCTCTCTCTCTCTCTCTCTCTCTCTCTCTCTCTTTGTCTCTTCATCTCACCCCTAAACATGCACACTATCTCTCTATCTCTCCCTTGTCACTCCCTCTCTCTCTTCTCAGTCTCTATGTCTTTCTTCTTCCCTCCCTCTCTCCCCTTCCAACTCCATCTCTCCATCCCTCCCTCTCTCCTCCTCTCTCGCAAGTCCTCTCTCTCATCCTTCCTCTCTCCCCCTTTCTTTCCTATCTTCCTCTCTCTTTCCCCATTTGTCTCTCTCTCTACCCTCCAATCCTCTCACTATCTCCTCCCTCTCTCCTTCTCTCTCTCCCCCCTCCATCTTTGTGTTTCCCTCTCTCTCTCTTACCCTTCTCTACCTCTCTCACTCCTCTCCATCTCTCTCTCGTCATTCCTCCTCTCCCCTCTCATTTAGTTTATCTCCATCTCTCCTTTGTCACTCCTCCTATCTCTCTACCTCTATCACTATGTGTCTTTGTTCTTCCCTCCCATATATATCTTATATCATGATATATTAATATATATTATGATATAACAAATTTAATATTGTATTAATCCAAAGTTATTAATTTATTAATAATAATATTATAATATATTAATATGAATATTAGATTTAATAATAATTATTATAATCTTTTAAAATTAATATTAGGGTTAATAATGTTTTTTTGCATGGTATTAATAATAGTTTGGCCCATGGTATTTGGCCCATAGGCTTCACGCAAATAAAACCTCTTTTTTTATTGTTAGTAAGTATAAAGAGTTTTATGGAATAAATATTAAAAGGGGTTTTATTTATTTATCATACCTATGGTTTATTTATATTTTTATTTATGTATCATATCTTTTTTATTTACCATGGTATTTGGCTCATAGGCTTGGTATATAATTAGATGTTGATTTCTTATCCTTTTTGATATATTTTTATTTATTTACCATACCTCTAGTTTATTTATATTTTTATTTATTTACCATACTTCTCGAATAAATATTAAAAAAAAAAAAGTTTTATTTATTTACCATACCTCTAGTTTATTTATATTTTTATTTATTTACATTAAAAATGCTAAATGTTAAACATTACGTTTACATTTACTTTTACATGTTTATATTTTTACATGAGATATACCCCCATACTGGGTTGTAGAGCGCGCGACAAGATTTTTGTCATTTTAATATTGAAAGTATTTATGCAATTTGAAAATTTTATTAAGTAACAAACTTTTTATTAAGTAACAAGGGTTAGTTTAGTTGGTCGAGTTCCCATTACTAAGTACCTCCTCGTTGGGAGGTCACCGGTCTTAGCACATCGTTGGGAGGTCGGGTCAAATCTCCTTGATGCCCTTTGGGTTGATCTCCCTAGATGTTTAAAAAGAAAACTATGGAAAAAAATTCACGGATTTATCAAACATTAAAAAGTATTTATGCAATTTGAATATTTTGAAGTTTTTTTTACGTTCAATTTTAACATTTTTAGCCATAAGTTATCAATTAATTTTATTATTAAAATATGAGAATAAATTAATAAGTGGACAAATTTAACCCATTTTTATTAAAAAAAATCCTAGAAACTAGTAAGAATTTTGGGGCAATTAATTGTATTATTAAAATATGAGAATAAACTAATAAATGGACAAATTTAACCCAATTTTATTAAAAAAAATCCTAGAAACTAGTAAGAGTTTTGTGGCATTATAAAATATGAGAATAAGTTAATAAGTGAACAAATTTAACTCATTTTTATGGAAAATTTTCCTCAAAACTAGTAAGAATTTTGGGGCAATTATATTTCCACACCACACAAAAAAATTAAAGTTTAATTTATTTAATTATTAAATCACTCCAAAAATATACTGTATTTTATGTTTTTCAATTAAAATTGATTTTTTACCTAATAGTTAGCAGCATGTGTTTCCTCCTAAAAAACCACATGTTCAAAACAAGAAGGAAGGTCTCATACACCAATTTAGTGTCTAACTTGGTTGTAACGTTAAAATTAAAATAATTTATATCATAATTTTTATGAAATTTTAATTTATTTATTTTTATAATTATTTTTATTGTAATTTTAATTTAATGATATTGTTTTACGATGGTATCACTCGCTTTAAAAGTATACATTTTTAAATTTTATAATTAGAATGATTATATTTAAATAAAACTTCTTTTATTTAATTATTAACTCACTCCAAATATATCGTATTTTATGGTTTTCAAATAAAACTGACTTTTTATTTTTTTAATACAATAATGAAATTATAACGAATTTATAACAGAAGAAAATTCTCTCTCGCATATATATATACATGCTCTTTATCAATAATTTTTATAACTGATGAAATATTGTGCGGGAGCTCGAATGAAAATCAATCAATAATGCAGTGTTGAATCAAGAGACAGCAAAATCATGATAACAGGTGATTTCTTATGAATTCTTTAGTTTTTTTCTCTTATAATGTTTTTAATGGTAATTTTAATATATTTTATTAATGGTATTGTTTTTATACTTTGAAAATATAGATTTTATTTTTTTTAAGTTTTTAGGAAGAATGGGTATAGTGAATCTCAAAGTTTCAAGGCCTTTCACAATGCGTGCAAAGTGTCAAGAAGTAAACTTGTTCATGTAGATTATGTCTCTAAGATTCATCTCTTGTATACTGAAGGAATCATGGATAGGATTGTGCATATCTTTAGAAAGATTAATGTCCCTTCCTAGTTTAGGCCTCTCTATACCATTAAGAATTCTCTGGGATTGGTAAAAGACCTTATTGACCCTAAGGACATAAAAGGTGTCTACCTTGTTCCCTACTCCTGTGGTAGATCTATTAAACAGAGAATCCATGAGCATGTTGCAGATATTAGACACAGGCAGAAAAAACAAAACACCATGTCCGCATTGAAAATTCCAAGGTCATTGTGAGGGTGGATCATTTCCACGATAGGAAGCTTCCAAGGTCATTGCGAGGGTGGATCATTTCCACAATAGGAAGCTTATGAAAGCGATTGAGATTGAAAGGCATCCCAAAAATCTTAATAGGGATGACGGTTGGAAATTAAGTAAGAGTTGGATTCCAGCTCTCACTTCTTGATTCCTCCCTCTATTCTCCCTGTTTTTTATTATTTTTATTATTTTTAAGTTTTCATTTTATGTGTACTATTGTTTTCTTTGTTCGTGATGCTTTTGTTCATCTTATATATCTATCTTATTTCCCTTTAGGCTTGTTAATTTTATAAATCCTTTTTTGGGCAATATGATTATTAGATCCATTAATATATGTAATCTATGTATATAACTTTTTAATTAATAACCTTTTGTTCCTTAGTTATATATATTATCTATTTAAATTAAGTTTAGCCCTCTGATTAAACATATATTTATTTATTTATTTATTTTTTGTATTAAAACATTAAAATAAATAGATTTATAAACTTTGATTTTATAGTTCCTTTACTTCATTCACTGAAATATTAATAAAAGCTAGTTTTATATAGATATATATTATCAAGATTAACATAAACATATAATATTTTAATTATTTTATATTTATTCTTTTTTTTTCCTAAGGGTTAATTTTGACCAAATATATTTTATTATTTTAATAAACAACTCCCCACTTTTAATAATTAAAAATAGTATATTTATCTGAGTAATTTATAATATTATACTTACCTTATTAACTAATTTAACGGCTAATTCTGGGCAATGATGCATCCATGCTATTTAATCCTTAATATCTATTGGTTCTCCTAGGGATGGACCACATTAATTCGTTCCAAATGTCGACCAAATCTTGATTATGTGATTCATCCAAAAGACATCTATTTAAAATATATATTTGTAAATTTTGTAATTAGAATGATCATATTTAATAATTTATAGTTTATAGTTTAATAGTAATGGTTAAGAATATATGTATTTTCTTATAAAATTACAAGTTCAGATTTAGAGAAAGTAAAGTATACATACTTTCTTAAATTTTAAGAGTAAAATTGTTAGATAAATTTTTATTTTTTTTTAAGAATAAAAAAAATTTGTAGATGTCTAACTTAACTACCTTGAATATATATATATATATATATATATATATATATTTTTATATTATAACATATATATGTTGCAGAAAACTCTTTTAATATTTTTCTATATTTTTAATGTGTTTAATCCTCACACTAAATAAAATTGTCCCATAAAAATCATTGTATTGACCCATCACCTCAAACATGGAGATGTCCTTCATACACTAACCCCTGTTTCTTGAAATTTCAATCCCTTTAATGAAGAAAAGTTAAATTTATCTATATGGACCCAATGCTTCTTTGTTGCAATTTTGATGTAATACACAAACAATGGACCCAACTCTTCTTAGTTGCAATTTTGATGTAATACAGGAACGAAGGACCAAAAGAGGCAGAAGCCCGAAGATCAAGTAACGCAGCAGGAAGTTCCCAAACATGGAAATGTCCAACCTATTTTAGGTGAATCTAAATCATGGATCATCTTTATAATTAAACCAAAACCCGTTTCCTGAATTTAAGCGGTTTAATCCATTTATCCCAGGGGAAAAGTTCAGTTTAGTAATGTGGGCTAAGTTCCTTTTTATTGCAATTTTGTTATTATACAGGAATAAATAACCTAAAGAGGAAGAACCCCGGGGATCAACGAACAGAGCGGGATGTTTCCATTTGTGCTGGTAAATTGTCTTCTGAGCAAATTCATCTGTCTAAACTTGATGGAAATATCGCTTCTCCAGGTACTCAGTGTTCAATTTACATTACAGTCTCCCATGTAACATTTCTTGCAAGTGCCTAGACGGGTAGATTCATGTGTTGGCTCCAGAAAAGTTCAGTTTATTAATGTGGACTAAGTTCTTTTGTTGCAATTTTGATGTAATTCAGGAACAAATGACCGAAAGAGGAACAGCCCCGAGGATCAACCAACAGAGCAAGATGTTTCCACTTCTGGTGGTAAATTCTCTTCTATACGGATTCATGTGCCCAATTTTGATGGAAATATCGCTTCTCCAGGTACTGGTGTTCAGTCTGCTTTACAGTCTCCCATGCAACAATTTCTGCAAGTGCCTAGACATGTAGATTCATGTGTTTGTTTCAGAAAGTTTCAGTTTAGTAAGGTGGACTAAGTTCTTTTTTGTTGATTCATGTGTTTGTTTCAGAAAGTTTCAGTTTAGTAAGGTGGACTAAGTTCTTTTTTATTGTAAATTTGATGTAACACAGGAATAAATGACCGAAAGAGGATAAGCCCTCAGGATCAACCAACAGGGCAGGATGTTTCCACTTCTGGTGGTAAATTGTCTTCTTTACAAATTCATCTGCCCAACCTTGATGGAAATATCGCTTCTCGAGGTACTAGTGCTCAGTATACTTTACAGTCTTCCGTGCAACAAATTCTGCAAGTGCATAGACGTGTAGATTCATGTGTTGAATCCAGAAAAGTTCAGTTTATTAATGCGGATTAAGTTCTATTTTGTTGCAATTTTGATGTAATTCAGGAACAAGTGACCCAAAGAGGAAGAGCCACGAGGATAAACCAGCAGAGCAGGATGTTTCCACTTCTGGTGGTAAATTGTCTTCTATGCAAATTCATCTGCCTAACCTTGATGGGAATATCTCTTCTCCAGGTACTGGTATTCAGTATACTTTACAGCGTCCCATGCAACAAATTCCGCAGGTGCCTAGACCTGTAGATTCATGTGTTGGCTGCAGAAAAGTTGTTCAGTTTATTAATGAGGACTTAAGATCCTTTTAATTGCAATTTTGATGTAATACAGGAACAAATGACCACAAGCGGAAGAGCCCTGAGGATCAAGCAACAGAGCAGGATGTTTCCACTTCTGGTGGTAAATTGACTTCTATGCAGATTCCTCTGCCCAACCTTGATGGAAATATCTCTTCCCCAGGTACTGGTATTCAATATACTTTACAGTGTCCCATGCAACAAATTCTGCGAGTGCCTAGACCTGTAGATTCATGTGTTGGCTGCAGAAAAGTTGTTCAGTTTATTAATGTGGACTAAGATCTGTTTTATTGCAATTATGATGTAATACAGAAACAAATGACCGAAAGCTGAAGAGCCCTAAGGATCAACCAACAGAGCAGGATGTTTCCATTTCTGGTGGTAAATTGTCTTCTATGCAAATTCCTCTACCCAACCTTGATGGAAATATCGCTTCTCCAGGTACTGGTGTTCAGTCTACATTACAATCACCCATGCAACAAATTCTGCAAGTCCCTAGACCTGTAGATTCATGTGTTGGCTCCATCTCTTCTATCTCCTTGACAGATGTGCCTGTGACACGACCTCTTATGATGCCTCATCAATTAAAGACTGTTTATGGATATCAGTTGCTCAATTTCGTACGTGAATGGCCGCTTTCATATGGCATTCCTTTGGATATCTTGGAAAATCTGGGAACATCACCTATTCCATCACTTGATACTATATCTCAGTCATTGTCACCCAGTAACAATCCAATTTCGTCGACTGTGATCCCAAATATGCAACCTCATCTAAGACAACCTGGTGTGGGATGCTTTCCTCGGAATCCACAGCACCAACTGCAACCTTTTAACACTTCCTTGCCAATGCAGTCAGCCGTTCATCCATTGCAGAATGTGAGACAACCACCTTTGCAAATGCATCCAGGACAGACTGTTGGGCAGCCATCAAGAGGAAGAAATTTAGGAGTCCGGAGGGGTGCAGCTCCCTTAACTCCTGTTTTAATCCGACCCAATATCGGAGCAACATTCCCTGGGGGTGCAGCTCCCTTAACGCCTGTTTCAATTCCACACAATGTTGGAGCAACATTTCCTTGGGGTGCAGCTCCCTTAATACCTGTTTCAATTCCACCCAATGTCAGAGCAACATTTCATGGGAATGCAGCTCCCTTAACTCCTGTTTCAATGCCACCCAATGTCGGAGCAACATTTCCTGGGCATGCAGCTCCCTTAATACCTGTTTCAACCCCACCCAATGTCGGAGCAACTTTTCCTGGGGGTGCAGCTCCCTTAACTCCTGTTTCAACCCCACCCAGTGTCAGAGCAACTTTTCCTGGGGGTGCAGCTCCCTTATCTCAGGTTTCAATCCCACCAAGTGTCCCAGCAGCATTTCGTGGGGGTGCAGCCCCCTTAACTCCTGTTCCAATGCCATCCAGTGTCGGAGCAACATTTCCTGGAGGTGCAGCTCCCTCAACTCCTGCTTCAGTTCCACTCAATGCCGGAGCAACATTTCCAAGGGCTGCAGCTCCCTTAACTCCTGCTTCAATCCCACCCAACGTCAGGCCAACATTTCCTGGGGGTGCAGTTCCATTCACTCCGGCCCCAATCAGAGCCTATACCAGAGCAATACGTCCCAAGAATACAGTCCCATCACCTCTCGCCCCAATCCGACCCAATCGCAGAATAAATTCCAGCAGCGAGTTCATGAGAAATAAGTCCCCAACCCTTCCCAGAAACTTAAGGAGTAACATCCCCTTACCAATGCAATCAGTGGCTCGTCCATTGCAGAATGTCAGACATCTACCTCTGCAAATGCATCCAGGACAGGTTGTTGGGCCGCCACCTGTGTCACAGTCATTACCATCAGAGACTCCATACAATACCAATTCCCCAGGAAACAACTTAGGAGTCCTTGGAGCGACATGTCCCAGCAGTGCAGTTCTCTCAACTCCGATCCCAATCCGACCTGATGCCCCTGCAACAGAGCAACATGTTCCGGCCCCTATCCGACCTGATGCCCCTGCAACAGAGCAACATGTCCCAGGGTGCAGTTCCATTAACTCTAGGCCCAATCCAACTCAACCCCAGAGCAACACGCCCTAGGAATGCAGTTCCATTAACTCCAAACCCAATCCGGTTAACATGTCCCAAGGGTGCGGCTCCATTAACTCCAACCCGATTCCAAAGCAACATTATTCCATAAAAACAGTTCCATTTACTTCAATCGCAATACTATCAACATGTCCCAAGGGTGTAGTTCTATTAACTGTAGCCCCAATGTGACCCAATTCCAGACCAACATGTCCCAAGGGTGCAATTCCATTAACTTCTACCGTGATCCAACCTGATCCCAATGCAACATATCCCATAAATATTGTTCCATTAGCTCCAACCCCAATCCGACCTGATCCCACAATAAATTCTAGTCAGTCCCAAAGTAGATATTGAAGATGGTTTAAGGAGAAATAATTCCCCAACTCCTGCCAGAAACATGGAGGATATTGCTTTCAAGCCATGCAAGAGACAAGGGAAACATCACAGGCCTAATTACCCAAAAGGCCTAGAATTACAAAGGGCTGTCAGAAGATATCAGGATTAAATATCCATCGTTGAAGGCTACATGGAAGAGTAGGCTGTTTCCTCATTTTCATAAAGATTGTAACTGCACCATCCATAGAAAGAGAATAGTCTCAGTAGCAAAAATTGCAACAATACTTAGAACATGTGAACATTGCAAATTTTTATGAGGCAGCGAGCAATAATCTTCTACATTCCATTGATTATCACTCCTTTCCATTTGTTAAGCAAGCAATTTTATATTGCTGTAGATCTTAGTCTCATTTAATCATGAAGTTGACAGCCTTCTATTTCAAAGCATAGAATCAATCTTGACGCTTGCTCACTATTATGTGAATGATGATTGCAGCATTTTAATTCATTACCTGTGCACTCTTTAATCTCTTTTTAGTGATGAAGTAGGGGAAGGGGTTGAGGTGCTTGATTGTGCCTCATGACATGACAAAGGATTCCGCGCTTAGTTAATAAGGAATATAACCGATGGTTAGATAGTTCTCTTGATTTTCATTATTATTCCGTGGTGATGAGATTTTCAGAGCTGGTTTGTTGAGCTGAAATTTAATTAATATAATTTTAACAATTTTATTGCTGGAACTAAACTACTTAAAAAGCTTGACGATAACATCTTGTTAGTAAACAGATCAATTTCGCATTACATTAAAACTAGCCCAAGCCTAAAGTCAACATAATTGTGAAAAAAAATAGTCTACCCAGGCGGAGGAATTGCCCCGATAGACTGCCCGGCAGCAAAATTTCCGACTCTGGCTACCGGCCATTCCTTCGCCCCCTTCGAGGTCAATCTCTTCGTATTTACGTCTTGGCAATCTGACAGCCCAGCGCTAAGCTAATTCTACTCACAACATAATGTCACTATGGTTGGAGCTAACCAGCCATATATTGGGTATTTAATGCCCTCAGAGCAGCATGCCACTTAGCCGGATAACACGGGAGATAACACTGGGGCGGGCAAATATTATTTAATGCCGAATTTACCAGCTCCCATGTTATCGTGTTAAGTCGCGTGCTGCTCTGAGAGCATTAAATACCCAATATATAACTGATTACCTCTTTCCATGTCACTATAGTTCTACTGGATGCCCATCACATAAGCCATCCATCCATGGAACATCCCGCCGTGCATTCCCCAAATTTGAATTTTGAATTTAAAATTTTGAAGTCACCACATCGCGCCCTCCAGCAGGAGACCTCCTTAAGCATGTAGTTGCCAGGAAGCACCTCTTCAAGCGAGGAAAACAGCGGTGGAGAATGCAGCCACACAAAACAGAGATCTCATAGCAAACGCTTATTTGATGACAGTGGAAACTTAGAAGATAGGCATGCGAAAGAATGCAGTGGAAAGCAAGAAACCCATCCACAAGAGAATCAACCGAACAAGAAGTTACGGCTTTTAGCAACTCCAACTCACTACACGGATGGATTCACATCAACTCTGTTTGATTGCACGATTTCAAAGCAACGATCTCTGTTCACGATTATAAAGTGTTTTAAGATATCTTCTTTTAATTACTTCAATTTCTTATAAACTTTCAAAGTTAATATTTATATTTATAGTTTCATGCCTGCATTTTCACTCTTTCCATCGATTTTTAATAGATTTTACACAGACCTAGGGAGCCATAGAATTGTTTAAAACCATAGAAATGATTTAATAAATCCTACAATATATACAGATCCTGCAATATATAATTGTTTAAAACGTTCGGCCACTGTGAGACTGGACCTCTAACTGATTTTCTCCACAGCTTCTGGTGAAAGGGAGTGGGCATTTTATCCGGATCCATTTCCTGGGAAAATTTGAAATCGCTATGCAACAAAGAAACGGTTATATAAAGAGTAAATTTTTATGATAACAGATCTTCCTTAAATTAGGTAAACATCTTTAAATCTACCATGCTCAGTCTTATTAACAAATAGATAAGTCTTATGTTTTACATATTATTGATTTCTAGATGTATTGTATAAATTTGAGATTGAATACAGAAATTTTAAAATATGTAACTAAAAATATTGACTAAAATAATTAAATCAAAATATTAATCAAATCAAAATCAAATATGGAAATGAATATTATTAATCTTTAAATGGAAATTTTTTTATTTATTTTATTTTATTTTATTTTGGATTTATATTTTATTTGATTTTAAAAATTTGCAAAAAAAAATGAATATTAGTAATTTTTAAATTGGAAAATCTTTATTTTTTTACTTTATTTAATTTTAAAAATTTGCACAAGTCTAATTTGTGAAAATTTGAGATTTTTAAATTTACAATTTTAAAATATTGATTAAAATAATTAAATAAAAATATGAATCAATATTTTATTTGAAAATTAAATATTGAAATGAATATTAATAATCTTTTAGTTTTTAATTTGGAAAATATTTATTTATTTTTATTTTGGATTTATATTTTATTTGATTTTGATTTAAATAATATTATTAAAAAAATCATATTTTATATATAATGGTGATGTTATATTTATTAAATAATTTTTAATATGTTTATATAAACTAAAAAAATATTAGTATAGATTTATTTTTACTTTGGATTTATCAAGGTATAGGTTATCAAAATGAATGACCGTTCAAATGAAATAGAATAAATCTCTAATAGACTGAGAAAAGATATTCAAAAGAGAAACATATGGTAAACATGTGAGACAATGGTTGTTGAGGTGAAATGAGTGGATTATCAATGTTAGGGCCTCAAGAAATTTTACTTCATGAGCAACTAACATCCTAGGTAAACTTTAGAACAAAGAAAAAATTTGTTCAAGTGGTGCCCACAACCTTTGTAACTCCAATCAATTTTCTAAGATTTGTTAAGACGTCAACATTGGTGACTCTCTTGATAGATCATTGCTTCTTTCTGCATAATATTACAATAGATAGTTCTTTTTTCTTACTTACAACATTAGGTTAGTGTAATGCTTAGGCAAGAAAAGTGTTCTGTTAACACTTTATTTAATTTTTCACTTTAAAATATGAATAGTCAGCGAACAAATGTAATGCTTAGGCAAGAAAAGTGTTATGTTAACACTTTATTTATTTTTTCACTTTAAAATATGAATACTCAGCGAACAAAAGGAAAAGTTTGCCAAATTATTATATTTATTTTATTGGAACTAGCTTTCCTTAGGCTAATATCCAATCATAACTAAGATATTATGTATTTGGAGATGCATTATTTTTATTCTCTTATAAAATTTTCAACCTCATGGTGTTGCTTCACTACCCACAATTGCTTATATCCTTGGTGGAGTCACTTATACATCATAAACTTTACTTTACTACCAACTAATTTCTACAACCCTACACATGTCTAGATTCCATCATGTTCTAAGCATTAAATGCATCCTCTCCCTCAAACCCATTTACTAAAATAATGAGATATATCTGCTCACCATTCCTTAATAGTCTTAGCTAATTGGGGCTTATCTTTCACATAATTATTGAGAAAACTTCTGCAAACTCAAATTTTTTTAAAGCTCATTAAGGAAGACAAGAAGTTATAAAAAAATTGACATAGAAACCAGTTATAAATAATTTCACTCTCAAACAATAACTTACAACATTCTAGATTCTGAGGATTATTCTTTTGATATTTCTCACATTAACTTACAATAACTTACATATCTCTAGATAAAATGAAAGCGATATTTTTTTCACAGACTAAAATAGTTTACCACACTAATTTCCCGCCGAATTAGTCATTCTCTTAACGATTTCGCATCAATGCAGCGAGCAAAGTTTTATTAAGGTGAGATCCAATCACAGAGAAAATTCAGAGAAAACACTTGCGTATGGATATCAAAGGTTTCCTTGAGGTTTAGATCAGCGATTTACAAATAAATCACAATTTAAATAGTAAAGTTTTCTTTTAATTTTCATTTAGATAATTTTAAGAATAAATTATATGGAAAACATGTAACCATCCAAGATAAAAATCCTTTTAAGATGACAATATCTTCTTCGCAGGTAAATCACATTGAAATGTGCAAATGAACCAATATTTTGCAGTAAATCTAAATGATCTAATTTACTGACAAATCACAAAACTCCTTGCAAGAGTTTGCAAATTTCATTGATAAATCAGAGAAGGCCCAATAGCTTGTAGTAAAACCAGAAAAAGATAATCTATTACGCCTTTAGTTATTTGTTTTACAGGTTAAATTGCAGGTGGTGGCAATAATTTGTAGCAAAATCAGAGTTGATGATTTGAATCGATCTGTGTAGTGAGTTGGAGTTGCTAATGTGAATCAATCCGTGTAGTGAGTTGGAGTTGCTGAAAGTCGTAACTTCTTGTTCAGTTGATTCTCTTGTGGATGGGTTTTCTGCTTTCCATTGCAGTCCTTGGCATCCCCTCTTCCACGTTTCCACTGTCATCAAATGAGCGTTTGCGATGAGATCTCTGTTTTGTGTAGCTGCATTTTCCACCGTTGTTGTCCTCGCTTGAAGAGGTGCTTCCTGGCAACTACAGGCTTAAGGAGGTCTCCTGCTGGAGGGCGCGATGGGCGCGATCTGGTGACTTCAAAATTTTAAATTCAAAATTCAAATTTGTAGGAATGCACAGCGGGATGTTCCATGGATGGATGGCTTATGTGATGGGCATCAAGTAGAACTACGGTGACAGGATGCATATGTTGTGAGTAGACATCGGATTGCCAAAATCTGAGTACAGAGAGATTGACCTCGAAGGGGCGGAGGAATGGCGGGTAGCTAGAGTCAGAAATTTGTCGGCCGGCAGACTATTCGGGCAATTCCTCCACCTGGCTACAAGTCTACCAAGGTGAAGGAATTGTGTGGGCAGTCAAAAGTGGCAAGAATCCGGGCAACAAAAAAATTCAACAAATTTTGCAGAAGCAGTGTTTAAATCATGTTTTTGATTGTGGGAATAAATTCAGCACCATCAAAAACCTCTGGGGTACCCAAAATCTTAAAGTTTAACAACGGTAACCTAGATTTAAAAAAATCCCTGCCATAATTTATCAAAATATTACCAGAATTTCCATGATTTTCAGGGCAAAAAAACAGTCTAGTTAAACTACCTCAAAATGGAATAATACAGAGTCTGCAAACGGAATAATACAGAGCTTCAATCCTTCATTGGAAAGTAGCAACTTGCAACACCACCACTCTTGGTTTCTAATTTGTATGTATTTTATTGTTTTTTATGGTGATGTGATGGTTCTATGATGTCTTATATTTTGACCAATAGTGTAAGGAGAGAATTTTGATTTTGATTTTTGGTGTGATTGCTCTTTTGGAGTATCTTGTTTTCTCTTTAAGAATCAATTGTTTTTACAATGTTGTTAGTCCCTTTACAATGTTATAAGTCTTTCCTCTTTGGGTTGTAAAGACTATAGTATTCTATTTTTGTTTTTTAATTAACTAGTTACAAAAAATAATGATATATCATTGTTTAAATTAAAGTTTTGTCGAAATCACATATTGCATTTCACATTATACCTTATGTTTAAGTTTGAGACTTTATTTAACCTCTTCCTGAGATAGATATCTAATTCTTCAACCCATATATCTTATGTTATAAGTTACATTTTGATTAACATTTTTCACAAATAAACTAATGCTAGCATTAGTTTACTAACATTCAATGTTTTCATGAGTATCCCTTGAACTTGATCTTTCTTTGCATCATTTTAAACTTTCCACCACCTTGTAAGTTTTATGACTTCTAGACTTCGTTTTATAGCATGAAAATGCCTGAAAAGTGTTAGAAAATCCTAAAGAAGAAATATTTTCTTATGTTGACAATTACTTGTGATATTCTTGTATTCTTATTAACTTTCTTTATGCTCTTCTTTTACCTTATTCTCATCAAGAAATCATCAAATAAAAAAGCATGAAGATCAATGACATCAGAAGTAGGCACTCAGGCAGGGCTAAAACCCCTATACAAGGGAAAACCCAGTGAAACTCTTCCACTAATAGATTCAAATCAAATTGAGACAAACCAAAACCTTAAACCTAACCAAAAGACCTTCCTCCTCCACCAAGTCAACCTTCCAAGATGATTATGCAAACTTCAATAGTTTCTTTTTGTCTACCATCTTCAACCTAGCAATAACACAAAATTTCGGCCCCCATCTTCTAGAATTTTGGCCCCTAATGTAGTTCTGAAATTTCAGCCCTCCCAGCGACTCAAAAACTTTGCACGTGTGGCAATAGAGAGAGAAAATTAGACTTCTTTTGCTTTACAAAGGCTTCCTTCTTCTTCGTTAGGGTTTTCTCCTTCTTCTTAGGGATTTCTCTCTCATTTTCTTCCTCTAGTTACTATAGATCAAACTTGCTTGAGATATGTTCCAAATGAGATCGATTTGTTGCCTTTATATAGTGGATTATGCCTCTCAATTAGGCCAACTTGTCTTCCTTGAGGCTAACTTGGTGGAGGAGGCATAAATGACTCATTTTACATCAAAATCAATTTTCTTTCTTGATAGATAAAGCCCAAGAAGGGTCTTTTACTTGATAATAAGGACAAGGAATCTTGACATAAACCTTAGAAGCCTACAATGGAGGCTTGACATAGAAATAAAATAATAAAGCATGAAACCCGTGCTTAATAAATAATTTTCTTTCATAATAAAATTTATTTTTCTTTCTTTTAACAAATATATCACATCATGAATCAAATACAATTATGAAAACTAACATTAATTACATTTTTCAACACTCCCTCTTAACTAGGGAGGTGTTCATAATTACATATATTCAAAGGTACATGGAAGATCTCAAAATGATATGCTATATGAAGAGTCACAACACATATAGTGCTACAGATTAGATACCTATCCAGGGTATTCTAATGTGGTGGGACTAAGGTGTACTCAATCTTTAGCCCCTCTAGGTACCATCAGGCTTTTAAGCTCTAACACCAACCCAAAGATCTAGGTGTGTATCCAAGGTCGGAGCTCTAAGACCAATGCCACCCTCCCTACTTCGGGATATAGACATCATCATAGGTCAGCTAGATGTCCTCCCAAGCATCTTGTCACCCCAAGAAGCTTTCATCTATCCCTATTGACTAAATCAAATATGTCCATCAAGTTGAAATTAACAACAAGAAATGTTAAAAATAGCATCTAGAAATTCTAGTTTAATTTGTTCTTGAATTAAATTGTAATTATATTCTCATAGCAACTTGTAATAGTTAATTAAGTTAAATTGACTTAATTGACTTAGGAAATTTGAGTTGGAAGTATATCTAGAGTCATGTAGAGTGATCCCTAAATTTTATGGGCCTAGGTTGAGTTCTTTTGAGTTGTAATTAGATAACTTAGTTTAACCGAGTTATAGTCAGTTAAACTAGTTCTAATTGTTGAAGGAACTAGTAGAGTCTAGTAGTGGAGTAGTGCACCAGTGCATCACTAGTACCACACCAGTTAACTTAAGATTCACTCATAAATAACTCATGCATGTCAGTTCATAGGAAGAACCAATTGAGACTAGAGTTCAAGGATAGTATAGTATCACTTGTATAATTTTCTGAGTTGTACAAATGGCATATGAAATCAGTTTGAGGACCTATGGATGGATTGCGCAGTCATGGGTGGAGAATTTCCCAATTAAATACGGGCTAATTCTATCAACACACTGCAAGGAAGTAGGAGCTTGGAAGGCTATGAATTTGGCTAAGTGTTGGCCAAAGGAAGTCAATCAGGCAGAGGATAGGAAATACTTGTGCAGGTTGAGCTCAAGGTTGTGCAGAGCATATTGTATTCATCCCAGGCTTGCCAAGGAAGTAGAGAGATAAATTGTACTTGTGCATGAATTGTTCTGGTTGAACAAGCATTTTTTTTTTCTTTTCAGATCTTCTGGTTAATACAATATAGATAATCGAGGTTTTTAGCAGTTATTTTTCCCTTTTCTGCTTATCATTTTCATCGGTCAATTTTGGTTTCTACTGAAGAGTAGAGTAGATTCTTGTCTTGTGTTTTAGCAAATCACATAAGTTGTTGAATCTATAATAAAAATCTACATGGTATCAGAGCTGAAGACAATATAGAAGAGGATAATTCAAGTTTGTTGTGCAGGTGAAAATCAAATTTGCAAGTTCATACTTCAGAGCAACAATATGTCATTCTACGGTTTGCGACTTGAGTATGCCTTGGAGGGCATAATGAATTACATAGCTTGGAAGGACAGAATGGAGGTAGTGTTGGAAGACAATGTCCTCAAGGAATTTGTAGATCATGACATTCCTAAGCCTCCAACATCGAATGCTAAAGATCTGGTTGAATGGATAAAGTGTGTGACAAAAGTGAGAAGAATTATCCTAGAGGAGTTCAAGACCACATTGTCTCGAGTCTCCATGGTAAGGGTACTCCATACTCTATGTGGAAGCCATTGATGGACCTGTTTCAAAATAACAATGACCATAGGAAGTTGGAACTTAAGGATAAACTTAGAAAGATCAAGATGGAGAAAGGCGACTCAATTCCGAAGTACTTGACCAAGTTCACCCATTGTCGGGATGAGATTGGAAGTGTAGAGATTATTATTGCCGAAGATGATATGGTGAGCCTGGCTCTTCTAGGACTTCCCAAGGGCTGGCATAGTTACCAGGACTTTGTTAATGAGAGGGAGAAGCTAACAGATTGAGAACGGCTGTGGTCGGATTTGGTATAGGAAGAGATTTGGTGGAACACTAGAGATGCGGCCTCTTCCAAAGAAGTGGAAGAGGAATTTGCATTAGTCAGCAAAGAAAAGAAAGCCAAGGGAAAGAATTCCCAAGGCGAGGAGGGCGACAAGAAGAAGGACTTGCCGAAAGTCAAGTGTTTTCACTATCATGAGTACGGGAACTTTTCCACGAATTGCCCACAAAAGAAAGCAAGCAAGGAGGAGCTTGCAGTTGCAGTAGCAAGTGAAGCTTTAGCTTCACAATTCGAACTGATTTCACTCTCATTGCATGCATGACCAACACTGTAATGGGAAGCATGTGGTATATCGATGGTGGTGCCTTGTTCCATATGACGGGGAATAGAGATCTCTTTAGTGATTTTGAGGAGAAATACCTCAAGCAGAACATAGAGTTTGGAGATGACGGGAGGTATAGCACTACTGGGATCGATACAATTACCTTTTAGAGGGAGTTTGGCTCCCCTCTCAGAATCACAGATGTGATGTATGTTCTAGGACTAAAGAAGAATCTTGTTTCCGTTGCGGTATTGGAAGACCGTGGCTATGATGTGATTTTTAGTAAGGGAAAGGTTTTCCTTAGACACATCGCCACGAGACAGGTGAAACAGATTGGTGTGCAAGTCAAGAACCTATATGCTCTCGAGGTCGAAGATGCATGCAAAGCCTTGAGGAGCAAGGAAAAGGTTAGAGACTTGGTGGTTGAGAGGGAGAATGAATTACCTCTCAACATGCAGCCCCAGAAGCAGCCTCAGAAGCAGTCTCAGAAAGTTGTGGAGCAACCACAATTAGAGAAGCAGAGAGGAGACCGAGTGGAGAGATCCACTCAAGCAGAGAAGAAGCAGCCTCAGAAATTTGTGGAGCAACCACAATTGGAGAAGCAGAGAGGAGACTGAGTGGAGGCATCCACTCAAGCAGATACCTCCAATAGGGGGAAATTTCGAGCCAAGTGGGCAGAGGGAGCACATGCAGCCATACCTCCAAGTGAGAGGTGGGGCAATGTGAAGTAATAGTCCCAAGAGTGCAAAAATTGGGCAGGGTCCATTGAGATGTTTTGTCTCATGGATCACTACCTTGCTACGGAAGCCCAAAGTACACAGTAGCAAGATGGATCAGTGGAGGTTGATGTAGTCAGATATGAAAGTGATAGAGGCAGAGGCTAGCAGCAGTCAGATGCCGGAGAGTGCAAAGCAGAGTTGATAGCAGTGCAGATGGAACAGAGGCAGAGGCTAGCAATAGTCAGATACTGAAGAGCGCAAAGTAGAGTTGACAGCAGTGCAGATGGAATAGAGGCAGAGTCAACAGAAGCACAAAGATTTCAGTCGACAGAGGCAGAGCTAGTAGCAGTCAAAGAATTTGGTGACAGATGCATCATACTGATTCAGTTTGGATGCTTTTTTAGTTTCAGAAGTTGTAGCAGCAACAACACTAGAGAGAAGTGTTGCATGCAGAACATTCCAAAGGTACTGGATCAGGATAGAGTTGAATTCCTTTCTTGTTGAGAGGGAGTATTGAAAATAACAACAAGAAATGTTAAAAATAGCATCTAGAAATTCCAATTTAATTTGTCCTTGAATTAAATTATGAATTAAATTGTAATTATATTCTCATAGCAACTTGTAATAGTTAATTAAGTTAAATTGACTTAATTGACATAGGAAATTTGAGTTGGAAGTATATCTAGAGTCATGTAGAGTGATCCCTAAATCTTAGGGGCCTAGGTTGAGTTATTTTGAGTTGTAATTAGATAACGTAGTGTAACCGAGTTATAGTCAGTTAAACAAGTTCTAATTGTTGAAGGAACTAGTAGAGGTCTAGTAGTGGAGTAGTGCACCAGTGCATCACTAGTACCACACCAGTTAACTGAAGATTCACTCATAAATAACTCATGCATGTTAGTTAAGAGGAAGACCCCGTTGAGATTAGAGTTCGGCAACAGTGTATTATTAGTTGTATAATTTTCCAAGTTGTACATATGGTGCATGTAATCATTTGAGGGCCTATGGATGGATTGTGCAGTCATGGGTGGAGAATTTCCCAATTAAATACGGGCTAATTCTATCAACATAGCACAAGGAAGTAGGGACTTGGAAGGCTAGGAATTTGGCTAAGTGTTGGCCAAAGGAATTCAATCAGGTAGAGGATAGGAAATACTTGTGCAAGTTGAGCTCAAGATTGAGCAGAGAATATTGTATTCATCTAAGGCTTGCCTAGGAAGTAGAGAGAGAGATTGTGCTTGTGCAGGAATTGTTCTAGTTGAACAAGCATGTTATTTTCTTCTCAGATCTTCTGGTTAATGCAATATAGATAGTCAAGGTTTTTAGCAGTTTCTTTCCCCAAAGAAATAGTGTTATGTGCGATTGATATTCTTCCTTTTCTGCTTATTGTTTTCATCGATCAATTTTGGTTTCCGCTAAAGAGTAGAGTAGATTCTTGTCTTGTGTTTTAGCAAATCACATAAGATATTGAATCTACGGTAAAAATCTACACATCAGTCCAAGCATGTTTCAAAATGTTCAACCTTCTTACGGAGAGATCTTGCACAATCACAACCCCAATTAGTAATAAACTTTCAAATATATACAAGTAAACACAAACCTTCAAGGTCCTTATTCATTATGATGCATCAAATTATCCAAATACATCCTGTCAGAAGCTTTCTTGTTTCACTTCTTCAACAACACCAAATATAGCCTCAGTATTTCTTAAGTCTTTTGCAACTTCATGAATCACGAACATACATTTGTAGTACTTTCATTCATTCTTTGGTTTCATTCTTTCTTCAAGGTATTTACTATGACTGTCATAATATTCCCTCCCTCTTGACAGGGAGATATAACTTTTCTTCTATCCAAAACTTAGGGAGATTGACAACTTTCTTCTTTAATAATATGAAAGAAACTTCAACCTTTCAAGGCTTCATTTCTTTGGGAGCTTCATTCTTTCTTTTTTATAGCAACAAGGTTATCTGTCATCATCACTAAGTTATCATCAATTATGAACATCTTCAATATCTTGAAGATTGTGTACATGCAAATCTTCAAAGTATAACCAAGTACAAATATACAAAAGCATGAAGTCAACTATATCAAAATAATGGAAGTATCAAAATAATCAGATTTAGACATCAAAACTTAAACCTAGTTAGGTTCATAATCAGCAAGGGTTACATCTTTTATATTCTAGACTTCAACAACTTTGCTAGGGTTTTGTCACAAACCCTAGACTCTATCATCAAGAATTAAATCCTAATCCTAATTGGATCATTATATTACTTTTCATCCATCTCGATGCATTTGGAGTGGAAAAAGTGGAGCAATCAACTCACGAGATCATTTTTACTAGTGGGACCCAGTTTGGTGAAACAGGGTTTGAAACCTTCCGGGATCGTTTTGAGGCATCAAACGATGTTTTTTGGGGGTAAAGCTTTATTGCCAACGCATAACACATTTTCATGTTATTATACACACAAAAAGATTTCCAATGGCGGAAGAATCATGTCAATCGGAGTCTGTATGAAAAAGTTATGCCACTCAAAAGTTGACCTTCCTGTTTTCACACCTATAGTTCGGGAGGATGTCGCGTCAACCCCCATTATTCATGGAAAAGGGGCTAACCACATGTTTGTAATGTAAAAGACTCTATAAGAGCCTATGTTGTAACTCTAGTTAAGAGTTGACATAGTCAAACTTAACCACCAGTAGGCTATTGGCCTATGTTATAACCGGGCCACTAGGAAGAAGAGGCATTCCATTCTTTCGAGAGAAATTTGTTCCATAGTTGAGAAAAGATAACCAAGAGAGATAGGAGGTAGATCGCACAGAGAGGATCTGTGCACAGTAGCAGTCCATGGGACACAGACATTACTTTATTTGCAGCCATATTTCCAGACAGAGAAAGAGAGCGGAGCAACCTCACCTTCCAGCTGGGTTTTCTCCCGAAAGGGTTTCCCATAGAGAATATCTTGTATATTATGTGTGTGTGAGCTTATTTTTTCGTCCTTTACTTTTCTTCTTGATTTATTTTTACATGCATGCACTAATTACAGTTAATTTTACAGATCTAGAAATTAAATGAAACTGTAATAGTGCAGAATCTCATATTTTTAATATAATATTATCAGATTTGTTGTGGCGAAATGTCTGGTAGAATATCCACAATAGTTTACTGATCAAAGCTTTATATATAATCAACTCGATTAAGATATCAATCCAATCATAGAACTATTCATCTAGGGCTTCAATATTATGTCAAAATCTAGTAGGGTTTTGTTAGTAACCCTAGATTTCACTAGAAAAACTAAATAATCAATAATTAAGTTAACATATTAGCATATACATGTCTAGGATTATTATTTCATTATATTAATTTCTTACTACGATATTATTGTAAACCCTAGGGGCAGATATTAAACTCCAAAAATTAGATGTACAACAATTTTGACCAGGCTAGGGTTTTGATCATATGGAAGCACATACACCTAGAGATTCATTTCTAGGATCTTATATTACTTATTACAAGGGTTTTGTCATAAACCCTTATCAAACCTTAACTATATAGGGTATTGGTTTATAACCTAGACATTAACAACAAACCCTAAAGGACTAGGACTTTTACCATTATCAAAACCCTAAACATCAAGAGAATAGGATTTCATCATATGTTCTAGACTTTATTAACAACCTCTAAGTAGACTAAGGTTTCATTATTAACATTGACATGCCCTTAGCATAAAAAATGTTAGGGTTTTACAATGAACCCTAGAGGTTTGGGTTTCACAAAAATGATCAAATGACAAGAGATAGTATAACAAGGGTAGATTCAATCTAATGATTAATCACCCTAATAAGAATCTTTATGATTCAAAACCCTAGACATAAGAGAGTAACATAAATCAAATTTCAAATGAAGAATAATCATACCCTTCTTATCTGAAACGAGTTAAATCAAATCAAACATACCTTGAGTTGTTCTTTAACAAACCTTATAGGACATCCTTTTCTTTAAGGGATTCCTTATGATTCAAGTCTTTCTTTTAAAGTTTCCTCCATAACCTGGGTGTATTCTACAATCTTTCCTACTAAGGAAAAATATAAAGGGAGGATTATTAGTATGCACTACAAACAAATCTAGATATGTGGAGGAAATCATACATGAAAGATGAAACAAAGAACAATATACTTATTCTTTTGGTAAAATGGTGAAGGCTCCCTCTTAATTCAATATTTCTGAGGGATACCTACAACTTATCAAAAATAATTCAAAATTTCTAACGAGAATATTAGATCTATGAACTCTAGAAATGATCTGAGATTGGAGTAGGTGATTTCTTCATCTTTTCCAAAATCAAACAAAAACAAAAATAGGACTGCGTTGACATTCTGTAAGGTAAAATGGGTCTTGAACAAACATGTTTTTCCAGTGTGTCTTCAAGTGATGAATTAGTCCTCACATGTAACTTAATATAAGCAACATAACAATGTATAACTCATGCAAACATAATGAAGAGATAACAAAAGATTTGTTGGCGGAGTTCACCCCTCTTGGGCTACATCTCTGGGTCTGCCAACATAGCTAGACCACTCATATATTTAGTAGAAACATTGGAGTACATAAACAATTAGTTGATGATAAACAAGTGGCTATTACCCCTGCAAGGTAATGTTCTCCTACAAAGAACTCTCACAAATAACAGCAACTCAAATCATATCCTACAAAGATTTCATACTCCAATTGAAATGAGATAAAATGATCATGTGAGCTCTTCAATTCCACATTGAAGCACATAAAAAAAATTCCTTCAACATAACATAATGAGAAAACTGAACCTGATCGGAACTTGCAAGTTACAACTGTTGTAGTAGACTTTTGAATATGAAAATGCCCTACAAGGCCTACTCCATGCCCAAAAAACTTCCAGAACTACTTCCAAACCCTGATTGATCCATACACCTTTAGCCTCAAACCTAAAAAAAAATACTAATTAGATGTTCTCAAATAAGAAATTAGAGATTACCAATAGATTCAAAACATCTAAAGACCCCTAAGTGCTCTCTTTCTGAGCTCAATTTGGCCAAAAACCCGAAAAGTTATGGCTCTCTAAAGCTCCATATGAATTTAACTTTTAATTGTTACAAGCTTGACCAACAATCTAACTGTTCTACAAATTCACCTTGTTTTTCACTAACAGAGTGGCAATTCCACCCTCTACCGATGCATTTTGTAGGATCATTAATTTTGCCTCTGACCCCTTAACTCCGAAAATCACAACCCTATGAGCCACATAGGGCTGAGGGTTGGGACTTAATGCTCGCCCCCATCGGTTAAGAACCTAAACACAGGGTCGTAGTCCTATTGGGTGCCACGGGACCAAGGGTCGGGCTAACCTCCCTCCCTTCCGTCGGGTCCCTTGGCTTCTAGAGCATGGTCTTGTGGGTGACATATAACCCTGGGGTTGTCCCCCACTTCGTAGCACCTACCTATGAGCACCCAAAACTCTGTGTTTTGGTCGTATGCTGGAGTCATGACTAGGGTTGGGCTTAAGGGTTAGCCCCTCCATACTAGCACCTTCCCCTGGAGCCTGTGGTCTCGTACCAAGGTCATGACCTTGGGCTAGGTCGAACCCTAAGCCCTCTCCACCATTGCACCATGGTCTCATGGCATTCGACGGAACCAAGTGTTGGGCCTACGGATTAGCCCTCTCTTCCACTAGCTCTAAATCCTCTACACCAAGGGCATATGACACCATCATGATCAAGGGTCATGGTTGGCAGCCCAACCCCTTCCCCCAATGGGTGCCAAATTAAATTTAAATATGTGTTTTGCCCATACTATAATAAGAACCACTTCTAGGACAGTTGGTAAGGCGCTCTATTGTGAAGTGGGAGGTCGAGAGTTCGAACCACCCAGACCTCACTCCTGCCATAACCTTTATTTTACATGACCCCTGGGGTGCCATGTGGCAGCCCATGATTGGGCCCTATGGCACCATATTACTGGTCCACCACAAACCAATCAAATGCACCCATAAACCAATGAACTAGAGGATGCCAAGTGTCAACCTGTGGTTCCATATTACCCTGCACAGTCACCATGCCGACTCACCATACAATCACCCAATCAACAGACTTGCTAAAATTTTAGATGTTTGGGAAAATGATTAGAACGCGATAACTTGAGCATATGGTGTCGGATTGAGGTGAAATGAACATCGTTGAATTCAGAACAACAAGAACTTCGATTTGGCATTAGTTTCAAGACTTTATGGGCACTTTTATTTTTGAGCTAAAAATTGATCACTTGATCACACCTCCCCACTAGGAACTTTTGGACTCCAAAATTTTACTTCCCTAGTCAATATAAAGAGGCTGGAACTCAAAAACACCCAAAATATCAATCCAAAATGCATACTTTTCAATTGGTTCCCTTCAAGCCCCAATCAAGGCACTTCACCTATCTTCTTCGTGAAGACCTATTGTCCTGTTAAGAATTGAGCCAACATTCTTATTGTTGATGCAAGAATAAAATATTGATGAGTGGAATATGAACATTCTCTTTAATCTCATCTTTACATGGCTCAAAAACACTTCATCTTGAAGTTAAAATGTTGAAGACAAACTTGATTCCATCTTGGAATTCAGAAACAACATAAACTTGCTTTAACATCTTCAAACTGAGCTTGTACATCAAAAATACATTGCTGCAAATTTTTCCATGATGTAATTGGCCTTACCTACAAAACATAGTTATGTTGTACGATATTGAAAGTAAAGAATCTATTCACGCAAGTTTCATATCGAATACTTGTATTAGTGAATACATGACAAACTTGTAGACAACTTTGAACGACAATCTTGTACATTCACAAAAGTCCTTGAACATGTGGACTATAAATAAGCCAATACATACATCAATTAAAAACATCTACTTGTTGAACATAGTGACAATGATTGTTCACTTTACAAAAATACTTAAACAAGTAATTACAAAATTTGCAAAGTAACTTTATAATAAGTATACCCAAACTTTGCCTCTCCTAGGATTATGGGTTATTTTCTTGCATCATCTTTGCCTTGAAGGTTGCTTAGGATTGTTATGATTCCTCTTTACCACCTCTTTCATTATGTTGCACAATATCCTTACCTTTCTTTGAACAAAGCTCTGCATGTAACTTCCAACATCGTTCAGTGTCATGCCCATGCATCTTGCAATGAGTATAGAATAACTTTCTTTTGTTTGCCGGCATAGAAGTTCTATCATGTGAAGGAGAGTCATTATGCTTGATGCCTAGAATTTGATTCATTCTTTTAACCATTATCATATGTTGCCCACATACAACCACATAATGGTCAAATGCATCACAAAATGTACATGGGTACTTATTCCACAAATATTCAAAATCTCAATGCATTGGAAAACACCCATGAGAGTTATACTTGTCTCTAGGGATGCAACTTTGACGAAGTGGAGTGGACAATGCCATGCAAGGTCCCTTAAAGTATTCATGTTTCTTTGGAGATGAATGAACATTGTCACAAGGTTGTGACATCTCATCCCCAGATGGTTGATGTGCCTCAATCTGTTTGGAGCATTCTCCAAACTCCCTTCAACCATATCCCAATCTCTGATACTTCAATCTCTCCTCAACCATAATTGGATTGGTAATACCTTGGCCATTTATGTCAAGGCCTCCACCTTCATAACCAATCTTGGAAAGCAACTTCATACCTATGCCTTTGGTATGTTTCTTAAACACTGCAAAAGAAATGTTATGCACATAAATGGAAGGAATCATAATTGAGATACTAATTACCTCCTTAAACTTGTCATTCATCTTTTCAGCTTTTTATGATGACGATGATGACCAACTTGTAAATGACTCTAACCACCCACTCTTATCCAATGTCATATGTTGTGCTTCTTGAAGATGTTTGCAAAATTCACATGCATCATCTTTCACATATGGTTCAAAACCACTATTTGAACCATGACCACATACTGGCTTCATTCTAGAGGTTTCTCTTGCTAGTACAGGAGTATAACTTTCTGCAACTTGCTCTTCAAACACATGTTGCAACTGAAGTCACATGTGTCTCTTCTCTACTTCAGCCATCTCTAGCATCCTTCTCAATTCTATCTTCTCCATACGAAGAGCCAAATTTTGCTTCTCTAGCTCTTGGAGACTCTTTTTGCTACCCATTCTTGCAACTTGGTCAATTAGTGCTCTAATACCAACCTGATCTGAGATTGGAGTAGGTTATTTCTTCCTCTTTTCCAAAATCAAACAAAAACAAAAATAATACTGTGTTGACACTTTGCAATGTAAAATGGGTCTTAAACAAACAATTTTTTCCAATGTCTCTTCAATTCATGAATTAGTCCTCACATGTAACTTAATATAAGAAACATAACAACATATAACTCATGCATGCATAATGAAGAGATAAAAAAAATATTTTTTGACGGAGTTCACCGTCTCGGGCTACATCTTTTGTCCTACCAACATAGCATATATTCAATAGAAACATTGGAGTACATAAACAGTTAATTGATGATAAACAAGTGGCTATTACCCCTACAAGGTAATGTTCTCCTACAAATAACTCTCACAAACAACAACAACTCAAAGCATCTCCTACAAAGATGTCATACTCCAACTGATATGAGCTAAAATGAGCATATGAGCTCTTCAATTCCACATTGAAGCACATCAAAAAACTTCCCTCAACATAACATAGTGAGAAAAGTGAACCTGAGTTGAACCCTACAAGCTACAACTGTTATAGTAGACTTTTGAAGATGAGAATTCCCCTACAAGGCCTACTCCATGCCCAAACACCTTCCAAAACTACTTCCAAATCCTAATTGATCCACACACCCTTAGCCTCAAACTTGAAAAAAATATTGATTATTTGTGCTCAAATAAAAAATTAGAGGTCACCAATGGATTTAGAAATTGCAAAAACCCCTAAGTGCACTCTTTCTGAGTTCAATTTGGCCAAAAACTCCAAAATCTATGGCTCTCCAAAGCTCCATATAAATTTACCTGTTAACTATCCTACAAATTCAACCAAAAATCTAAATGTCCTACAAATTCACCATATTTTTTGCTAATGAAGCGATAATTCTGCCCATCGTCGGCACATTTTGTAGGATCATTAATTTTGCCTTTGACCCCTTAACTCCAAAAATCACGGCCATATGGGCCACATAGGGTTGAGGGTTGGGCTTTAACGCCAGTCCCCACTGATTAAGCCCCTAAACACAGGTTCATGGTCCTGTTGGGTGCCACAAGACCAAGGGTCGGGCTAACTGCCCACCCTTCCAATGGCCCCTTGACTTCTGGTATGTAGTCTTGTGGGCGGCATATGACCTTGGGGTTGGCCCCCACTTCATAGCACCTACCTTTGAGTGCCCAAAACTCCATGTTGTGGTCATGTGTTGGAGTCATTACTAGTGTCGAGCTTAAGAGTTAGCCCTTCCATACTAGCACCTTCCCCCGAAGTTGGTGGTCTTGTGCCAAGGTCGTTACCTTGGGGTGGGCCGAACCACGAGCCCTCTCCACCATCGTGTCATGGTCTCATGGAATTTGACATAACCAAGTGTCGGGCCTACAAATTAGTCCCTTCTTTTGTGAGCTCCAAAAGCTCAGCGCCAAGGGCATATGACACCATCATGACCAAGGATCAGGGCTGGCAGCCCGAACCCTTCCCCCAACAGGCACTGAATTAAACTTTAAATATGGGTTTTGCCCATAGTATAATAAGAACCATCACTATGGAATTTGGTAAGGTGTTTTTTTGTGAAGTGGGAGGTTAGGGGTTTGAACCACCTGGACCTCACTTGTCACGCCCCTACACCAGCGGTAGTCTTCCAACCGCTTGTAGCGAGGTGCGGCACCACCGAACGCGTTCTTTTTAACAATACTAACATTCATGGACTACGCCTACTCCAACATTAACATACTTAGTTTGTGTTTCGCAACCAAGTAAAAGCATTATCCTTTATACTTTAATGAAGCCCATACTCATTCATTATCCATATGCAATTAACCAAGAACATCAACAATTGCAAACAAGTATAAAGGGGAGGGGCAACTCCCCGTAATGTGAGTCTGCCCGACAATTTTATTAAGAATATTAGATTTTTACAACAAGTGTGTCTTGGCTGAACCAAGTCTCACACTTAACCAATTTTTACAAAAGACAGGCCACCTGCCTTTTACAACATATTCTGCACCCTTGCACGAAGGGAGGTGCTCACCCGAGCCACCCAAGACCCTTTGCCAAGTCCTGCATAAAACCGTACACAAGAATCCACTCAACACATGGCACACTTGCCAACCATTAACATAAGACAAATCTGCGTACTCCAAGTCTCATGCGCATGAGATATGCGCATGTCCTTTTACCCCACTACGCACTCCCTTATCTTATGCGAAGGCTTCTTATGAGCGAAAGTCTTATGTTTGAAATGAGCTCATGCTCTTTACATTTATATGAGAGTTAACGTAGGATTACATGGGGGTGTCAACCCCATGGCCGACCCCACCATCCACTAACGTATGCCCATAAGCCTTCATTCATAAGTCGGCTAGCATTCGTTCTAACATCGCATATAAATCTCCACGCTCACACTTAGTCACATAAGTGTTCTTCATAACGTCGCACATAATGTCGCATTATTTTGTCGCAAGGATTGTCGCATTTCCTCCACGCTCCGTCGCACATCGGTTGAACGCACCCGCGCGCCCGCCCGCGCCCGTGCACGATCGCCCGTCGTCGCCCTGCTGCACGAAGGCCTTACATCCTCCTCCACCTGAAATCGTTGTCGTCCTCGACAACATACCATCCTGGTAGCTCTCCACCAAGATCATCATCCATCCACGATGTCGACCTTTCTACACAAGGCAAACATCCTTGCAACATATGTAGAACCACTGTCTCCACCATGTCTCGGCCTAGTGACTAACTGCCACCACGCTCACCATACCAAAGTATGTATCTCCATAATCCATGCTCAGGTCCATGGAAACTCCATCCATCTCATCTACAACATGTTGTCTATATGTGTCTCCCTTCCATGTGAAGAGACCATCTCCTCAAACCAACTCTCGATGTGCCTCATTCAGGTCCATGAAGCCTCTTCATCATCTGCAATGTGCCATCCTCAAGTCTCCATAGAAACAAGTATGCACTTGTCTCATCTATCCATGTGCTGCCCATGATCCTCGATCACATCAGCCCCCATGTGTAGAAAGTAGTTGAGTCTCGGCTCAACCCATGCTCAAGTGTATCACCAAAGCATCATCATCATCATCGTTGTAACTCCATCACTCCAAAGTGCCTCATACCGATCTTCTACATCAAGTCACTCTTCCAAGCCATGCCCATACATGTACTTTGAAAGTATACATCCCATACTGCATCAAAGTCACCTGACCTCAGCTCCTCAATGCATTAGATCCTCTAAGTCCACCATACATGAAGTAACAACAATCTCATGTCCTCATGAGCTCCATAAACCATCCCCAACCAACACCTCAGCAAGCATACAAGATGCCTCCGCTCCCCATGTAGTAGGAATGCTCCATAGCTACCCACAAGTCCATCCAAGTCTTCAATCTTCGGTTTAGTGAACTCGGTCACTCAACCATCCCATCATTGCATCATCATGTCATGAGTCCCTTCACCATAGCTCCTCCACCAAAGTGTCCACCAAGACTACCTCTTGGTCTCGGCCATGAGAAGTCCACCCAAAACATCACAAGTGTGTGCCCTCCTCAAACTGCCCATGAGTCATGCCGGGCACTTAGCCAATTCTTCATGTGGCTAAAGCATGACCCAATCCTCCACAATGATCATCAAGTTCCACCCTTGTCACAGGTCCTTGCACCTTTCATCTCAAGGTCAGAAGCAACCCCAACAAGCCCTGCAACAATCGACAATCCTTGCTTTTCCATACAAGGTTCCATCCTAGCCATCCATGGTGAGATCCTCCCTAGCATTGGCAAACTGGCTTTGCCCTTTCCTGCACACGGTCCATCTCCCAAATGCCCAAATGAAACACAAGTATCATTACTTAGTTCATCATCATGAGGCTCCTCCATGTGAGTGACCTCATCCATACATGTTGACAAACTGCACGATCCTGGTTCAACTTGATCAGCCTCAAGTTCTTCCTCCATCGTAATCATGTCTGCAACATCTTCATCTACCACGGCTTCCTCTTCCTTGTTAGCACAATCTGCAACTTCATCTTGCTCTATTGTCCAACCAAGTTGAAGAAGTTCTTCCTCAGCTTTAACCTTCCTCTTCAAGGCTAGGATATGCCTCACTTCCTTTTGGTTCAATTCCTTTCTTATCTTGAGCTCCTTGAGTTCTACTTCAATCAAGTCTACTTCCTTTGCAAGTCGAAGAGCTTCCCGTCTATCCTCATCAGAAATCCCTTCCTTAACCAAGGCACGAAGAGCATCCTTTGTTTCAAACAACCTTTTGCCACATTCTACAAATCCTTGTTTTACTCTTTCTGACTCTTCAAGTAGACTCCCTTCGAATTCTTCGAAGGATGCATAACCCAATTTCTGCAAGATAGACATCTTTACCAAGTCACCTGCAACCTGAACCAGCCCTTGTTCCACTTCGTGTGAAACGGTTTCCTTCACCTACAAGTACCCCTGTCACTGTCACGAGCAATCTTTGCTCACCAGCTCCGACCGAGCTCTGATACCAACTGTCACGCCCCTACACCGGCGGTAATCTTCCAACCGCTTGTAGCGAGGTGCGACACCACCAAACGCGTTCTTTTTAACAATACTAACATTCGTGGACTATTCCTACTCCAACATTAACATACTTAGTTTGTGTTTCGCAACCAAGTAAAAGCACTATCCTTTATACTTTAATGAAGCCCATACTCATTCATTATCCATATGCAATTAACCGAGAACATCAACAATTGCAAACAAGTATAAAGGGGAGGGGCAACTCCCCGTAATGTGAGTCTGGCCGACAATTTTATTAAGAATATTAGATTTTTACAACAAGTGTGTCTTGGCTGAACCAAGTCTCACACTTAACCAATTTTTACAAAAGACAGGCCACCTGCCTTTTACAACATATTCTGCACCCTTGCACGAAGGGAGGTGCTCACCCGAGCCACCCAAGACCCTTTGCCAAGTCCTGCATAAAACCGTACACAAGAATCCACTCAACACATGGCACACTTGCCAACCATTAACATAAGACAAATCTGCGTACTCCAAGTCTCATGCGCATGAGATATGCGCATGTCCTTTTACCCCACTACGCACTCCCTTATCTTATGCGAAGGCTTCTTATGAGCAAAAGTCTTATGTTTGAAATGAGCTCATGCTATTTACATTTATATGAGAGTTAACGTAGGATTACATGGGGGTGTCAACCCCATGGCCGACCCCACCATCCACTAACGTATGCCCATAAGCCTTCATTCATAAGTCGGCTAGCATTCGTTCTAACATCGCATATAAATCTCCACGCTCACACTTATTCAAATAAGTGTTCTTCATAACGTCGCACATAATGTCGCATTGTGTCGCAAGGATTGTCGCATTTCCTCCGCGCTCCGTCGCACATCGGTTGAACGCACCTGTGCGCGCGCCCGCACCCGTGTACGATCGCCCGCCGTTGTCCTGCTGCACGAAGGCCTTACATCACTACTACCATAACCATAATTTTGCATGACCCCCGAGGTGCCACATGGCAACCCATGACTAGGCCACATGGCACCATATTACCGGTCCACCACAAACCAATCAAATGCGCCCAAAAACCAACGAGTTGGAGGATGCCAAGTGTCAACCTATGGTTGGCTCATACCCTACACAGTCATCATGCTGACTCCTCTTATAGTCACCTAGTCAACAAACGTGCTAAAATTTTAACGGTTTGGGAAAACGATCAAAACGTGATAACTTGAGCACACTGTGTCGGATTGAGATGAAATGAATGTCATTGGATTCAGAACGATGTGTTGGCTCGAAAGAGTCATCAGGGGAAATACCCTGAGTTTGGGCACAGGAGGCTAATAGTGGTCTGTTGTAGTCTAAGACAACGCCAACATTTTCACCTTACCCCGCAGGGCAAGGAGTCTCACCTGTAGCGCGTCGTGACCAAAAGGGAGAAGGGTTCAGCATGGGGTCAAAGGAATATCAACTTGGCACAGGCGATCACACAACTGCATATCCATTATATGAGAAACAAAGATAACAACATCCTTGAATCGCACACATATATCCATTATAGAGAACACAAAGATAACAACATCCTTGAATCAATCTATGATTTACCGTCTACGTACAATAGATAGATTATTTAAAATTTTAATAGACCCATTAAACACGAGGCCCAATACATCAGCAGTTACAATCAACATCGACTTTGTCTTATATTAAACTTAACATAAAAGATTACATTATTTTCCGGCATTTTCCACAAGAATTACATAAAGTACCCGGCTTAGTTGCTCGAGTTCAGATCAGTTCCGCAACCAAGTCCTTTGGATCCCAACACTCTATCATTTGGCCTCTGCAACTGTGTATCCCTTCGTCTGCAACTGACTCCTTCCACTAGCGGGTTCAACAACAACCTTTTTTCTCTCTGGTCTTCCCCTTTAATGTCCTTCTCGGCTTCCTAGACTGCCAGTTCTCACTCGATTGTTTTCTCCCTTGGCTACTTCTGTGCCTTCCCGCCTCCTCAACTGCCTTTGTTTTCTACTACCACCTTGCCACCACTCCTCCACAACTATTCGTTCCACCACCTAATCGTTGCTGCCATATGTCTCTTTCCTGCCCTTCGGTCAGTCAAAACTGGTCAAAATCATTCAAAATTAAACGAAGGCCCCAACAGGCCCCGACCACAATTTCTTGACTCATCCCCAAGTCAAGTCATTTCGACCTCTAGCAGTCCTACTGTTACTTCCATGTGCTATACAAGTGGTGGTTGCGTTACTACCGGCGATGTCTCTGTTGTTTGTTGTATCGACACTTCTACTTCTTCGATCCTTACTTGCGGAGTGGGTGCCTCTTCTGCCTCAATCCTGGCTTGCGGCATGGAATTTGTTCCTACGGCCCTTTCTTTCCCTTGTGGTTCCTCCGTTACAAATGAAGGCTCCAACTCTAGGATTGAGGCTATTGTCTAGTGCCTGAACTCAGTGTATCTTTGAAGGGCCAGGTCCCAGTTGACGAGGATTGTATCAACAGCTTGAGTGAACACCTCGACCGATTGTGATGTTAGGTTTGTTGGCCGTTGTCTCTGCAAATCGTCCCATTGCTAGTCGTTGGAGTCGCATGCCTCCTTCAAGAGTAGAAATTGCATACAAACCCCGGGGCTGCAGATCTCTGATTACCCGTTTCATCTTTGTTGACTCCTCATTGCTGTCAACCTAGGCCTGGAGGATGTCAATTTCCTCATTGATATGTTGCAGCTAAGTATGGTCTGTACAATCCCTTGTACTGGAAAACAGTGACTGAATCTGTTCTCTTAGCAGGTAAACCAGGCGGTTCTTCAGTGCTAAACTGCCTAACTAGTCGTGGACCTTGCCCATTAGGGCGTATCCGTCATTGAGGGCCTCGGCCAAGGCTTTCTTCTTCACTTCTAGTTCTCTGACCTTTCCCTCGACCGTCTGCATGTAAATTTCCACGAGATCTGGTTTTGCAGACCTTACTGTATCTAGCTTCCGCCTCATCTCAGCATTGGTGGCTACTAGGCGCGTGCATGCCGTCTATATGTGATCGCAGCAGTCAACCAACGTGCAGACATTTATGTTCGTTGGTGCTTCAGTGTTGGCCTCGGTGACGATCGGCCATATTGATCTAAACCGTTGTGTAATCTGATCCACCTGAGCTTGCAATTCTGTGTTTGCTTTCTGTAGGCGATCTCGCTCCTCCGTCACCATGTGAAATTTCTTCCTCTATTGTTTGTGTTCTTTAGCCAGGTCTTCATGGAGGCTCTCGGCCTTGTGTGTTACTTGCTGAATAAAGGAAAATAATTGGGCCGATGACCAGTGATGGAGTGTATCAGCCTGCATTGTGCTTGGTTCAGGGAACTTCTGCTGTAGGGGTAGGCCGATGGCGATGGATTTATTAGAATGGGAGGCGGGTGAGTGGTCCTGTTGTGATGGTGGAGTGAACTGTGGGGTGACTGGAGTAATGCTAGGGTTTGGCAGGACTGCGAACTTTATAGGGAGAGTGGGCCAGTATGGTTCAATCCTTTCTCCCCGCCAAATGGTATCGAGGCATCTCCCTATTGGTGGGTCCAACCCAAGCATTGGTGATGTACTCTCTACTGGTGGAATTCCCATGGTTGAGGTGGTGCCCTCTGTCCGGCCAGCTGACTGAACTTTTGCTTCTACAATAGTCCTTTGGTGGCTGAACGAGAGGATCTCGGACAGGGTCGCGGAAGTGGAAGCAGTTTGCGAGGATGACTCTCGCAACTATTGTAATGCGGTGGATGTAATGGCAGGGATCTCTTTGGCTATGGTGGTTGCGGGAATTGACTGCTCAACCTCAGCAGTGAGGTCGATGACTAGAGCTGGCGAGTTAATTTTTGGATTTTTAGTAGTCGGCTTTTTGAGCTGTGGGGTTCGGATGACTCGCTTTTTCTAAGGTTTGGGGATTGTGATCTGGGAGGGAGCCTGAGTTGTTCTCGAGGGAAGTGCTATAGCGAGCGGTGGCATTATAATGGGGGAAAGCATGGTGGAACCTTGAAAGTGCTTAGGATAGTTACTCTCACTTGGTGACTGTCCGTCTTAGTTCGAACATCTTTTCTTCCATTTGGAGCAGCATCAGCTGGAGTACTTCGTCGGCTGCCCGCTTTCGACTGCTTTCTACCCCATCTCCCTCTCGGCCCTTTGGCATCAAGGCTCCAAAAATTTACTTGGTTTCCCTTCCCTTACCTCGCAAGCCACTTCCAGCTAGGACTCCACTTCTCTATGCAATGCTTCCTCCATCAAGCTAAACCTCTACGGCCTCAACTTGAACGTGCTTGAGTTGACACACCACAGTCTTAGGTAAGTGTGCGTGTGGGAGGCACCAAACTAAAGCTCACCTGAGAATTCATCCAAGAGGGCCTTGGGTATCCTCTCAGTGGACTGAATGGTGTCCAACATTTGTTCATCCCAACTCTCGAAAGCTTTCTCGTTGATTTCCTTTGTGTTGGGATCCCCCGATGCCTTCCACGATTCGTACCTGAGTGCAATTGGCTGGTCTTCGGTAACGGTTTCCATTTGCCTCTTTGGTGGTGGCTTCCATTTCCACATTGCTAGTGCCATTAACAAGTACCCGAACACAAAGCCAATGCTCCTTCTGTACACATCTTCACAAGCCTCAAATAGTTCATTTAGCACGAAGGCTAACCAGTTGAGTACTTCTCCTTGGCAACAATATTCCGCAATTGAAATGGTGTCTAAAGTGCACTCGTTCCCTGTCAAATTCCTCATTGTTTTTCTTGCAATAAGATAGCACGCAACCCTGATATTATCCTTGTTAATTTTGTCCAGCTTTGTGCCCCTCTCACCATGCTCCGCCCCGTATCTGGCATAGATGTTGTCCTCCATATGCTTCTTTCCCCACTTTACCCCGGCCTGGAATGTTGTGTTGACTACATTCCCAACTTTTGCCAGCCCGGTGAGTTGATTGATATCCTCGACATGAATGGGGTATTCCTTATCCAACCATAGTGACCCACCATGCATCCTACTTGCTAGCATTTTTGTGCACTGCATGGCGGAAAATTGGGTGCCGAATACGGACAAATTTCGTAAGTGGAATAGCGTGGACCTCTGTATCCCCCTAAACTCATCTCTGACTCTCGAGGTCCTGGTGCCATCCTCCTTTTGAAATTTTTCTGCATACACCTCCCTTTTCAAGGCCGGAAACTGGAATCCATCTATGAAGTCATTGTCAATCAGATTCGACCTGCCATACTTCCCATACAAATCATCCACTGTTTCAATTCGTGCATCAAGAGCATTCTATGGGACTGATATTATTCCTTTCGCCATCGCTTCTCTTCTGCGGTAAACTATCTGCACTGGAGGTTTCTTGCTTCTCTTCCTCTACCCCTGTTCTTCAGAGTGATCCTGGAATTCTTCTGGGATTTTAAATTCTAGCGTCCCCTACATCCTCCTGTGATTTATGTAGCCAACTCTGACACTACATCCCCTGACTAACGAGGCTTTAATAAACTAATTACTCTAGCAACCTTTCCATGTATTCTAGCTATATCTTGCCACCATCGGCCGACTTGGACGTGACAACTATGATGTGGTCTAGAAAGTACAGAGTGGGCTACATGGCATCTTTATTTTTCCATGATGGGTTTATTTATTAACTAATTCTATGCTTAATGGGAAAGATTTTGCGACCCTATCTTGACAGTTTCCTTATTAATTACTTAATCAGGAAATAACTACTGGTATGGTGGATGGGACAGGTACTTGTGCGACCATCAATTCTGGAAAAGGTTCGAACCTACGTGTATTCTTGTTTGGTCAATTTAGTGTGTTCTAAATTGTTGATTAAATGTCAATCCGGGATTCGTAAACTGACGAAGTGAAGTGTACTATATGTACAAGATAACCATTTTCTTAGCCTTTTGTCGTTTTTGAGTTTTTTTTAGTTTGTTTTAGGATTTATCTTTTATGGATTCCCTAGTGTGTGTGATGGCGAAAATGAAAGTTAAGTATGGATGGTAATGGTGATTTCTACAGTGATTTTCCAAACTTAAAAGTGTTCAAAAAGAAAGCTCTAAACTAACTATAATGAAATCAATTCTTAAGAGGAAGTAAATGTATCAAACAGTGAACTAATGACAATGGCCCAGTATCCTTGCTACTGTATGAAAAAGAAAGTAAAAACTGAACTTAAAGCAACTCAAAGACTGAAAGCAAAGCAACTAATTCACACTACTTAAACCCTTCTGATCCTTTACCCTTCAACTCAATCTGCCTTATGGGAAGCAATCATGAACAAGTTAAGCAATATGATATCTAAATTGCAGGAAATTAAATTGCATAAAGGAAACTAATCACACTACTTCAACTCTTCTGATCCTTTACCCTTCAACTCAATCTGTCTTATGGGAAGAAATCATGAACAAGTTAAGCAATATGATATCTAAATTGCAGGAAATTAAATTGCATAAAGGAAACTAATCACACTACTTCAACTCTTCTGATCCTTTACCCTTCAACTCAATCTGCCTTATGGGAAGCAATCATGAACAAGTTAAGCAATATGATATCTAAATTGCAAGAAAGCAAACTAAATCACACTACAATAAGTAATATTCTGATTCCTTACTAATAGAGTCACTTGACTATAGAAAGAAACCATAAACAAATGAGTAGTATGATGTCTAAGTAGCAGAAAAATAAATAAGCAAAACACAATTTGAAAAATGACAGTGCTGGAATTAAACTTCAGAAAATGAAAATTAGCAGGAATGACAAGATGATCTCATATGTCAGTAGTTATAAGAAAAATATGTAAATCTGCCCGAGCTACCTACAACAAAACCTGTAAAAGAAGCACTGATCAGCTAACAGTTAGAAAAGAAACATAAAGGAAATATAGACAGCAATGATCATTAGAACAACACACTATATATACAAGCAATGATTGAAAGAAAACAGTAAATGAAAGCAAGTAGAAACTATACAAAGCTCTGGTGTACAGGGGCCCTCTGCAACCTCGGCCAGTCAATCACTTAGTCACAAATCCGATTCAGAAAAACTGTCTTCTCATGTATTTAAAGTGAAATGCAGTACAGTGGGTGACAACAGTCAAAATTACAATATGAAAAGCTAATCCTTCAGCGTATATCAACACGTTATTTATAAGAAAAAGATGTTGCAACTAATTCCTATATTTATGCTGCTAAAAGACACGTAAATCCCTTGAGCCGAGATCTAGTGTGGTGGTCATGAATTCATGGAGTGGTGGCTGCTTGGTTTAGTTCACGGGCTACTCTCCAGGTGTGCCAATACCTCCGAAAACTAAGGATCGTGCCCCGCAAACCTTCACGTGGGCAAAACAGAGCCGTGCCATCGCGAAATTCTTCATTTGGCCCTTCCTTTGACCATCGTTGACCGCGACTGTTTATGAATGATTTGGCTGATCTGAGGGGACACACCCCATGTACACGTCACATGCAGTTTACCCATGTGGCTGGTTTCTCCATCGGAGACCTGTAGCATAGCCTTTAACAAAATGGCTGCAGAAACTTGGGCTGGCTGCGGAAAGTGACAAGTTTCCGCAGCTACTTGAACAAAAATCTAAATCAAACAACAGTCATAAGCATAGTTAGGAAACCATTCCATAAGTTATTTTTAAACTATTATGCAACGATTTGATAGCTTGGTGGACGAAGTAAATGGAAAAAGAAGGCTGAAAGGGTATATAGGGAAGTGCAGGTTTGGGACTCAACATACCCCCACTGTGAAGGTGTTGCATGTCCTCATGCAACCAAAATTTAGTCACCCCTTTCTAATCCATATGTTCTGATGCTTCTGCTAGGACATCTAGCCCTCTTTTCTTCTTCTTTGGTGCTACCACCATTCTTGGTTTCCTTATTAGACACCTGAACTTGAGATTAATCAATGCTCTGCTCAACTTTTTGCACTTTTTCTTCAGCTTCTTGTTTTTCTTTTGCCATAGTCCTAAATGGAGCATAGTGTTATCATGGATAATCTTATCTACCTTGCTCTACTCTTTGAGTGCTTCATTTTCCTGCTTGATATGCCTATTTAGGACTTCTAATTCAAATACCTCCTGTTTCAAGGACTGAACTTGTGCATCTAGTGGCAGAGTGGTGCTTGGACCTGCAACTGATTTTTCTAATGATTCCAAGTAGTCATATACTTCCTGTTGATTAGGGTCTACTTCAGGTGTCTTTCTTGGACTGAGTTCAAAATCTGGTGGAGGAGGAGGACTGCTCTCCAACTCTGGCCGAGAAGGGCTTTCATCATGTGTAGGACTGATTTCAATGCTTGGTTGAGGATGAGGTGGACTACGGCCAGCTGGAGTTTTCTCAGGTGTCTCTCCACCTAAGTCAATGAAGTGGGGCCGTTTTATTTGCGTTTTACTCCCTTTTCCTCTTAACCTTGTGCTTCTCCTTAAGTATGGTGGACTAGTGCTCTTTTCTTGTATACTCTGTTTTCCTTTTGCCTTTTTCTTTGCTATAGCAGCAGCCTGAAGATGTACTAATCTTTCTGACAGTGGTTGATAATCCTCCTCTATGGATTGCTCACGGGATGGATAGACTTCTTGGATGGTTCTTTTGCCTTTTTCTTTCTTCTGTCTCTTGTCTTTAGCTTTATCTTCTTCTTTTTGGTGAGTTTCTTGAGTTTCTATAGTAGGGGAGTCTTGGACTGTAGTGTTCTTTTCTCTCCTCCTACTTTTCCTTGGTGTCCTCGGTGTGCTACTTTCAGAGGCCTCAGATGGCTCTTGGAAGTAGTTTCTTATCAAAAATTGCTCCCATGTATCTTTGTTTTTCCTTAAGTGGTCTTCAATAAGAATTTTTATAAGTCCATGATGGTATAGATGAGGGTCTATATTGCCTATGTGTTTTTGGACTGTAATGCTCATTTTCTTCAAACTCAAGAGCAAGAAATAAGGCAAATTAAGAGCTTGATTTTCTAAGAAATTCATCAGCAGTCTAGCATGGTACATATACATCAAACCGAAGTGTCCTTCACAGGTGACAAATTTTTGGATAACTAATAGTAGGCTAGCCCATTCTTCCTTTAATGCATGAACAGGGATTCCTTTAGTAAACACGGTAGTGTCCATACCTGGGTTTCTTAGCATGATTCTCCATGCCTGTTCATCCACACTTTTATTTTTGAACCATCTTTCACCTTCTTGAGGTAAGCCTGTAGCAGCTGCTACTGTTGTTTCGGTCACTGTAAGCTTCAAATCTCCAATCTCCACTTTCTGACCATCAAATGACCGTGCAAAAGCCTTGGTTACTTCTTTGTTATAGCCTTTAAACCTTTGAATGAACCATAACCACTTAGCTTTCTTCAGTAAATCCTTGGCCTGAGGGTAACCTTCTAAGTATTTTGGTCCTTCTGGCTCTGCCCTGAGTAGTTTTCCCATTTCTTTCCCTGTTTCGAATTTCGGCTGAGGATACAATTTTTAACAGAGGACAGTAGCTCGATTGTAGGGTTTATGGTAAAAGGTAATGGTTGCAATCGATAACAGGTGATGGGAATGCTTCGGATTACAGGCAGAACAGAGGATAGACAGTGGTGAACGGGTTTACAAACTGAAGTGCGTGTATATGAAAGGAAGGTCTTAAATGAAATGGTAAGTGACCGGTAGTGGAGGCGAGATCTTTTTGAATTAACGGCTGCGTACGGGAGATCACACGTTTTTAATAGATAGCTGCGGAAAATACGGTGAAGAAGAGCCGTAAGGAGATTGGTCACATCTCATGTGCGCAGGTGGCAAATGAAGTGCAGTTAACTTGAGTTTAAACCCGAAAAACCCATCATGAGACCGTTAAGAAATGAATGCTTGGTGTATGGAGTAATGTCGTGGGATAGGAGTGGTAATAGAGCTATCATATCGAATCATTGCACATAGTAGAACTTTTCATGGTTTGATAACTATGCATAATCATGACTTTAATTTCTATTTGATAAAAAAAATTGCTCGTACCTTTGGAAACTTTGTCATTTCTTGCCCATAGTTTTTAGCCAACTGTTCTTTCTTGATATCTTGGAGATGCTCCATGTCTTCATGGTATTTTCTCACTTACACCTACATTTTCATGATTTCTGTACTAACATTTTGACTGTGTATTTGAAAAACAGAGTGATGGTGGCTGCGGAAATCGTTTCTGGCTGCGGAAACTGTTTCTGGCTACGGAAACTGCTTCCAGCTGCGGAAACTAGGACAGCACCCACTTATCTGAACAAATGTGGTTAGAAAAGAACTAACTGAGTGGAAATAGTTCTGAAAGGAACTTTTATTGATGAAATGAGAATGAAATGAGTGGAATGGAATGAAAATGAAGCGGAGTGAAGTGAAGAGAAAATGTGAATGAGATGGAGGTGAAGTGAAATGGCAAATGAGGTGGAGTGAAGATGGAAAGAGAAGGAGAGGAGATTTTTTTTTTTAGAAAATATAGAGTGTCAAGTGTCCTTGATTTTCACTCCATATTTTCTGTATAAGACTGCCAATCTATGATTGGTTTTCAGGCTTATACAATTTTATTTTATTTTTTATTTTTTTTTTATTTTTTTTTAACTGAAAGAATAAAAGGCTAGGCTGGTGGGGAAGAAGGATTCTTCTCCACCAGCCTTATTGCAGAATTCTCTTGGAACATCTTGACAAATTCTTCTTTTGAGAGTGGCTTATGATAAATTTTCAATCGGTGGCCATTCACAAGAAAAGAAATCTGAAATTCATCAATGGTCTTGACTCTTACTGCTCCATTATTAAAGACTTTTTCAATTTCATATGGCCCAAACCAATGGATTTGAAATTTACCTTTAAAGTCTTTGAACTTGGAATCAAACAGTAATGCCCAATCTCCCTCTTGAAACTTTCTCTCTTTGATGTATCTGTCATGCCATTTAGCTCTTTGATGTTGAACTAGATCAGTCTTTAAAATTGCTTCTTGTTTGATTTCATCTAGCTCATTCAACTGCTCCATTCTGTGCTTTTGGGCTTCTAATAGATTCATCCCCAACTGGACTGCCATCTTGAAAGTCTTGACTTGAAACTCAATGGGGAGAAGGACTTCTTTCCCATAAACAAGTTCATAGGGAGAATGTCCTGTTGTATTCTTCCATGTAGTTCTGTAGGCCCATAAGGCTTCAGGAAGCCTTTCTGCCCAATCTTTTCTGTGTAGATGAACAGTTTTGGTGATGATGCTTTCAAGAACTTTGTTTGTAGATTCCACCTGGCCATTTGCTTGTGGATGGTAAGGAGTAGATTTTCTGTGCTTGATTTTGTATTCTTCCATCAGCTTCTCCATCAAGCTAGATGTAAATTGATTTCCCTGATCTGTCACAATTTCTCTTGGGACACCAAAACGAGTAAAAATATCCTCAAAAAGAAATTGAACAACTGAATTTTCAGTGGCAAAAGGCAATTCTTTAGCTTCTACCCATTTAGTGACATAATCAGTGCATACCAATATATACTTTTTCTGTTTAGATGGTGGATTAATAGGTCCAATGAAATCTAAAGCCCATTTTTCAAAGGGTTCGATGAGTACCTATGGTTGTAATGGCATTTCATTTGAAAGAGTCGGTCTCCCAACTCTTTGGCAGCTGTCACACCTTCTGACATATTGTTTTGCATCTTTGAAAAGGGAAGGCCAATAATATCCTAAATAAAGGATTTTATAGGCCGTCCTTTTGTCAGCAAAGTGTCCACCACATGGTTCATCATGACATGCCTTGAGGATGTCAGGCATTTCATCTTCCCGAACGCATCTTCTGATCACACAATCTAGCCCTGTTTTAAACAATTCATTAGAAATCCATGAATAACTTGAACTCTCCTGAATAATTTTTCTTTTTTCACTAGGAAATAGATGTGGAGGTAGCTTTCCTGTAGCCAAATAGTTATGAATATCTGCATACCAAGGAGTCTTAGTAGTTATTGCAAATAAATACTCATCTGGGAACTTATCCTCTACAGGAGAATCTTCATTAGTATTTTGGATTCTAGACAAGAAATCAGCTACTGTATTTTGTTTCCCTGGTCTATCCAACACAGTAATATTGAATTCTTGTAAAATTAAGAGCCATCTTGTAACTCTGCCATTAGTAACAGGTTTATTCATGAGATATCTAATTGCAGAATGATCAGTATGGACAAAAGTTTCATAGCCAGTTATATAGTGTCTAAACTTATTGATTGCATGAAAAACAGCTAAAAACTCTTTCTCAGTCACAGTATAGTTTAACTCAGTGGGAGTCAAATTTTTACTGGTGTAGTAAATGGCATAAGGAACTAAATCCTTTTTTCCCAACACAGCTCCTAGAGCTGTATCTGAAGCATCTGTGGAAATATGGAAAGGAAGTTTCCAATTTGGCCCTCTCAAAATGGGTGCTTCAGATATTCTTATTTCAAAGTTTCAAATGCAGATTGACAATCAGGATCCCATTTGAATTCACAGTCTTTTGTAAGTAATTTGAAGAGTGGAAATGCTATTTTGGTGAAGTTTTCAATAAATCTTCTATAGTATCAAGTAAATCCAAGAAAACTTCTAACATCTTTTGACAATTTGGAATAAGCAACTTGGAGATGACTTCAACTTTTGATCTATCAACTTTAATCCCATCCCCTGAAATATGATGTCCTAAAACAATCCCTTCAGTAAACATCATAAAGCATTTTTCATCACTTAATGATAGGTTTGTTTCTTTACATCTTATAAGGACTTTTTCCAAATTCTCTAATGCCTCTTCAAACGAATTACCATAAACTGTAAAATCATCCATATAAACCTCTACACAATCATGGATTAGATCAGAAAAGATTCCTAGTACTGCCCTTTGAAATGTTGCGGATGCATTACATAATCCAAAAGGAAGTACTCGGTAAGAAAAAGTTCCCCATGGACAGGTAAATGTGGTCTTGTCCTGATCTTCAGGTGCTACCTGAATCTGATTGTAGCCACTAAAACCATCCAAAAATGAAAAATACTTTTTTCCTGCTAAAGTATCTAATACCTGATCGATAAAGGGTAAAGGAAAGTGATCCTTCAAAGTTGCTTTGTTCAATCCCCTGTAATCAATGCATACCCTCCATTTACCATTCTTTTTAAGTACTATAACCAAAGGAGAAACCCATCGGCTATTTGAAATTGGATAAATGAAGTTTACATTAAGTAACTTTTGGAGCTCTTCTTTCACTATCTCCCTAAGGTTTGGATTCGTCCTTCTCTGAGGTTGTCTGATTGGTCTATTATTTTCCTCAATGTAGATGTGATGAATGCAAGTCTTAGGGTCAATACCTTTCATATCAGTATATTCCCATGCAAATGCAGTAGAATGTTTTTGCAAGATTTTGGTTAGTTCTTCCTGTTGTGATCTTTCCAAATTTTTGTTGATATTCAATGTTTTTCCTGGAAAGATCTCAATGGCGTAACTACCAAACTCTTCCATAGAGAAAAGAGACATTTGTCTAGATGATAAATACTCAATGTCGGAATCTAACTGAAATTGTGTGTGGTCATATTCTGAAGATGTTTCAAAGTTTCTAATGTGTTCAGAATTTGACTATCTTCACTAACTTCATAAATGGTAAAGACAGGTTGTATAGTATCTTCATCATCAATCCACTCATTATATCCTATTTCTGTAATTGCTTTTGCTGGAGGATACAAATTGAATTTCTTTGTCGAATTACCATCAGAAATATACATATCCCCAGACCTACAACTGATGAAAGCATCGGCCGTGGCTAGCCAAGGTCTTCCTAAGATGAGAGGGTGTCCTCCTAAATTACTCTTGGGGGTTAAAATCATAAAATCTACTGGATATTCCCAAGAGTCTAAGGAGACTGAAATGTCTTCTAATACACCATCTGGTTTAATAATTGATCAATCTGCAAGTTGCAGTAAAGTAGGTGTAAAGAGAAGATTAGGAAGTTTCAATCGTTCCATAGTCTGTCTACTCATAATGTTGATAGGAGCCCCTAAATCAATCAAAGTATTTGGAATTTCTACCCCATTGATATGTGTTTTGACAATTGGACTACCGGGATCTACATATTTCTGCATAGTAATTTTTCCCATCATGATGTCTGCAATTTTCCGTACCAGGTGGATTCTTCTTGTGTCTATAGGTTTCTTTCCTGGTCTTTTAAGACTCAACTCCTTTATTGTTTTTGCTAGAATAGGAATCTCTCTAATGGCTTGTAACAAGGGAATTTTGATACAAACATTCTTCAATTCATCTAGAAAATCATAGTCAAGCAACAAGATTTGTTTTTCCACCCCTTTGTCAATTTGTAATCTTTCAGGAAAAGGAGGTGTGGATGAAGATGTAGGTTGCTCAACTATAGGAGTTGTGGGGGTTAGCTCTTTTTCTTTTTCTTTCTGAGTGTTTGGGTTTCGAAGAGATGCTTCAGAACCCTTATTGGCTTCAAGAGAATCTTCCTCAAAAATGCTTTGATTTTGGGCATCTATAGAAGGTTTATCTAAAACTCTACCAGATCTGAGTTGTACATCATTGAGAGGAACAATCATATAGGTAGGAAATTGTTGACCTTCTACCATGTAAGCATTTTGAGGGTTTTTATTATTGGGGTTTGGCAATGGCTGAGAAGGAAGTTGGTTTGACTTCTGTTGGAATGGAAGCAAGAGTTGAGAATTTGGGTTCTGTTGAGACAGTTGTTGTTGTTGAAATGGCAATGATAGTTGTGGGTTTTGATTTGGAAGTTGTGGAGCTTGTTGGTTTTGAAAAGATGGAGGATATTGATAAAATTGAGCAAATCTCCCATAAGGATTTTGCATGCCTTGTACCCATGATTGAAAAGAATTTTGAGGTTGGGACCAGGGTTGTTGCCAAGGATTCCAATTTGGTGGGGTTTGAAATTTCATAGAGTTATTAAACCCTTGGTTTTGTTGCCCTTGCCAAGGTCTCCTTGCAATAAAACAGAGAGACTCAATTGTATTTGGATCTTCTTGGAAGACAGCTTTGAGCCTAGGAATTGAAGGACAATCCTTGGTCTCATGATTCTCTGAACAAATCGCACATGTTTCTACAACTTTTGCATTCAAGGCACATTCCCTGAGAGCATGTTTTTTTCTACATTTTGGGCAAAAAACGGCTAAAGCTTCAGCTTCTGCTTTCTGCTTATTGTGGATCTTAAGAGTGTCTAGTTGCTCACTAAGACTCCCTAAGATATCAATGTTGAATTCATCAAGCATCTTGCCGATCTCAACCCTACTTACTGATCTAGTTGCAAATTTGTTTGCTCCGATGAGAGAAGGATCTCTAGGCCCTTTTCCAGTTTTAGATTTTGCTCTTGAGAGATGGACACACAACTCTGCTATATCATGAAGTGGAAGTTGAGATATGTCTCCTTTTCCCATCATGTTCAAAATATCTATCCATTCATCTCTAATGGCTTTTAATAGAAGGGCTTTCAAGGTTTCCTCATCTAAGTTACTCATTTTTGCTCTTTTCAAATTGTATTGGAATCTTTCAAGTAAATCCTCCAAGTTTTCATCTTCTCTTTGTACCATTTTAAATACTTCATCCTTGTGGTTGGTAGGCATACAATAATCCATGTATCTATCCAGAAATGTTTGTTTCATATCATTCCAAGTCCTAATGGATTGAGTTAGTAATCCCATGAACCATTTCAAAGCAGCTCATTTCAATGTTGAAGGAAACAGTTTGAGTTTTTGAGAGTCTTCCAGATAATCATAGGTTCGACACACGACCTCAAACTCAAATAGAAATGTTTCAGGATCTTCATTTCTTAACCCATGAAAGTTTGGGAGGACAGATGGTGAAATATTTTTCATTGTTGCTCAAGAATCCTCATCGACTATAGGAAATCCAAATGAGTTATCTCCATCCCTATTTCCCCCATTGTTACCTCTACCTCCTCCATTATTTCCTCCTCCCCCTCCTCTACCTCTACCTCTACCAAATCCGTTAACTCCCTCTTCTGTCATGGTAGTTTTCTCAGAGATTTCAGAGTCCTTTGGTTCCTCTACTAATGGCGAACGAGGAGGAATTTCTCCCTCTTCTTCCTCAGATGATTCTACTTCTTCAATTACAATGTGTCTCCCTGTAGAAGAAAAGAAAGGATCTTTTCCTAATTCAGATTCGATGGATGGTGAGGAAGAGTCTCCTAACTCAACTACTACCTCTTGAATTCTAGGAATCCTAGGGCTGGGAGTGTAGGTGATACGGATTTAAACAGGAACGCAACAAATTACAGAGATGACCATATACACAAAGATGCAACGGAAATAATACTTCATTTCATTAATGGAAAATACTGAAATATGCTTACAATCAGAAATGGAAATAAACCAGCTAGGGCGATGGTAGCTTATCTCTGAGAAGAGATGTGATGGCTACATGCCTCTGAACTCTGTTACAATGAGGCTCGAAGGCCTATTTATTGTTGAGAAACAATGGAAAACCCTTCACATTCCAAAATTTAACCCTAGGAGATGAAACGCCAAACTATGGGCCCCGTTTGGGGGTAAGTTGGTACATCAACTTCCCGGGGTCGTAACTTTGGCACATGATCTCCGTTTGACGTGTACAATAGCTCATTAGAAAGATCTATCCGAGCACTATCATTGTTGGAATGGGCAACATCGGTCCATTCCATGGACCCATGTTGCCCCCGGATTCCCCAAAAAACGTCGTTTAGGGCCTCAAAACGGCTCCGGAAGTTCAAGACCCGAAAAACTGCTAAAAATAGTAAGTTGTGCTACAATTAAGGAAACTGAAAATGCTGAGAAGGACAATGGTGGGGGTCCAGGTGGACTTGGTAGGTGGCCACCAATATCCACCTGGATCATTCCTCCCCCCTTAGGAAGCAATGGTCCCCATTGCGTTGAGTTCCTCCATGAGATGAGGAAACTTCTGCTGAACTTGTTCCCTGGTGAGCCACTTGCCCTGCTGAAGGAGTTGGCCTGCTTTGACAACTCGATACAGTTGGATATTCTGTTGGCGAGTGTTCTTGATCTGTGTGTCCATGATCCGATCAGTTGTAGCTTGTTCCATGCAATCTGGATTTAATTCTGTGGGTTTGAGCTGTTCTGCAATGTTGGATGTGTCTAGCAATGGTGGAAAGTATGGCCGAAGGCGTTCCACATTGAACACTGGGTGCAGGCCAAGGAATGGGGGAATGTTGAGCTCAAATGCATTGTCTCCCATAGCCTTAGTAATGGTGTAAGGACCATATCAGAGTGGTCTCAATTTCCGATAGGCTCCAGTAAGGCATTCCTTTTGCAAATGCAACCAGACTTTGTCGCCCACCTGAAACTTGTGTGGCACCCGATGTTGATCATGTCGTTGCTTGTACTTGGCATTTGATTTCTCAAGAATGTCATGGACCTGCTGGCGAATATGTTGGATGCGCTCAATGAAGCTGGTGTCCTTATCTGTTTCGGACTGGACATGAGCTGAATTCATGTGAGTAGCTGCAAGTGGCATGGCCACATCAATGGGGCATAGTGGCTGGAATCCCAAACCCACCTGAAAAGGTCTATGGCCAGTGGAGCTGTGAAGAGCTCGGTTGTAGCTGTGTTGAACATAGGGAACGCTCTCGTCCCATGTGCGTGGATGCTTTGAGTTATACATGCGCAGAATGTGCACAATCATCCTATTGACAACCTCTGTCTAGCCATCAGTTTGAAGATGGAAAGCTGTGGACTTCGTGAGTTTGGTGTCCAGCATTGACCAGAGACTGGACCAAAATGTGCTGAGAAACCGACTGTCCCGATCTGAGATGATAGACTGTGGGATCCCAAAGTGCACCCACACTCGTTCAAAGAAGAGTTTAACAGTGGCTTCTGCTATGATATTCTTCTTGCAGGCCACCATAATGGCCATCTTCGAGAACCTGTCGACGACCACAAAAACACAGTCATTTCCATGCTTAGTGGAAGGAAGGCCTGACATGTAATCCATGGAGATGGATTCCCAAGGTCGACTAGGGGTAGGCAACGGGGTATAGAGGCCGTGCTTCTTAATGGCCGGTTTGGCGATGGCACAGGCAGTACATGATCGGATGTACTTCCCAACATCCTGACGAAGATTCGGCCAATAGAAATAATTTTGCAGTACTGCCACTGTTTTCTCGACCCCAAAATGCCCAGCAGCCCGACTGTAGTGTGCTTCCCAAATCATCTTGGCACGCTCGCTTGACGGAACACAGAGGTGACCGAGGTGGCATAATAGGGCATCCTGGAGGTGAAAATCTGCAACCTGCCGACCCTCCAAGAGTGTCTGGTATGTGTGGCCGAATTCTGGGTCGCTTTTGTAGAGAAGTGGCCAATCAGAAGTCTCATGCCCACAAGAGTTGAGCACGGTGGTTAGCGCCACGATCGGTGGTCGACTGAGGCAATCTGCAACATTATTGGTGCTGCCCTTTTTATACTTGATATTCAAGTGAAATTGTTGCAGGTATGTAGACCACTTCTGATGGCGATCATTCTGCAATTTCCCTTGGGTCTGTATGAACTGCAGAGGTTGGTGGTCTATGTGGATGACCGTTTCCTTCCCCAATATGTAATGCTTCCATTGTCGGCAGGCCTGTACAATGGAATACATCTCTTTATCATAAGTGGGGTACTTCCGGACTGTGTCTGAAAGTGTTTCACTGTGATATGCCACTGGATGTCCATGTTGAGTAAGGACTGCCCCAATAGCATAGTCAGAGGCATCTGTCTCGACCTCAAATGGTTGTTGTAAATCTGGTAACGCGAGCACTGGTGCCGTGCAGAGACGATCCTTCAACTCCCTGAATGCCTTCTGTTGAGATTCAGACCAAAAGAATTTTGCTTTCGCCCCGCCCTTGGTGACTTGACTCAAGGGCCAAGAAATATGAGAAAATCCCAACACAAACCTGCGGTAGAAGTTGGCAAGACCTAGAAAGCTGCGGAGCTCTGTTAGAGTGGTTGGAGAGGGCCAATCCTGAATGACTTGGATCTTGGCTGGATCAACATGCACCCCCTGTTCATCAATGATGTATCCCAGATACTGAACCTGGGTCATGCCAAAAGTACATTTCTCCAAATTGGCACATAGCTTGTGTTGCCGCAGTGTTTGGAGAACCTGTCGGATGTGGTGGAGGTGCTCTTCCCAACTCTGGCTGAAGATCAGAATGTCATCCAAGTATACTACTACAAAGGAGTTGGTGAATGGCCGCAAGATGTCATCCATTAGCCTCATAAAGGTTGCAGGAGCATTCGTCAATCCGAAAGGCATGACCAACCATTCGAAGAGGCCCTCCTTGGATTTGAAGGCAGTCTTCCACACATCAGAGGGTTCGATTGGTACCTGGTGATACCCCGACTTCAGGTCGATCTTGCTGAAATATTTCGCCCCCTTTAGTTGGTCTAGGAGGTCATCAATCCGCGGGATCGAGTACCTATTACGGACAGTGATCTTGTTCAGTGCCCGATAGTCAATACAGAGTCTCCACGTCCCATCCTTCTTCTGTACCAACACGATCGGGCTCCCACAGGGCGATGAACTCGGACGGATGTGACCTTTCTGCAGGAGCTCCTGAATCTGCCTCTTGATTTCATCGTTCTCCAGAACGGAGCGCCGGTAAATTGGTCCATTGGGTAGCGGCACACCTGGGGTCAGATCGATGGAGTGCTTGACTTGACAGTGCAGAGGAACCCCTGTCGGGGAGGTGAAGATGTCCTCGTACTCCTCCACAATCTTGTCCATCTGTAGTTGTCGTGCAGAGGGGCCCCGTTTGGAGGCCGCGACCACTGTCTTCTTCTTTCCTTGAGGGCGTATCATTAGGAAAACAAATTTCCTGGTTTTGGAAATGATCTTACTGCATTGTTTTGCAGTAATCAAAGAGAGGGCGGCAGGTGGTGCTACCTCTGATATCCTGAACAACTTATTTCCCAATGTAATAATAACAGCACGGGGCCTTGATTCATACACAGCATGTCGCTTCCACAAGTATGGTTGTCCTAGTAATAAATCACAAACTTCAAGGGGAGCAATGTCACACAATACCTCATCCGTGAAGGGCTTGATGTTGTATGGAAGGCGACACTGCTGGCTCACGCGAAGATCTCGTCCTTGGTGAAGCCACCCAATGGTGTATGGTTGTGGATGTGCTGTGGTCGGTAAGCCCAACCGCTTCATGACCTCTGCCGAAATGAGGTTCTTTTGACTCCCGCTATCAACAATGAACTGTATCGGGGAGCCCTTTACCCACATCTGGGAGTGGAAGAGACGCTCCTCCTCCTCTGGATCTTCGGGTTCATTTTTCTGGATCTTTGCGGTAGCAACAGTGGCGCTGGGGTCCGCATCAATGATCTGCTTCCCTTTTTCATACCCCTTATCGGGTTCTGACTCAGAGTCGGAACATGCATCTGATTCTGAAACCTTTAGCTCAGCCACCAATGACTGCTTGGCCCGACACTCACTTGTGTTGTGAGTGGAGCTCTTATGGAACTCGCACCATTTTCCAGTGTCCTTTCTCGGCTTCGCGGCGCTGTTCTTTGCTTGCAGCTTTGGCTGGTTGTCTTGGGCTGTCCCGCCTTGGCTTTGTCCTTTGTTCTGTGGTTTAGGGGCACCTTTCCCCTGCTTTGGATTCGCAGATCCAAAGTCTCGCTTCTTTTGTTTAAACTTCTGCTCGACCTTGACGGCATACCGGTATGCTGCGCCGAGCGAGGGGATGTTTAGGAATTGTATTTCTTCCTGGATGTACTTGTGCAGGCAGCCATGGTATTTGAGTATCAAATGTTGCTCCGAATCCTTGATACCCAACTTTGTGCGAAGGGTATGGAAAAGATTGGTGAACTCCGGCACGTCTTGGTCCCTTCCCTGCCGCAGCGTGGTCCACTTTATGTATTCATCCTCATAGCTCCCGACAGGGTAGTACTGCTCCTTGATGGCATCCCGGAACGAATCCCAGGTGGGTGCGGCTGAAAATAGTGAGCCAGTACTTTCATCCTTCTGCTCGCAGTAGGTTTCCCACCAGTCCTTGACGTGGGGGGTTGCTTTGAGGAAAGCAAAAACAATCTTTTCCCGACTCGAAAATTCATGAACAGAAAAATAACCCTCTAGCAGATTTAACCATTTATCTACGACATCTGCATCTATCTGACCCTCGAATATGGGGATTTCAAAATTAACTTTTACCTTAAAGGGTGTGGTTTTTCCAGAGTAGCTGCTGGAAGCCGATGCGTTGCTTCTGGGTAGCCGCTGAAGGATCTGAGCAAAGCTGTCCATCATCGCGTTCCGCTGTCGCTCGAGGGCTTCTTCGAGCAAGATTTTGATGGGATCTCCTGCCCCCTCGTCTTTCTTTTCGTCCGCCATGGGAGGCCGTCGGGATTTGCGAGGCTGGTCTTGCAAAGGTTCAACCAGTTCAAGCCCTAACTCCTTATATCCCGACCTTGTTGGGGACATGCAAAGAAAAACAGAGAAAAAGCAGACCGCTCTGATACCACTGATCCGGATTTAAACAGGAACGCAACAAATTACAGAGATTACCATATACACAAAGATGCAGCGGAAATAATACTTCATTTCATTAATGGAAAATACTAAAATATGCTTACAATCAGAAATGGAAATAAACCAGCTAGGGCGATGGTAGCTTATCTCTGAGAAGAGATGTGATGGCTACATGCCTCTGAACTCTGTTACAATGAGGCTCGAAGGCCTATTTATTGTTGAGAAACAATGGAAAACCCTTCACATTCCAAAACCTAACCCTAGGAGATGAAACGCCAAACTATGGGCCCCGTTTGGGGGTAAGTTGGTACATCAACTTCCCGGGGTCGTAACTTTGGCACATGATCTCCGTTTGACGTGTACAATAGCTCATTAGAAAGATCTATCCGAGCACTATCATTGTTGGAACGGGCAACATCGGTCCATTCCATCGGTCCATTCCATGGACCCATGTTGCCCCCGGATTCCCCAAAAAACGTCGTTTAGGGCCTCAAAACGGCTCCGGAAGTTCAGGACCCGAAAAACTGCTAAAAATAGTAAGTTGTGCTACAATTAAGGAAACTGAAAATGCTGAGAAGGACAATGGTGGGGGTCCAGGTGGACTTGGCAGGTGGCCACCAATATCCACCTGGATCAGTAGGTTGGAGATGATGGAGGTGTCTCTTGTCTATTCCTTGAGGTAGAAGGAGTTGTGAAAATCGAACTCTTGGCTCTAGCTAAAAACCTTCCCCTAGAATCTCTTGCTCTATGCATATCATTTTTATTTTTCTTCAAGTCAGGCTAATAATTCTCTTTCTGATCTTCCAGGTCACTCTAGGTGCAAGAAGAGAGCATACTCAAGAAACTATTAAACCAATAACTTTCTCTTTTCTGATCCTCCAGATCACACTAAGTGCAAGAGGAGAGCATACTTTGAGAGGTTATCAATTTTCCTTAATTTTTTTTTTAAGAAATTGGCTACCTAGTTTCACTTCCCCGGCAACGGCGCCAAAATGTTTGGTCAATTTAGTGTGTTCTAAATTGCTGATTAAAATGTCAATCCGGGATTCGTAAACTGACGAAGTGAAGTGTACTATATGTACAAGATAACCATTTTCTTAGCCTTTTGTCGTTTTTGAGTTTTTTTTTTTAGTTTGTTTTAGGATTTATCTTTTATGGATTCCCTAGTGTGTGTGATGGCGAAAATGAAAGTTAAGTATGGATGGTAATGGTGATTTCTACAGTGATTTTCCAAACTTAAAAGTGTTCAAAAAGAAAGCTCTAAACTAACTGTAATGAAATCAATTCTTAAGAGGAAGTAAATGTATCAAACAGTGAACTAATGACAATGGCCCAGTATCCTTGCTGCTGTATGAAAAAGAAAGTAAAAACTGAACTTAAAGCAACTCAAAGACTGAAAGCAAAGCAACTAATTCACACTACTTAAACCCTTCTGATCCTTTACCCTTCAACTCAATCTGCCTTATGGGAAGCAATCATGAACAAGTTGAGCAATATGATATCTAAATTGCAGGAAATTAAATTGCATAAAGGAAACTAATCAGACTACTTCAACTCTTCTGATCCTTTACCCTTCAACTCAATCTGCCTTATGGGAAGCAATCATGAACAAGTTAAGCAATATGATATCTAAATTGCAGGAAATTAAATTGCATAAAGTAAACTAATCACACTACTTCAACTCTTCTGATCCTTTACCCTTCAACTCAATCTGCCTTATGGGAAGCAATCATGAACAAGTTAAGCAATATGATATCTAAATTGCAAGAAAGCAAACTAAATCACACTACAATAAGTAATATTCTGATTCCTTACTAATAGAGTCACTTGACTATAGAAAGAAACCATAAACAAATGAATAGTATGATGTCTAAGTAGCAGAAAAATAAATAAGCAAAACACAATTTGAAAAATGACAGTGCTGGAATTAAACTTCAGAAAATGAAAATTAGCAGGAAGGACAAGATGATCTCATATGTCAGTAGTTATAAAAAAAATATGTAAATCTGCCCTGGCTACCTACAACAAAACATGTAAAAGAAGCACTGATCAACTAACAGTTAGAAAAGAAACATAAAGGAAATATAGACATCAATGATCATTAGAACATCACACTATATATACAAGCAATGATTGAAAGAAAACAGTAAATGAAAGCAAGTAGAAACTATACAAGGCTCTGGTGTACAGGGGCCCTCTGCAACCTCGGCCAGTCAATCACTTAGTCACAAATCCGATTCAGAAAAACTGTCTTCTCATGTATTTAAAGTGAAATGCAGTACAGTGGGTGACAACAGTCGAAATTACAATATGAAAGCTAATCCTTCAGCGTATATCAACGCGTTATTTATAAGAAAAAGATGTTGCAACTAATTCCTAGATTTATGCTGCTAAAAGACACGTAAATCCCTTGAGCCGAGATCTAGCGTGGTGGTCATGAATTCATGGAGTGGTGGCTGCTTGGTTTAGTTCACGGGCTACTCTCCAGGTGTGCCAATACCTCCGAAAACTAAGGATCGTGCCCCGCAAATCTTCACATGGGCAAAACAGAGTCGTGCCACCGCGAAATTCTTCATTTGGCCCTTCCTTTGACCATCGTTGACCGCGACTATTTATGAATGATTTGGTTGATCTAAGGGGACAAACCCCATGTACACGTCACGTGCAGCTTACCCATGTGGCTGGTTTCTCCATCGGACACCTGTAGCATAGCCTTTAAAAAAATGGCTGTGGAAACTTGGGCTGGCTGCGGAAAGTGACAAGTTTCCGCAGCTACTTGAAAAAAAATCTAAATCAAACAACAGCCATAAGCATAGTTAGGAAACCATTCCATAAGTTCTTTTTAAACTATTATGCAACAATTTGACAGCTTGGTTGGACGAAGTAAATGGAAAAAGAAGGCTGAAAGGGTATATAGGGAAGTGCAGGTTTGGGACCCAACAATTCTACTGATGAGGATGACATGTGTGGCCACTGCCTTTATTGACTAGGCCTACACCCATGACCACTAACACTAAACACCCCCCCCAACCACCAATGGGTTGCGGCATCCCAAGCTTGGTCGCAACCTTATTATTCAAATTTTTTTTTTTTTTTAGTTGCAGAAGAGTTTCAGGTGCGTGCCATTCACCCATCCTTGCAGTAGGAGTCCATCCAGTTGCGCAAGTCTTACCGCGCCTGATCCTTTTATTTCTGCGATTATGAATGGGCCTAACCAGTGCATCTGCAGTTTTCCTGGGAACTTCTGGAACTTGTTGTCATAAAGGAGCACCTAGTCTCAAACTTCAAACGACTTCTTCTTGATGTGTCTATCGTGCCATGCCTTTTGTCTTAATTGCTCGATTGATTGATGGAACTCTGCTAGGAACCAAGTTCATCAAGTTCCATCAGCTGGCTTAAGCTGTCCCACAAGGCACTGCTATCGGTGATTCCCGTAGCTTCTAAGATGAGCATGCTGGGAAGTATAAATTCTATTCGTACCACCACTTCTCTGCCATACACAAGCTGAAATGGAGTTTTCTTGTGTAGTCTTTTGATTATTGTCCTATATGCCCATAGAGTTGCTGGAATTCTTTCATCCCAGTCGTCCCGGTTTGCAGATACGACTTTTGTCATCCCTTTCTCTAGTTTTTTGTTAAATGCTTCTACTGCACTGTTGGCTTGTCGGTCATAAGGACTACTCTTATTATTTTGAACCATAAAAGTCACTAGCAGAGCTTCAATGGTTTCATTCAGAAAGTGTGTGCACTGGTCACTTGTGAGGCTCCTTGGGCATCCGAACCTTGAAATAATATTTTCAAAAATGAATCTTGTTGTTGTTTCTGCTATGTAGTCTTTCACTGGCACGGCCTCTACCCATCTTATGAGGAATTTTGTCATTGTAATTATGTATCAGACTTGTGAGTGTCTTGCTGGTGGAGAAATTGGTCCAATGAAGTCTACTACCCACTTATCAAAGATCTACATCGAATGGACCGAGTGTAGTGGTAGCTCATCGCATCGGGAAGGCTTACCAACCCTTTGACAGACATCACACTCCTTAGCAAATTCTTTAGAATCCTTATGGATAGTGGGCCACCATAATCCTGCGTGTAGTATCTTTCTTGCAGTGGCCTTGCCTCCTACATGGCCTCCCACGACTCCTGCATGGCACTCCCATAGGATGTCCTTTCTTTCGTGCTGCAAGACACAGCGTCTGAGTATTTGATCCAAGCCCATTTTGTAGAGGTGTCCCGTGATGAGCTGGTAATCTGCTGCTCTGACCACCAAGTGTCGTCTTTGTGTTGCCGTGTATCCCTCTGGGCAATGACCTATTGTTAGAAATGTAGCAATCTCTTCTAGGTGGCCAGGAATGGCCTCTATCTTGAATAGGTCAGCATCGGGCAACCGATCGTCTATTGCTCTATCATTCTCCCCTGTATCCAGGCACGACAGGTGATCTGGCCCCACATTCAATCTGCCTAGCTTAACGACCACTTCAAACGTGAATTCCTGGAACAGTAACAAACACCTACATATTCTTCCTTCCAGTACTGGCTTGTTTACTAATTATTTCAACACTGAATGGTCTGTAAAGAATTTGAACGGTGCACCCAATAGGTAGTGCCTAAACTTTTGGAGAGAGTAGACCATTTCCAAAGCTTCCCGATCTATTGTTGTGTAGTTCCTTTCCGCTGTAGAGAGATTTCTGCTAGAGTAGTATACTGGATGATCCATCTTTTCTCCTGGTTGCATTAAGACCGCTCCTAGCACTATTCCATACGAGTCGATGTGTACATGGAACATTTTGTTCCAGTCGGGGTACACTAATATGGGGGCACTTACTAATCTTTCCTTCAGTTTATTCATAGCTGCTTGACAGTCCACAATCCAGATAAATTCTTCCGTCTTCCTTAGTAGTTTCTCCATCGAGGTTGTTATGGTTGTGTAGTTCCTGATGAACCGTCTGTAGTACCGCGTGTGGCCCAGAGTTTCCCTTAGTTGTTTCACATTGTGTGGTGGTTCCATGTGGACAATTGTTGCAACCTTGGCGGGGTCCACAGAGACTCCATATTTGCAAACGATATGGCCCAGTGGAGTTCCAAAGGGAACTGCGAAAATGCATTTTTTAAGATTTAAGGAGATTTGCAACTGTCTGCACCTCTCTCAATAAGCTGGTATGCTTCTTCAATAGGATGTATATTGTCCAGTCGTCCATGTAAACTTCTAGGAACTTATGAATATAATCCCGGTATGCAGCTATTACAATCCTTGCGAAGATCGTTGGCGCATTCTTTAATCCAAATGGCATTACATTGTATGCATATGACCCCCACTCAGTCGTGAAATTTTTTTTCCTTTTGTCCTCTTCAGCTATTCGAACCTGGTGGTAACCTGAGAACCCATCTGTGAATGAGTATGCCTCATTCCCTGCAACATTGTCTAGGACTTCGTCGCTGAATGGTGTGGGGAACAAGTCATGCACGCATGCATTGTTCAGGCTTCTATAGTCAACGCATACCCTAATTCTGGTTGCATCTTTCTTGTTCTGAATAACTATGGGGTTTATCCAGACAGCTTCATCTATCAGAAATATGATTCCTACATCCAACATTTTGTCAATTTCCCTTTTAACTTTCTCTTTTACCCTTGGGTTCAGTCGGTATGGTTTGTGCTTTACTGGCCGAGTGCCTAGTTTCAGAACAATTTTCATTTGTCCCAAGTTACCTTTTATCCCCTTGAGTTCTGCTACTAAAGCTGGGAACAGGTCCTGGTATTCTTGTAATAAGTCAAAAATTTCTTTGGTGGTTTGTTCGTCCCAGTAATCTCCCACCGATGCTATCTTGGGCTTATCTTATGTCCCCAAATTCTGTTTTTTTAGCTTCACTGGTAGGATATGAGCGCCTTCCGTCGAAGGGTTCTCACGAATACCTCTTTCCCCTTCTGTTTCTTCAAAGGCCAGGTGTCTAAGCCCCTCCAATCCGTTCTCCTCTGGTTCTGCATCAATTTTGTCACAGGTCACAAATCCTGATGATTCCATATCGTACAAGAATTGCAGAAATTTTTCCTCATGCCCCCCTTAAACTAACGTATTTGGGATGAACATAACCCTTTTTAATGCCTGGAGTACCTCTGTAATTTGTGCCTCATTTCCTTTGAATGAAAAATCGTAGATGAACTATGCTTCCAAGGTACCCCAACTAGCCGTCTGTCACCATAGCTCCTCCTGGATATACCAAGCTCGAGGGATAGTGCCCAAGGTATGTATAAACGCATGTACCCACCGATTCCTTGGTAGTCCCTGGCTTTCCCAGTTGTTTGTGCAGTCTTTGATGTGCTTCTTGGGACTTGAATTGCTTGTGTATTTCCCTTCATACTTTGGTCGATCTGCCTCCCTGCTAAACCTATCCTTCATTGCTTGCCTAGCCTCCCTCCAGTCTTTTAATACTTTACAGTGTTACCTTAAGCATAATGTCTAGAAAGGGAATTATTTGGTCTTCTGGTATGTCCTGGTCCACCCTGTCTAAAAGCTGATTTACCGGCTCAAGGCCATAGTACTTCTGGTAGTCATCCATTCCCATGTCTCCCCTGTTTACTCGGCTTATCATTACACATCGTCGAGTTGTTAGTTCATATCCACCCTGCTACCATGCATCCCATGCAACTTCTAAACCAGTTTCTAAGCTTTGAATGCTTCTCCAACTAACAGATCCTTTGGTCGTAGGATTTATGTAGTCCTCCCTTTTCCCTACTATGAGCGTATATAATTGGTTTAACACCCCTGGTTCATCCCTGTCATCTACTGGCTCTATAAACCTAGGTCCTTGGTAGGGGTCTAACCACTGGATCACCCTTAGCCCATCTCCTTTGAAAATCATCAGCTCCTTCTTCAAATCTATGACAACGCAGTTTTCGTATGCCCAATAAATCCCCAATAGTGTTGGATATGGGTCTTTATCCCCCATAATGTCAATTACTTCGAAATCGGTGTGCGTGTTCACCCCTGCTACATCGACCTCTACATTTTCCAATATCCTAATGGGCAATATGCAATACTGATTCACCATTCTTAATTGAATTGGCAAGTACTTCAGTTGTGGCTTCCCCATTGCCTCCCAAGTCTTCCTGGGTAGGATGTTTACATCCGACCCTAAATCTAGCATGGTGTCCCTTATCTGGAACCCTGCTACTTGCGCATTGATTCAGAACTCCTTTCCGCTCCTTTTCTTATTCTACTTCACTCTCCTAGAGGATTTCTCTAGTAAGGTTGCACATGGTTGTCCCACTCCCTCTTCTTCCATGGATACTGCAGCCTTTAAGCTTTTCTGCAATTCCTTCAGCATGGCCTCATCCTCAACAATTTTCAAGAATAATTTAAACCACTCCCTAATCGGCTGGGTGTGAGCGGGCATGTGGACTTGCAGTCTTTGGGTGTCCCTATCTTCGGTCATTCCCTCGAACAATTTGGCTACTTCTTGATAATACTATCTTTGGCACTCGGGCTTATATACCCTCTGTGGTGACGCCACTTTAACAATCAAGGGGGGGTCCTCGGCGTAGCGGTCCTCCCCTGTCTTCTTCCCTCCTCGGGTGACTATATTGATATTGGTCGCGGGGAAGCCATCGTCGATCTGAGGCTCAACATTCACCAAGTTGGCCCCTCACTGTCGGGTTCTCTCTTCCCACTTCGCAATGAGCTTTGGGCAATCCTCCATCGCATGGGTGTTAACTTTGCACTGCGAACACAAGGGTCTCCTAGGGAGCGGGCATTCTCTTGCGACATGTCCTTCTTGCTCGGAGTTGTAACACCTTAAGGGCCCTCTTCCTCTCGTTCTTCCTTCGTGTCCATTTCCTCCTCGCCCCCCTTGACTCACTTCATTGACCCTGAACATGGATCTATCCAGTCTTTCTGCTAGAGCGTCCAATGCTCAACACTGATTAGTGTGATGAGTTGTCGATGCGCAGAACTCACAATAGTTGTTATTAGAGACATTAGAGTACTTTTGCATAATTGGGCACATCCACGGCAGGTGCCCATATGCCCTACAGATCTCGCAGAAGTTTGGGTTATTTGTTCCTAGTAAGGGTCCTTGTGCTCTGATTGCCACAACCCCTATGGTGGGAGGGGCCCCTGACGACCCCACCACCCCCCCTGGTTGATTAATTCCCTGCAACCGTGGGCATTCCGTCGCAACATGCCCTTCCACCAGGCAATGGGTGCACCAAACATTGGGCCTGGCTAGTCGTACGGGCTGGAGATCCCTCAGCTTCTCGGTCAAATTCGCGATCTGGCTCTGCAGGCCTGTGATCGCCGGATCTTGCAGACTTGTGCCTCCCTGGTATTCATGGGGGTATCCCACCATTGCTTCTATTCAGGATGCTTGCTCCAATGCATCTTGTAGGGTTCCTATCTTTTGTTGTGTCAACGGTGTTCTGGTCAAAGGCAAGAGTGCCTTGATAAACCAGTCCCGCTAGTGGTTTGGGTCCAGTGTGTAACTCAGCTTGGCAATGGCATCTTTGAACCTTTGCATCAGCTCCCAAGTCATCTCACCCTCCCTCTGCTTAATTTCCCACAGCTCTGATAACCCCTGCTGGTGTGTCTACAACACCTTGAATTCCTGCACAAATCCCCTCTTAATATCATCTATTTTGGGATTCTAATTCTGCTTTGCCCACTTGATTGACCAGCGTAGAGTCCGTTCTCTTAGCATGGTCTGGAATTCCACTGCCTAGACGTTATTCGAAGTCTGACGGGCCCTCCAGATGGCTTCACAGAGGTACCAGTGTTGCTCCACATCCTCGTTCCCTCGTCCTGAAAATTCCGAGTATCTAGTAAACGATCCCGCCATACTGCTCTGAGTATGGGCTAACAATAAAAAACCTTTTCTTCCCAACTGTTGGGATCCCTGTAGTCCCAAGTTACTACTATAACCAGTTCTTGTATTACTTCCAATATTGAGACCAGCCCTGTATTTCTCCTGCGCACTATGTACTTGTGCTGCCTTGGCTAAGCTAATGATAAATTCCTCTAGTTTGTGATAAGGTACCAGGGGAAGGTTGGGGGAAACACCACTTATATTTCGGGGTTGGGGCTACTGAATTTTGATGGATGCTTCTTCCTCATCGAACAACCTCCTCATCCCATCGCCCACATTATTGTCATCTCTTTCCTCATGCTGATAGGGTTTCTGATCTCGCAATTCTACTTCTCCAACCTGTAGGGAAGGCCCCTCGTCTGTTCCATGTTGCAATTCTACTTCTGCAACCTTCTGAGACGGTCCTACTCCGGTCTCCTATTGCGATCCTAGTTTTGCAACCTGCAGGAAATGCCCTTCTTCATTTTCCCAGTTACAGCATCCCTCTCTCCCGGACTCGGGTTTCCTAACACCGTCTTCTCCCTCCTCCTCAACTCGGGGTTTTCCCATCACCACTCCTATTTGGTGGGGCCCCCTCCTTCTCTTCCCTAGAGCTTGAGCTACTCTTGCATGCCACTTGTCCGCTAACAGCTCCCTCCTCTATGCTCTGACATCCCTAGCTCTCTTCAATTCTTCTGCATCCATCCCCTTGTAGCTTCCCTATCCCTCCATAGGCAGCATTTTCCCCTCCAATTCCTTCCCCCGGTACTGAGGTTTTACGCCTCCATCCCGATAGTGGGTAAAGATAGCAGTCCTTCCTCTATCATAAACATCTTAATCGACGTTGGGACTTCTCCTATCAACTCCCCACTCAGCCCAGAGCCAAACATAGCTTCTTCCTTTGAGAAAGACTGATATCTCTCTGCAATAAACTCAACCATGTACCCTTCCACCATAGTCTTCACCCAGAAATCAACAGATGTCATCTGATCATTATCTAGCCACTGTAGCAATGCAATATCGGACAGATTCCAACTATGGCATATTGTTGCTGGTCCACTTGACTGACTCTGCCTCTTCAACTCTCTCAACCAATTTCATAGGTCCTCGAGGAACTTGCACTAGAAAATTTCATACTGGTCATTTATGTCATCAGTGTATAAAATCCCCTCACTTACTTTATCAATCAGTTGATTCTTGCGGGCAACTTTCTCTGCCACAAATTGATCTACTTTATGATTCCAGTAGTCTCTGATCTCTCTTTTAAATACCCTTGACACCATATTCTGAACCAGTTCTCTCAACTTCGGGTCTCGGCAACGGAACCATTTGTTGGCTCAAAAGAGTCATCAGGGGAAAGACCCTGTGTTCGGGCACAGGAGGCCAACATTGATCTATTGTAGTCTAGGACAACACTAGCATTTTCACCTTACCCCGAAGGGCAAGGAGTCTCACCCAAGGCACATTGCGACCAAAAGGGAGAAGGGTTCAGCATGGGGTCGAAGGAATATCAACCGGGCACAGGGGATCACACACCTACATGTCCATTATACGAGAAATAGAGATAACATCATTCTTAAATCAATCTATGAATTATCGTCTACGTACAGTAGATAGGTTATTTAAAATTTTAATAGACCCACTAAACAAGAGGCCCAATACATTAGAACTTACAACCAACATCAGCTCTATATTATATTAAACTTAACATAAAATATTACATTATGTTCTGACATTTTCCACAAGCATTACATAAAGTACCCGGCTCAGTCGCTCGGGTTCAGATTAGTTCCGCAACCAAGTCCTTTAGATCCCAGCACTCTATCATTCGGCCTCTACAACTGTGTATCCCTTCGCCTACAACTGACTCCTTCCACTAGCAGGTTCAACAACAACCTTTTTCCTCTTTGGTCTTCCCCTTTTATGTCCTTCTCGCCTTCCTGGACTGCCAGTTCTCGCTCGGATGTTTTCTTCCTTGGCTGCTTCTAAGCCTTCCTACCTCTTCAGCTGCCTTTGCCTTCCATTGCCACCTTGCCACCACTCCTCCACAACTGTTCATTCCGCCACCCAACTGTTGCTGCCATATGTCTCTTTCCCGCCCTTCAGTCAGTCAAAACTGGTCAAAATCATTCAAAATTAAATGAAGGCCCCAACACAATGATCACTTTGATTTGGTGTTGGTTTCAATAATTTCTAGGAATTTTCATTTTTGAGCTAAAAATTGATCGCCTGATCAAGAAAACTAAACATAAAGGATAATTTTATAAAACTTAAAAATAATAGATTTAGAAAGATATGTAAGAGAAGACTTAATAATATAAGTCTTTGACTTTGGATTCTTCAGTCTTTTTCTTCTTAAATGGAGCTTCTTCAGCCACAGTTGCATATTCTCTTTCTCTTTTCTTCTTCCTTGGATTCTCTGGACATTGGTTCTTGTAGTGCCCCATCTTATGACGATTGTAAAATTCAATTTTGGATAGATCAACCTTCTTCTTTGGTCCTTTAAACTTCTTGTACACTCCCTTCTTATGATGAGAAAATTAGGAATTTGAAGTGTTGTCCTCTTGTTCTTCCTTCTTGTTACTTAATAAAGAGATGCAAGCTTCTTCTTGACTAGATACATTCCAAATGTGTCCAAAGGTTGGTGTGTCTTTCCAACTGCTAATACCTTATGCAAAAGAGCTCCATGATTTTGGTAGACCTAATAGTGCAACAATCACAAGTTATTTCTCTGGTATAGCTTCATCAATGGCTTGGCATTCACCTCTTATTCAAGAGATCCTTACAAAATAGGATAATGCAATGTCATATTTTGTCATATTTATCGTTCTTAGTTCATTTTTTAGATTAGATATTTGACCAATGTTCTTGATGGTAAATAAATTGGAGAGAGCTTCATACATTTCTTTTGCAAAGTCTATATTGGATATATATAGGATTAGATTGTCCTTCACTCCATCTACAATTAGATTCATGGCCAAGATGCCAATCCCTCTGTACTTTTCCTTTCCCGCATCCTCTATTGGTTCCTTGACTTTTACTGGTACAAAATCTAATACTTTGTTCTTAGCAAGGATGAGATTTATCCTCTTCTTCCATGCCCTATAGTCGGAGGTTCCTTGTAGCTTATTTTCTATATTCATTGAGGTTCCCATATACTTTATAGTATCTTCCTTATAGATGAAAGAATTTCCTCTATTCCTTATGATCTTCCTTGAAAAATTATTCTTAGCCCTTCTTTCAATAGACCTTAAAGTTGCCTTTTTCTTTCTTCATTTACCTTAGCTCTGATACCATGTTGGAAAATCTGAAAGACAGAAATATTTTCTTATGTTGGCGATTACTTGTGATATTCTTGTATTCTTATTAACTTTGTTTATGTTATTCTTATCAAGCAATCATCAAATCAAAAAGCATGAAGATGAATGACACCAAAAGTATGCACTCAGCCAGAGATAAAACCCCTATACAAGGGAAAACTCAGTCAAATTCTTCCACTAATAGATTCAAATCAAATTGAGACAAACCAAGAACTTTGGACTAACCAAAAGGCCTTCCTCCTCCACCAAGTCAGCCTTCCAAGATGATTATGCAAAATTCAGTCTTTTCTTTTTGTCTACCAGCTTCAGCCCAACAACAACATAGAATTTCGGCCCCTACTGCAGGGTTGAAATTGCAACCCTCCCAGCAACCTAGAAACTTTTCATGTGTGGTAGTAGAGACAGAAAATTCAACTTCTTTTTCTTGACAAAGGCTTGTTTCTCCTTCACTAGTGTTTTGTCCATTTTCTTAAGGATTTTTCTCTCCTTTTCTTCTCCAGCTACTGCAGATCAAACTTTCTTGAGATATGTTCCAAATGAGGTTGAGTTGTTTCATTTATATAGGGGATTCTACCTCGCAATTAGGTTGACTTGTCTTCCTTGAGGTCGACTTGGTGTAGGAGGTCTAGATGACTCATTTTACATCAAAAGACTTTTTTTTCTTTATAGATAAATCCCAAGAATGGTATTTTACATGATGATAATGACAAGGACTCTTGACATAAACCCTAGAACCCTACAATGGAGGCTTTGACCTAGAAATAAAATAATAATCATGAAACCCATGTTTTATAAATAATTTTATTTTTTTTGACAAATATATTACATCATGACTCAAATACAATTATGAAGACCAACACTTGTTATATTTTTCAACAGTAAGTAAATAGGGACCATAACGTCCTAATTTTGTTTAGGTGAAGGCTCCTGTTGTAGCAGCTACAAACACCCTCTAAAATTTTGGCCTGCACCCAAATTCGGAGCTTCCCTTGAGATTTTCACTTAATGGTTGCATACACTCAAGTTCACTCCGTGAGCTCATGTGAGCCTTCACACCCACCTTGCTTGTTCATTCCACCCAAGCCACTGCATGTTGATGTCAGTGTCTTGCTTGTGACCATGATTTGGTCATGCTTAAGGTCTTTGCTTCGTGTGTACATGTTATGTTCGCTATGAAAACATTTGTCGCACTCGCACACGGAGTCACATTCATTGTCACGCAAGCATCATCACAGTCGATAGATGATCAATCATGAGTGTCGTGCTTGTCGCTTGCATCATTGTTCAGTCATGTTGAACATGTGTGTTTGGTTGGTTTGAGTCGTCTCAGTCATGAGGGTGTGTGTTTGTAAGATCACATTTGCATCTTTCACTCATTCACACACTTAGTCATTTTTTTGAAGTTCTGATGATAAAACTTCCCTCTGGCAACTGAACCATTACCCCGCCATCGACACGATCGATTGTCACCCAGAATAGCACAAAAGCACCAAGAAAGTCTTTTCAAGTTGTGTTGCTCGAAAGAAATTCGCTCTACCTTCATGCTGGCCACCAGGAGAGTCGGACCTGGAAGCCACCCTAGGACTAAATCCCCTCAAAAATTCTGCAAAGGCTGCTAACCTTGCATGTTCTGCTGACTGAAGAAATTGCACAAACAGGATGGACAGAAACCCAATGCATGTCCCTATCTCCCTCAAAAAATTGCACAATTTTTCCAGTCAGTCCTCCCGACAGTCGACTGGCTGCTCATCCATAAAATTGCGCAACTTTCATGAGAAGGCCTTCTGCTGCCCAACAGTCTGCTCATCTCAGAAATTGCGTAGAGATGATCAGTAGGCCGACCTCTCATCCTAATTATAGTTTCCCTCGCTAGCAGCTCCTAGTAGCTGACTGCCAGTTCCCTCCATGAATTGCGCAGTTTCTACTGCCAAGCTCCCGGCAACTGACTGCCTATTCCCCTTGGGAATTGCATAGTTTCTGCTGCCAGTGACCCAGCAGCCAGCTTCTAGTTCCCTCCAGAAATTGTATAGTTTTTCCTTCCAGTCGAGCCAAACCTCGCGGACACATTGTCGACTCAAATTGCCCATCTTCATCACTCAATTAATTTTGCGCATTTTTCATCAGCAGTGCCTGGAGCCCTCATCCCACCTCCCAAATTTGTTGCCTCTCCTGGTCACCTACATCTGAAATGATCATGTGTCATGGTAGACTAGGAGGTTTTTGGATTTGATGTCGTCTCATCATAAGTGACTACAAGTACAGGTACACCAACAAACATGGCGCGATGACGAATGTGATGAACGAAGGGAGCACATGCAGAAGGACAAGTTCACCAATAGACAAACAAACGATGCATGCAAAGGGATGTGCTCGCGAACAAATGATCATGCCAAGATGTGTTCACGAACGAAAGGATGAGCAAACATGCAATATGTGCTTACAAACGGACAAACGTGCACCTTTTGCGAACAGATGAGCATGTCAAGCCTTCCAATATACAAGCAAGGATCAATTTTCCAAAGCAACATCAAGCGAACCAACGACCATCGAAAACTCCACGTACTTTGCCATGCGGAGGTGAAGCTGTGACACACCATGAAGACATCCATCACCCAGCAGCATTACAGTTCGACATGCACTCTAGCAGCAGCATGAATGTACCAGAACTATCATGTCAAGTCATGTCATGAGTCATGTTGTCCACCTCCACAGTGGGCCATGTTGTCAAATCAATGTAATGTAACGTGGAAGTCCAATAGACCAACTTGTTGAACAAAGAGTCATGCAAAGTCAAAAATTCAGGGAATTCAAATAGTCATGAGGGTAGTCGAACATCCACAAGGGTCAATTTCACCCTTGGCTATAAATACCCCCTCATTTGTACATGCAAAGGACTTTTCACCTTAGATCCTCCCACAAAGCCAAGAGAGTATGTTATCTTTTCTTTGAGGAGTAAGCAGTGGCTCCAATGCCCCTCACATGGGGTTAGTGATGTATGGTGTAACGATGTATCTTGGAACTTTCGCTTAATTCAGAATCCTACTAATAGGACAACACATTTTCACACATGTATTGTATCTATTGTAAGACTAATCTTTAACACTTCTAATGCATGTTGCTTGAACTTGTGTTTAACACTTGAACTTATTCACTTGTTGTAATACACATATGTTAATGAAAATGTGTTGTATATGCTATTAACGTTGTCTCGCCTATGTAGACTACTCTCCCAGACATCAAACAAACCTCTCACATAAAAATTGCTATAAAAATTGTTGCACTCATGTGGACTAACCCGCTGAGTGTTATACGTGTTGTCTTCCCTTTTGTGTTGTGACTGCCGCATCCATGTGGACTGTTTCGCCAAAAGTTGTGCATGTCCTGTTGCGTTGTGTGTTCCTAGTAGAGTTGGGACTTCTCCCAACTGACTTGGGGCTCATTCTCACCCTCTCTCCCTCTACAGTGAAAGAACCATTGACACAAGTAACACTTACACTCACCAGGCACACAAACCTCACTTCTTGAAGACAAAGCAGACCACTATCTTGTGCTGAAAAGCAAGTGTTGAGGCAAATCCTTAAGATAATGGCAACCAGGCCATCATACCGGATGGGACTCCCACACCAAATGATGTGAGATCTAGTTGGGACTTCATACTAGGCTGGTCCCCTGAATTTTGGTGGGTCCAGCACCATCAACAGCTCCTTTAGTATTAGTTCTCTTTTCTTCTCCTTCTCGACCTTAAACTATAGATTGGTAGGAGGATAGCCATATTATCCAACCTGTTTCTTGGCTTTCCTATTCACTTTCCTAACTTGTGTGAAACAAAACATAAGAATGATAACATTGAACAAAAGACTAAAGAGAAAGACAACATAAGAGGGCAAGAAGGAGCGGGTATGGAGTTCAGACTGGTGTGTGCTTGATGTCAAATAGTAGGTTGTGTGTGGCCAAGAAAGACACATTATGTTGTGTATGTGAGCATGTTAGGGGACAAAAGGAAGATGATATGTGGGTGTGGTATGTACCAGTCAACAAGAAAGCAACAATTCAGTATTTATCAATACAAAAACTAAGAAAGCAACAAAATTAACATATAATTTAGGGATTATTCGTCAAACACCATATAAATTTAAGGTTATTAATAATGCTTATGTTTTTCCCCACAAACAAATTCCCAGAATTTCTACTTACAAACTAGAAGAGAATGCATTTGTTTCTACTTGCAAGAGTTGGAGGGTTACAATATATTAAGATTCATACTTTAATTTTTTCTTGTCATGAAGTTATTGATATGGATGCTAGATTCATAAAAATGTTCCTAAATGGCACAAGATGCATTCAGGCATTTGTTGAGCCTTGCTCACCCTAATCCCTTTGTAGGGGACATGTACCTCTCTTTCCTTTTTGTTTCCCACCTAAAAAGTATTCAACCATTTGTTCTAATTTCTAATAGTTTGAAAATGTCAAGAAAAAGCAAGAGTAATAGAATAATGCCCTAGTGCAAGTATTTGGTTACTATAGTGACTTTCTTGGTTGAACTGTTTTTAAAATTTGGCACAGAAAAAAATTATACATACCTTGAGACTGTCATTGTTAAAATGTGCATAGTCATGGCCGCAAGCTTGCAGTCCATTTGAGAAGACTATGCCTTTTATTTTTATTTTTTCTTTTATTCATATACCATTATTGTTATGTGTCATTTCTTCCACAATGTTCATGCTAGCTAATTACAAATTTGAATCTTCATTTTCACTTGAACTGTTGAGGTTGGTTATGCAGACCCTAGAGCATGCATGTCTGGCCCTTATGAAAATGCATGCATGAAAGAGCAGATAAATCTACGTATCATGAAAATCACCATAACACGTGATTCTTCCCTCGCTCTGTTTGTTTGCATAGTAGGTGGAAGCCAGAAATTGGATGGGGAAACTACTATCAGCCAAGGTCAGATCCAATTATTCATGTTCATCGCTCCATCTATATTCTTTGATATTACTTCCTCCCCTTGCTCTGTGAAATGAAATAAAATGAGACAATTAATTTGCTCTCTCTCTTTTCAATAACAATGTCCATCTTCCTTAACTGAAGCAACAACATTGAGCTTCCTTAATCAATTAAAAACATAATTGATTCTACAAGAAAATCAACAACCCGAGCTTGAGATATGGAGGACCAATTTCTCATTCCAAGTCTAGTCATTTTCTTTGAGATCTTATCCTACCATGTGGGTTTGATAGTAGGTTTAACAACCCTGGTGAAAATTCCATGTAATAAAAGTTAAAAATAATAACCACGGTTGATGGGACACTTATTCCAAGCTAAATGTTGGGAAATACATCCTAGGGGGTGTTCATTTGGTTGTTTATAGCTAAGGAAATTAGCAAAGGCAATGGCTAAGGCTTTCGAAAGACAAAATGGCATTGTTGGAAAATTTATTTATGAAAATAATGGAAATTAGGAGAAAATGAAGGTGAAAGGTCACAGGTTGCATGTGAGGAGGAAGTTGAAGGAAAATTATGGAAAATGAAGAAAATAGAGGCCTCATTGATAAAAAGGCTTATGAGGATCAATTGGTAGGCTTGATCAGTTTAGTTTTGGAGGTCTCTTCTATTATCTCTCTCACTCTCTCACTCTTGGACACTTAGAGTTTCTTGGAGCAATTTGGAATTTGAGCAAGAAAGGCAAAGAAGGCATGTTAGGGTCCAACCCTAACCCCCTTATTTATGTAATAGGGTTGAGTCATAGTTATAGTTAGTTAAAGAGTCAATAAAGCCCATATTAATAATTGTAAGTGGTTGACCCACATTTAAAGAAGGGACCACAGTTAGTTACAAATGGGCCATGGTATTACATAGATGGTATTAATAAAAACCATGGTACTGACCCATGGTATTGCATATATGAATCCTATATAAAGGATAGAGACTCCCCATTGAGGAGCATCGTGTCTTATTTTTTAATAGAGCCTTGCTCTATTGGAGGTTGCCCCTTCGAAGAGGCAAGTGAACATTGCTTTCCTTTCTGATTAATAAAATACATGCTGTTATTTCTCATATGTTCTATGTTCTGGGTTGTATTTCTTCGCATATTTGGTATTCTAGCATCTTCTCGCAGGTCAAGAGAATAACAAGTGGTATTAGAGCACTTTCCAGGGCCGGTGGGATCTCCATTTTTAGCAGAATTTTTTTTTTGGCTAGAGACATGTTCCGGCATCTTTAAACCACAGGATCTGTTGTTGAGCACATAAACCTGTGGATTTGGGGAGGCATGCACGCAGGAAATACAAGAGGTGGTCACAATTTTTGGACTCCCTTGTAACCCCTATGGGTACCCCTTCGAGTAGTAGCGCATCAGACAGAACCGCGCACAAACTATCTTCCACGTACCCTCTGGGTATATCGGAAGCCCCCTAGGCTCACCTAAAACCTCGTCGTAGATAAACTGTCGGTCATCTTGCTACTACAGTACACCGAGAACAACACTCGGGGAGATTACTCGCGCATACAATAGGGTAGTTGGGTAGTACGACTAAGGGTATGGTTGATCCTCCTTAGTTAGTGCCCTGAAAGATTGGGCCGAGTACTACTGTTGGACCCTTATGTATATTGCGATCTGTAGCACCTAACACTCCTTGAGACCATAGTTCCCTTGTCTCTCTACAGATCGCCCATCATCTTCTTTTCCAGATCAGATCTAGTAGGTTGGGTTCTGTCGCAGCCGCAACAATCAGATCCACCATTCAGATCTAGCAACGGGGGTTCGATCACTACCACATTCCTACTCACACTCTGCAGTTGAGGGTTTCGCAGATAGATCTGACTATTTGTGCAGGGAGGCTTGTGGCTCCTATACCTTGGGGTGATTCTCGTAGGACATTGGTCAGGATTAACTTTTCTGAGAATTGGCTACTGCAGTATTCCTAAGCGAGGAGTAAAACTCCTTTCAGAATAAAAAAAAAAAAAAAAAAAAAAACAAACAAACAAACAAACAAACAAAACAAAACAAAACAAAAAAACAAAGAGTTTGAGGCCCTCTCGGTCTAGACCCTTCATTCACCTTCTCAAGAAAAATTCATTCCTCTGGAATGATGAAGCACAACTGGCATTTATATCTCTCAAACATGTCCTGTGTTCCACTCTCGTATTGGCACTACCCAACTTCACCAAATCTTTTGTGATTGAATGTGATGCTTTAGGTACGAGTATTGGGGTTGTCTTAATGCAGCAAGGTCGACCCTTGGCCTTCACTAGCCAACAACTAAGTGGGACAAATTTGGGACAATCTACCTATGAGAAGGAGATGATCGCCATCTTACATGCAGTGGATACCTGGAGACCATACTTATTGGGGCGGCGTTTCCAAATCCGCATAGACCATCAAAGCCTTAAATATTTTTTGAGAAACGCGTATCCTCGCCACAACAAAATAAATGGCTAGCGAAAATGTTGGGATATGATTATGAAATAATTTACAAGAAAGGGCGCAAAAATGTCATAGTGGATGCTTTATCGCACCAATTTGAGGAGGAAATCACCCTGCTAGCAATCTCTCTTCCCATTCCAGAGTGGATTGAAGAGGCTCACAAGGAATGGTTTTCACATCCTTTGCTCTCCCAACTCATTAATAAATTGCAAGCAAATCCAAATTCCACAGCGGGCTACTCTTGGCAGGATGAGATTCTTCGCTACAAGGACAAAGTAGTGATATCACCAACATCCACCCTCAAAAGTCGCATTTTGGCAGAGTTTCACTCATCTCCCACTGTAGGCCATTCAGGCTTTCAAAAGACTTATGCTCGCACTCGGCATTCATTCTTTTGGACAGGCATGAAAAAGGACATTCTTACTTTTGTAGTTGAATGTGATGTGTGTCAGCGCCACAAAGGAGAAACAGTCAAATCCCCAGGCACTTTACAGCCATTGCCCATCCCTGCCTCAATCTGGACGGATGTTTCTATGGATTTCATTACTGGTCTTCCGAAGTCAGGCAACAAGTTAGTCATCATGGTGGTTGTGGACAGACTTTCTAAGTATGCTCATTTTTGCGCCCTACCCCACCCTTTTACACCCGCTTTGGTGGCTCAATCTTTCATGGACCAAATCTTCAAATTGCATGGCATGCCCACTTCCATTGTGTTTGATCGTGACCCAATATTCACCAGTAACTTTTGGCAGGAACTCTTCAAGCTACAAGGTATCCAAATACAACCTAGTACTTCCTATCATCCCCAAACTGATGGTCAAACTAAAGCAATCAACAAATTTCTGGAGACCTACCTCAGGTGTTTCACTTCAGAAAAGCAACATCTATGGGTACAGTGGTTACCTCTAGCAGAATGGTGGTGTAATACTAACTATCATGCCACCACCAAGATGACTCCATATGAAGCAGTTTATGGTCAACTCCCCCCTTCACCTACTTCTTATATTCTGGGATGATCTAAGGTACAAGCAGTGGATCAACTCCTACAGAACCGTGCAACCATTCTTGCCCACCTCAAAGATAATCTCCATCAAGCTCAAAATCGCATGAAGCAACAGGCAGACCAACATCGTTCAGAGCGCACATTTTAAGAAGGGGATCAGGTATTCTTGAGGTTGCAACCATATAAGCAAACATCACTCAAAGACAAGGGTTGTCAGAAATTATCTCCAAAATTCTACGAACCATATCAAATACTTCAATGCATCGGAGAAGTAGCCTACAAGCTAGCCTTGCCACCCACTGCAAAAATCCATCCTGTCTTCCATGTCTCATGCCTCAAGAAAGTGATTGGGAACAATTGTAGAATTCAAACCAGTCTACCAGAATTGGATGAAGAAGGTTCAATCTGGATCCAACCTGAACAGGTTCTTGACACGTGAGAATGACACCTGCGCAGCCGCACGATCAAGGAAGGCCTCGTCAAGTGGAAAGACACCTCTCCAGAAGATGCGACCTAGCAACCAGCCACTGTTCTTCAATAGTTTCCGCAGCTTCAGCCTTGAGGACAAGGTTGTTTTTACGGGGGAGGCCATGTTAGGGTCCAACCCTAACCCCCTTATTTATGTAATAGGGTCGAGTCATAGTTATAGTTAGTTAAAGAGTCAATAAAGCCCATATTAATAATTGTAAGTGGTTGACCCGCATTTAAAGAATGGACCACAATTAGTTGCAAATGGGCCATGGTATTAGATAGATGGTATTAATAAGAACCATGGTACTGACCCATGGTATTTCATGTATGAATCCTATATAAAGGATAGAGACTCCCCATTGAGGAGTGTCGTGTCTTATTTTGTAATCAAGCCCTACTCTATTGGAGGTTGCCCCCTCGAAGAGGCAAGTGAACATTGCTTTCCTTTCTGATTAATAAAATACATGCTGTTATTTCTCATCTGTTCTGTGTTCTGGGTTGTATTTCTTCACATATTTGGTATTCTGGCATCTTCTCGTAGGTCAAGAGCATAACAAGGCAAGAGGAAGCAAAGATCAAGCAAGGAAAGGCAGGATCAAGCAACTACATCAGGATTCATTGTAGGTATTGATTTGCATGTGCATTTTCCTTTCTATATTTGGCATGCATGGTATTGCATGTGGTTCTTTTCTATCATGGCATGAGCTTTTCTAGGTGTGAGAGTGTTCTTTAGCCTAGCCTTGGCATTTCCTGATAGCCTTGATGAGATGGGTTCACATACTTAAGTTAATGTGAGATGGTCGGTTGGATTAGAAACTGAGTGGGGTGGAACTCCAAAATGAAAAACACATGGCCTAGTGATCCCTGATCCAAACTGTGGATCACGGTAAAGCCATTGGCCTAGTAACCCCTGAACCAGACTATGGGTTGCAGTAAAGACAAATTGTGTGCCTCAGTGGGCGTAAGAATCCTTTCTAGTGAATTATGGGATGTGCGGTAAATCCGAGAGGTGGATTTCTCTATGTTGGGCCTAGTAGTCCCGGGATGGGACGTACAGTAAAGCTTGGAGAGTGTGTATTAGTGTAGGGCCTAGTGATCCCTGGATTGGGCTATGGATTATGATAAGCCTAAGAGACTAGGAGGCACTCAAATTCCTCATGGTGTAGATAGATAACTCCAGTGGCATCTATGCTTGTTGGTGTTTTTTGGTGTGTTCTATGAGTCCCACATTCATGCTTGGAATATGGCACGGGGGTGATTGGTTGAACAGAGACTTGGCTCAAGCAATATATGGTTGGGTGGAACATGGTAGTCCCATATCCAGTTGGTTTATTGCATTCAATAATAAGAAATTTATTCCCTTGATTTTCATGTGTAAATGTATTGATGCATATGTGGATTTTATGACTGATTTGTTTATGATATTTTTGTCCCTATTATGTTGGTTATATGTATGTTTTATGACAGTTGCTATGTATGTCTCTCGGCATGTTTTTGCTTGTAAATGAATGGATAATGTATCTACGGCCTAATATATGATAATGTAGAAAATGTCATGAGGGAATAATGGTTCATAGCAATTCTTAGATAAGTATGAGATCCCTACACTTAATTCTTTTGTTCACACCTGTAGGTTACATGTGGATGATATGTTTGACGAAATTCCTGTCATGTCTAGTAGGGGTGTAATTAAGTTCTTTTTCAACTTATTTCTTTGGCGTCATTGTTTTCCTGCTCTTTTACTGATCTTAAGATATCACTCCATTCTGGCCAATGACCTAGGCTCTCGGCCTGAAAAAGTGGCTTAAATCTCGGTCACTATAACAGAACTAGAAAATTGGGTCCCTGGACACTAGCACTTAAACCTTTGAGAGCGATTTTGGGTTTTTGGACATTGTCATGCCTATAACGTGAGAGATACTGCATCCAAATATGGTCAAAACTTCAATAGGACCCAAGGGAAAGCTGTTTGAAGTGTTGGATTGGTTTCTATGGGTCCTGAAACTGATGTTTGATGACTGTGTGTGATGTTTCCATCGATTACACTTCCTTAAGGTCACATAAGATGTAGAATCCAATCATAGTAGCCTCTCATCACATGTTTACCTTGTTTGGCTAGTTACTTGGGTAGATGTGCGAGGAGGGTGTTATAGAGTGGTATCAGAGCATGGTTCACCCCTCGTACTGGATGGTCAGTGTGTGTTGGTCATGCATGCATGTCAGTTGCATGTGTGCCTCTCACACTTGCATTCCATGTGCTTGTTGCATTTGTTTGATGATTGATTTTGTGGAATGCATAGTTATGAGTATATGAATGGTTATATATTGTTGTATATCTCTTACATGTCGATTATATGTCACTTGACTACATCCTTGTATTCTAGGTGCATTCTTAAATGTTTTGATTACATGTATCAATCTTGCAGGTTTGGTTACAAGTATTGATCGCTTATGCTCGACTACATGTGTCCATGTGTATGTGTAGTTGATTAAGCATTGTTTATGCATGTTGATGGTTGTATGTGGCAATGTGTACAATGGAGTAATGGTTGTTGTCATGCATGAGGTCATGGTCTGTGTAGTTGATATGGTCATGCATTGATGACTCAAATCTAGCTAAAATGATGTGGATATGGTTTGTTACTCATGTTTTATATGTCTATATGTAGTTGTTATGCATGTATGGTCTTGGATATAGTTATGCATGAATAGTAGGTCAAAAATGCCTTTTGAAGTCATGGTATGAAATTTAGGTCATCATGGTTCTATTGGTTGTTAGGATGCTAATGTGTTGACTGAGATAGAACAGGAGATGCAGATCATCAAAGTGAAGTAGCAGCACTGGACCTCGAGGCAAGAGCATGTCATCATATAGGTGTGTATGTTGGGTGTTCAGGTATGTAAGTTAAGGATTTTTATATGCATTAGGGTTATATACATTGGGTTTATGCACATGTCTTTTGATGTTATGGTTACATACATGATAGATTCTATTTGATTAGTGTTGTCATATGCACATGTGTCGGATAGTCTTAAATGGTGGTAAACTGTGGTTGTATGCATCGATATTGTTGTTTTATGTTAGATAACTTGATGATTATGTTATATGTTGTTGATGAGTATCTTACATATTAACTTCTTGTTGTTATATGCTATTAACTTGATGATTATGGTTATTTCATTGAGATCTTGATGTTGTAATTTGGATTGGTCATATGCGTGATAGTTATGTTCATTGCATTGAATATCTTGATGTTATATGTATTGTGTTAATCTGGTTTGACCTATGCAGATGGTTATGGTTTCGATATTAAGGTATGAGTCGACTTATTTGTGATATGGTGTCATACTAATCTAGATTGATCATACATATGTGATTGTTATGCATGGATGACAAATTCTTATGAGCTTATGATGTGAACATATTAGTTAGTCACTGTTATGGATATCATGATTTATGTTTGAGTTGATATGTTGTGAAGTTGTATCGTGCTAACTTGGATTGGTTGTCCAGACAATATCGCCTCCCTTGAGACACATTAAGGTATGAGTTTGCTTATGTCATATATTTGGTACTTGACTGTTTGATTATGTTGTCTAGTTGATTTATTTAACATGGTATGGTTGCAAGTTGTTTGAATATTTGATGAATTGCATAATATGAGTATGTGTTCAAATGATCTTGTTTTAATATGGTTGTACTTATACATATGTGTTGAGAAAGTTGATATGTACTTGAGTGTAGTAAGTGACAATTGTAGCATTATGTCTAATGACTATGAGTTGACTATGGGTTATGACATGATTGTTTGTAAAAGTTGATTTCAAATTGACAGATATGATTGTCTTGATATTTGGAACATGTGTTTGACATGTGTGAGCAATTGTAGGAAACATGGTTGGTATTAGCGTGACAAGGTAATAGTTGATGTGTTTATATAATTGAGCCTCAATTGCAGCAAGGGAAAGGTCAAAGAAAGGAATTTGGCAAGAATTCCTTTGGCTATGTTTGGAAATCCTAATTCCAAATGAATGAGTGCTTTTCCTACAAGAAGTCTTATTAACCTTAATCTTGTCTAACATTATGTGGATACCTGCTATATTCATGAACATGTACTTGACATGTATATTAGATAGTATTTAGTTACAAGTGGATCTGTCAAAGGATTGGAGTCCCTTGAGATATGACATGGATGTGTTCAGTTGCAAGCAATGTGCTTGGCACAACAAGATGAGGTAACTGGTACATTGTTATGTTTATTTATGCACTAGCAGTTATGTGTTGATGACATCAAAATATTGGGAGTTGCATTGAAAGAGAGGTTTCCATGAGATCTCGAAGAAGGCTTAGGTCGAGCTTTCCTTGGGAACCATGGGGATTGAGTCATGGTGTATGTTGTTAGTCTTATGCTTTTGGTCTTTTGCGATTGTTGCACTTTATTTGTGATTTTGATTGTGTCTGGTGCATAGCTATGCCACTTTGTTGCAATGTCGTATTGCTTTTGGTTTTCATTGTATTCTTCTTGTTGTTTTCGTTCTTTCCTTTTATTGTTTTGAGTCTTGGGAATTGATTGGGAAAGTGGAAAGTTAATGGAGCTCGGGGAGAGATGTGTGGTACCCAACAGGTAATGTAAGACACGGATGAAGCTCAGTGCATGAGCAAGTGCAATGGAAGGTAATACTATGACTGGAAATTGGACTGGCTAGGTCCATTGTGGTAAATGGACAGTGGTAGTAAAGTCATGATAAAGGTAACAAAAAATGTAAAGTAAATCGATCTGATGTGTCAGATGCCTTGGCTATGTTGGGAACGACTATTCTTAATGTTGCGCATGTGTTGCATGAATAAAGGAAGTTCTTTTAAACCTTGACCTTGATATCTAGTAATTGTGTTATGATCATGATTACGCTAATGTTTATATATGTATACATGTAGGTGTGTATGTATGTTATGTTTGACAGGGTCATCATGCATCATGACTATTAACGCTAACATTTATGTGTGTATATATGTATGTATGCATATCGTTGTCTGACAAGATCATGATTGTTTGTGTTGATGTTTACGTATATGTACGTATGTATCCATGTATATATATCACTGTCTGATAGATCATCAAGAATCATTCTTGTGGCGAAATGATTGCTTATATAGGCGAATGGCATGAAGAAGTTCCTGGCTATGAGGAATCAAGTGGGAAGAGTAGTCATGACAAATATATGAGTTCAGTATCATGTGAATATGAATTTATATTGTATCCTTGTAATATGCATATGCTTATGTTATGGATAGGTGATACTGAGGGATACATCAGCAAAATGAAAGTAGTGTGGTCTGCAGCATGTTAGGATAAGCATGGATAAGACACTAGAAGCAAGGTTTCTTGGTAAAGACAGTGTGGTTTTGGATGTGTGGTACTACTATTGTGCATATGATATATATGTTGTACATGTTGCATCTATGATGTGTGCACATAAAATGTTGTGTATATATAGTATGTGTACATGTTGTTTATGTAGTGTCATGTACAGGATGGTACAAATAGTGTTGTGCAAATATTGCGTATGGTGTTGGGTGCATGATTGGATATGCAGTGTTATGCATAGATGATGCTATGTACATGTTGGATATGCAGTGTTATGTATAGTTAGCATTGTGTGTATGTTGTATATGTGGCGCTATGTACATATGGTGTTGTGTGCATGATTGAAGAAGTGGTGATGTGTGCATGCGGTGTTGTGTACATGTTGTACAAGTGGCACTGTGTGTAGGTGGTGTTGTGTACATGTCGTACATGTGACGTCGTGTACATGTGGTGCCGCATACCTGTCATGTGCGTGGTACTGTGTACATGTGGTATTGTGTACACGTTGTACAATGGTGTAGTGTACATGAGGCGTTGTGCAGGTGGTGTTGTGTACATGTGAGGATGTGCACACATTGTGTAGGTGGTGCTTTGTACATGTGGTACTAGTGTACATGTGGGATTGAGTGCATGTCGTACATGTTGTGTTGTGGGCATGCGGTACTATGTACGTGCATTGTGTAGTCATGGTATCGTGACATATGCATTCATTATGTTGCACTATATATACATATGTGTTTTGTTATACATCGGGTGTAGGTGTACGCATTGTATGTCAAGTGTGGGTGCATGTATTGCATAGCATTGTATGCAATGTGTGATTGTATGTGTGTGATGCATACTATATGTACGTGCACATGGTTTATGAGAAGGCACTTGGTGTTTGTCTGGTGTGGCAACCTATCTAGAGTGCATACAAAATAAAGACAAAGGTAGAAGCTAAGAATTGATGAAAGGATAAGTATCAACATTTTATTTTAGTTTTATCATGCATGTGATTTATGATTATGGTTTATGATGATTACGTATGAATTATGATTTTGATCTATGGTGGTTTTGTTTTGAGCTAACTTGATGTGATATGTTTATACATGATGATTTGATCAAAGATGCTAGTTTGACTTGTTGCGACAAGAAGTGAACTAGATTGCAAGTGTACCTTATTGACAAACTACAAATGAGGTATGATGTGAATTTATTTCAATTGTTTTTAAATTTAATGGAAGTTATGTGCTTGGTACAGGAAGCATGAACATGCTCGGTTGGGTGGTTGAAATCGACTATAAGAATTAGCAACAACAATGAAAAAAATTGGAACATGCAACAATATGTTAGTAAATCACTTTAGGAGCACGGCCATTATGGGACAATGATACCCAATAGTGTTCATTGATTTCCATGAGCATGCTTGACCGATATGATGGTTTTGAGGCAAGGATATGCCTTGATTTTCTTGTATCTTTCGATGTGAGGAAGCCTTGCCAAGGAATGGGCTGCCCGAGATGGGGGTGCTAACAAAACTTGGAAGGTGAGTGACTACACGAAAGGGGTGACCGATTCCCAAGGGACTGTGTAGCAGAGAAGGGAAGGTTGTGGATATTTTTTTTTGGCCATTAGCATTACCAGATGGAATCAGATGCACATTGGGAGTGTGACCTGGAAAAATGAGCTGGTAACTATTCATTGAAAGGATAAGTGGCGCAGGATTGTAGCGCTAGACATTGGATGCAGCTTTGACTGTGGTAGAGGATTTTGGACTTCCTGGGAAGGAGGTTAATCTTGGTATTACCTTGAGGGAGGAGGTGTGAGCCTCTGGATTCCCTTGTTTTAGATGTAGGCATCATATCCTTTATTTGTTGGTTTAGAAAATGTGCATATGTGTATATGTGGTTATTGTAAATATCGTAATGAGTTGTGTTATAAAGCTCTAGTAAAAGGTATGTTTGTCATGATGTTTTTCTTTTGAGCAGGTCATTCATTGTAAATACTACAATGAGTTGTGTTATAAAGCTCCATGGGTAGTGTGTTTTGTTTTTAGCATTCTTGTTGGTTATAGGTGTCATTGAACACTGAGGACGGTGTTCCCCCAAGGGGGAGGGTTCTATAACAACCTTGCAAAAAATTCCATGTAATAAATGTTAAAAATAATAACCACAGTTGATGGGTCACTTATTCCAAGTTGAATGTTGGGAACTACATCCTAGGGGTGTTCATTTGGTTGCTTATGGCTAAGGAAATTGGCAAAGGCAATGGCTAAGGCTTTGGAAAGGAAAAATGACATTGTTGGCACATTTATTTATGAAAATAATGGAAATTAGGAGAAAAGAAAGGTGAAAGTTCACATGTTGCATGTGAGAAGGAAATTGAAGGAAAATGATGGAAAATGAAGAAAATAGAGGCCTCGTTGATAAAAAGGCTGATGAGGATCCGTTGGCAGGCTTGATCAATTCAATTTTGGAGCTCTCTTTTATTCTCTCTCTCTCTTACTCTTAGACACTTAGAGTTTCTTGGAGCACTTTGGCATTGGAGCAAGAGAGGCAAAGAAGGTAAGAGGAAGCAAAGGTCAAGCAGGGAAAGGCAGGATCAAGAAACTACATCACGATTCATTGCAAGTATCAATTTGCATGTGTATATTCCTTGCTAGATTTGGCATGCATGGTATTGCATGTAGTTATTTTCTATCATGGCATGAGTTTTTACAAGTGTGACAGTGTTCTTAAACCTAGCCTTTCCATTTCCTAATAGCCTTGATGAGGTGGGTTCTCATACTTCAGTTAATGTGGGATGGCTAGATGGATTCGAAACTAAGTGGAGTGGATCTCCAAAATGACAAAAACATGGCCTAGTGGTCCCTAAACTAGATTGTGGATCATGGTAAAGCCACAGGCCTAGTAACCCCTGAACCAGACTATGGGTTGTGGTAAAGCCAGATTGTGTGACTCGATGTGCTTAGGAATCCTTTTCGGTGAATGGCGAGATATACGGTAAATCCAAGAGGTGGATTTCTCTCTGTTGGGCCTAGTAGTACCGAGATGTAATGTACAATAAATCCTAGAGAATGTGTCTTAGTGTAGGGCCTAGTGATCCCTGGATCAGACTGTGGATTACAGTAAAGCCTGAGAGACTAAGAGGCACTCAAATTCCTCACAGTGTAGGCAGAGAAATCTAGTGGAATCCATGCATGTTGGTGTTTTTTGGTGTGTTCTATGAGTGCCACATTCATGCTTGGAATATGGTGCGGGGGTGATTGTCTGAAGAGAGACCTAGCTCAGCCAATCTATGGTAGGGTGGAATGTGGTAGTCCCATCTCTAATTGGTTTATTGCATTAATTAATAAGAAATTCATTCCCTTGATTTTCATGTGTAAATATACTGATGTATATGTGGATTTTATGACTAATATGTTTATGATATTTATGTCCCTATTATGATGGTTATATGTATGTTTTATGACAACAACTTGTTGAACATGCAACAAGATGATGGAGCTTAGTAGAAAGGAGTCGCCTTCACTAAGTGTGCCCGCGGGCTATTTTTGGTGCAAATTCTATTTTTAGACATATGGATCATGGTCTATGAGTTGCAGGATGCTATTTGTGGATTATTGGTCATGTTGGGAAAAATAGATGGACTTCTATTTTTGGTTCACAGCAGAGTGATCAGAGTCTATTTTTGGACTGCCAGGCTAAAAATAGAAACAATCAAATATTATTAGCCCTTAGTAATATTTGGACTCTAAACATTATCTTATTCTCTTGGAGCAATTCAGTTCGAGCTACGGATGTGGCACATGCAGCTGAAAAAAGGAATCATGTGGTTTCTTATGTGTTAGTTGAGCTATTGCATGGAGGACTTCAGTTAGAACTCATGCATGTGAGTTCTGTGGAGTTGGATGTGGAGTTGATGGAGTTGTGTTCAGTTTGACTTAGTTGAACTAGTTGTATTTAGTATAACTAAAGAATACACTAGTGATGAGTTGTGTGAATGGATTGTTAATTAATTCACTAATTATTAACTCATAAAGAAACTAAAGAATACATCAGTTAACTCAGTGCATGGATAGTTCAACAGAGACAAGTGTTAGAGGTAAGTGAAAGGGTGAGTTGTGACTATCAGTTGTGCATGAGATTTGCACATGAATGGATTGAGTAATGCCAATGAGGACTGCGCAGTGTGGGCCAATACAAAGGTAATTGTAGCCTGTGCTCACGTTATTTTCACTTTGCATTGTGCAGTGGAGGGAGGCAAAGCAGCGAAGGAGATTTGAACCTGTGACTTGTTCGGATCTGAGCTAGTTTTGTGTGTAACAGGTGGAGATAGTACTGAGTACTTGTGAGGAGTATTGTACTATGTATTGTTACATGTTCCCAATCATTATAATATACAGATAGTGTGGGGTTTTTAGCTGTAAGTTTTCCCCGGGTTACATACTGTGTTAATGTGCGCATGTGATTGAGGTTTCATTGTTTTTAATGTTGCTAAATTGATTATCAACGTAGAGGATATTATGTATTGTGCATGTATTTTGCAATAGTGTATAATCAGGATAATCTCTGTGAATAAGTGTCATATTATTCAAAATTTCTACACAACTGTGTATGGCTCTCAACATGTTTTTACTTGTAAATGAATGGATAATGTATCTATGGCCTAATAGATGATAATTTAAAAAATTTCATGAGGGAAGAATGGTTCATAGCGATTCTCGAAAAATTATGAGATCCCTACACTTAATTATGTTGTTCACACCTGTAGGTTACATGTTGATGATATGTTTGACGAAATTCATGTCACGGCTAGTAGGGGTCTGGTTAAAGTCCTATTCAACTTATTGCTTTGGTATCATTGTTTTCTTGTTCTTTTACTGATCTTAAGCTGTCACTCCATTCAGGGCTCTGGGCTTGAAAAAGTGGCTTAAATCTCGATGTCGCTAGCACAAAATTGATAAATTGGGTCCCTGGACACTAGCACATAAGCCTGTGAGAGCGAATTTGGGTTTCTAGACGCTATCATGCCTATAGCATGAGAGAGACTGAGGCCTAAGATGGTCCAAACTTCAGTAGGATGAAAGGGAAATTTGTCTGAAGTGTTTGATTCGTTTTTGTGGGTCCTGAAGCTGATGTTAGATGACAGTGTGTGATGTTTCCATTGATTCCACTTCCTTCAGGTCACATAGGATGTTGAATCCAATCATAGTAGCCTCTTGTCGCATGTTTACCCCGGTTGGATAGTTACTTGGGTAGATGTGGGAGGAGGGCATTACATTAAGTCGTCTAGTGGCATGTGTTTGAAGTGTTAAAGGACCTACTCCTGATCTATGAAAGACAATGTCTCATGCCAAGGTTCATTTTTAGCTTCAAGAGCAAGCTTATGAAGCACAAGTTTTTGATGCCAAGGCTTGTTGTTGGCTTCGAGGGAAATTTTATGAAGGATGAGCATCTCATGCCAAGGTCCTGCATTGGCTTTGAGGGAAACTGTTTTCATGTCACATGGAGTTGATTCCAAGTCTTTTATACGTGACAGACTAAAAAGATGTCTTTAGATGGTGCACCAAAGAAAGAGGAGGGAAACCAATTTTATTGTTATTGAGTTTCTATATTACGGGGGAAGAAATGATTGAAGGTTTATCACAAAGAAATGCAATAGGATTATGTGGAGCCAGCTTTGTAATCTTTAGTGTTGGGCTTTTGGTTATGGTATTGCCTTAATTTGTTTTTCTTGTATTACTTTGAATGTTATTCATACCTTTAATTCAAACATTTTTGGTTTATTCTTGACCAATCCAATCATGAATGCCAATAATATTTTATTTACTTATGATAAAATAACATCATGTTGACTCCAAAACTTTAGAAGGTTGTTCAAAGTGCCCAACCTTAGGAAGACACACATGTTTGTGCAATATCCAACTATAATCAAACCTTAAATAGGATCACACAATGAAAATCTTAAAATCACAATGGTATATATTTAAATGTAAGTTTATATCATTGTTTAAACATTAATATTGATCTGTACATTTAAATTCTTCATTCCTAATTCCACTCACTAGCATAGATTTGCTACTGTGCAGCTTCCCTTGTTTTTCAAACCAGAACAAAAAATATTACATTTAATTTTGTTTATGTAATATTTTTATTTATTTATTGCATGTGTTTCTCATTATTATTTTTACAATATTGTTGAATACTTTTATGTGTTTTTTACATAAAATATATAATATGGTATTATGTTTATTGTTAATTGACAATTAAGTTATAATGAATTTTATTATTTTTAAAATAAATAAATATATATATATATATATATATATATATTAAGAAAATAAAAAATTACTTTTATGATTTTATTTTAAGTAAAAAAATTATAAGGAAAATATATGAAATATCCAAAATAATGTTAAAAAAAATATTTAAAACTTCTTCTTATTTATTTAAAGATATTTTAAATTGTAATGTAATTATTATTTTGGGTGTGCTAACTTTTTCCCTTTGAATGAATTGTTGAACAACCTTTCAGGGCTTTGCACTCTAAACCCTAGTCATTAGTAGTTGGGCACTCAAGAATGATTGGATCCTCAGGGGGAGGACCTCATCCCCCCTCTTGTGTCAGATATCGAAGCTTTCAATGCCTTTATCTCGACGTACGAAAAATCAATAAAGCTACGGTTTGTTCTTTATGAAAAGTTTAGAAGAGATACCAAAAATTGCAGTTGAATTATAATCGTTGTCCATGGATCTTTGTCTTACATAAAGGAGCCTCATCAGGTAATTCAGGTATTTGGTTGTTTTCTTTCCTCCTTGGTGGAAATAATTAGATAAAATGTAAGTTATCATTATCCTTTTGTGGAAAAGGTTTTCTCACCTTTCAGTTCAAAGAAAAGTTAGATAGAGATTTTATTTTTCAAGAGTGGGCAATATTTCATGAGGGCTTAGGGATTACCTTAAATATATAGAACCATAATTTTAACCCTGAAAATGATGTACCCTCAATAGTGCTAGTCTTGGTAAAGCTTATATACTCTCCATTGTTGAAATGAAAAGACCTTTTAAAATATAGGAAATGTCCTAGGGAAATATAGAGATAAAAATGAACCTAAAGATGGAATGTTTGCAGGTGCTAGAATATATGTGGAAGTAGGCTTAAAAAGAGGGTTACGAAAATAAGACTAGTTAAACCTAGAAAATTGGAGCTTCATAGAAAAATTGGATTAATATCAGATTCTATTAAGTGTAAAACCTACCAAAGGTATGATCATTTTGCCTATGACTTCCCTTAAAAACTTGCAAAAGAATCTCAACTAGAATAGAGAGAACAATGGAAGCAATGCAAGAGAAGGAGAGCCAAGCATGACCCCCTTGCAAATCCTCCTCATCCTCTTCCCCACCCTCGGATTTTCAAAATCCATGCTAAAACCCATGTTGTCATGCCCCCAGACCGATCCCACGAGTCAAAGTGAATTGTGACCTTAGAGCATGTGAAACCAATGTATTTCTTAAACAATGGTGAGACCAACTTGCGAGTACCATACTTGGACTACGCCTTTAATAATTATACTTTTTTCTATATGTTTTGTTATTAATGTGTAGCAGTAATAACATGTAACCAAATCACAAGTAAAATTTCCAAACAACCATCAACATGAACCATTCACATGTACATATAACAATGCTACAAAAGAATGTCACATACACCAGGTACAAAACCATGCACAAGTACACAAGAATATGTGTTTGGGGTGGAACCCACAAGCTACCCAAGATACACACACATACCCACACATATGAATGTTTTAATAATATTTACATCAATAGTCGAAGCTTCATCATAACCTTGGTTATGGATTCCCAAGCCAAACCCCCACATATAATGTGAAAACTCCCCAAGAATACAACCATGTACAAAATGAACCCTTAAAGTAGGAATTTAGTTTTCAATTTGGCCAAATAATAGAACAAAAAAATTATAAATAGCCTCGAAATTCCTTATGTGATCTCACCCCAAACCTGGTCCACAAACTGGCACTGAAAAATGGGTCCAAAATGACCCTACATGAGTGAGTCGGGTTCCTTCCACCCTAATTTTCCACCTGTTAAGGTCACATAGCTACTTTAGGGTTGTTTCTTATCCTTTCTCCTACCTAAAACTCTTTTCCACATACTTGTAACCCCGTTACACTTCACACTCATCAACCCCATGTTGCAACACCTGAAATCCATGTTAAAACCCACCCTTTTCCCCTCGGCCTATCCTTCCTCTTCCTCACAGATGGGGAGGTTCCCCCATCCTCATGTGGGCTAGTTTCCCCTTATTTCAGCCTAAAATATTTGTTTTGGATCAAAATTGAGCTCCCCCTTCCTTCTTTTCCTTTCCCCCATCCATATTTGCACATTTATATGAGGTTATGTGGGTGGTAGGGTAGGCAAAGGGTCGAGACCCTTCATATTCCACCTTAGTTGACCTATGCATACAACCTATGGGTTGGCAATCCAATTTTAGTTTTCCTTGTGTCTATTAATTCCATATAGATACTACCTTATGTCTTTGAACTCAACCCTAGGTCCTCCAACATGCTCATCCACCTCCACCCTAATGTGGCCCCTGTCCACCCTATGTCCAATTGTGCCACTTTTCTTCAAGCAGATGAATGTAACAAGTGATGTGATCTCCTTCATAGCTCAGGGATAGAAGGTCACCCTCATGTCAAGTGCCCATTTTTTCACAAAGGCAAGTCCATGCCCATTCTCGCCCACCAAACTCATCAAAATGTTGTAAATATGATCGCAACCATGCACTGAACACATGATGCAATCTCTCTCTAAGATGGATTGTGTTCTCTCTCTAAGGTGAAATATAACACCATGTGCATCTAACATCCTCCCCCTTTGAAAATTAGTTTTGTCCTATAGTGAGCCCTGGTATTGCACCAAGAATGTTGCAACTCCCAAGGGCTCCTCAACTCTATTTATCAACCTGGGGTTCGTACAAACTTTGAGGTGACAATGCTATATGCACAATAGATGATATTCTACTCATTCCACCCTAAAATAGGACATCTGATCAATAGTGTTGCAAGGCCATTCCTCCTACTAAATTAGAATGAAAGCTAGCTAATGAAGGTGCAATTTAATAGCTACCTTTAACTATGAAGAGAAAAATGTTTTGAACTTCAACTTGCACATGCCATAAAAACAATTCATGAAAAGGCAAGAGCTAAACTACTTGCAGAAAGGAAACTACATTATCTTGAAATCATCCATCTAGTTATTAGATCTATTTGCAAAAAAGAAGCTAACCTACCAAACTATAATTCAAGATTCTATGTATCATCTAACTAGCTCACACTTACATGTGAATCAATGTTCTATTTGTGCAAAAATTGTGATAAGGAAACTAACATTGTTATGTTTTTGATGTGAAGGAAATGGAGGGTTTGGAGTGGCCTAGGAGATTCCCTTGATCATGAAGTCACAACTAGGGGTCAACATCCTTCTGAACTAAGTCCAAATTGTAACAAGTATCAAAATTGGTGAACAAAAAGACTATTACAGATGTGCCACAAGAGGTTGTTATAGGTGCTTTGTATTGCTACAAGAAGGCATGTAATGCTACAGGAAAGATGCCGAGAAGGTTTAAGAGGTGGAAATGATGGTATGGAAAGGTGGATGGAGGTTGAGGTAAATGAGTGAATGGTGGCCAAAGCCCCTATCCAAACTTAGAACCTTTTGAAAGCCTATTTTTCACTAGGAGGGATGCTCTCGCTGGTCCTAGGAAAATGATCTCATGAACAAAAATTTTAGGAAAAAATTTGGGGTTCACAAAAGAAGGTGAGGAAGTCCTAGATGGAGGTGGTGAAGGTTCCCTTGCCTAAAAATCCAAACAACCCTAGAATCATCACATGCATATACCCATTTATCATTGACAAAATGAAACAACTAGTAGTGTAAAAACTGAGTTGAATTTAAATGCTATCTAATCTATGCCAAAACTCTGATATAATCAATAAACCAGCTCCTAAGATACAACAAGAACATGCAAAATAATATGAATAACACAAATCTTCTTCCAAGAAATCATAAACATAATACTTTTGGATTGTGGTTGTAAATCCTTCTATTCATGCTCCCATGAGAGAGATGAGGTAAAGGCTACAATCATAGATTTTGATGGATTATTCTCTACTGAAATGCAAGAAACTAGAAGTGTTATGAACTAAAAGAGATACAAATACACAAGAGGGACCTAAGCCACTGGGATTTGGCCAAACTCAAGAGCCTCATCCCTCTGGAACTAACTTAGCAATGAATCAATAAGCAACTTCTCATTATCATTGAATCAATGTCTAATACATCACATAACAGTAAAAAATAATAGTGCCAAGTTCTTGAGCTCAATAGCTACCTAGCTGAAAACAAAACTCGAATCCTAATGAGCTCTTTTACATGCTTATTTATATAAGAGGGTAGCTACTAGCAGCTCCCTAAAAAATAGGAATATTTGTCTCCCACAACTTGAGAATGGTGGATCTTGTTCCTCATTACTTTCACTTGCTTGGCTTCCAATGACCTCATTACTTTCACTTGCTTGGCTGCCAATGACCTCGAGTTGATGAGAGAGAGTGTTGTCATCTTGGGCTAATTTAGGAAGTTAAAGAGGTGTAAAACACCCTAGATTCTCTCCTTGTTATCTACTTTGAGCCCTTGCATAGAAATCATCTCAAAAATTGCTCCATTTCCTACAATTAAACCATATTAGACCACATGACATAACAAATTTTTTTTATCCTTCTCACTAAGCATAATATAACAAAAATGTAAATAAATGTGAGAAAGAGATAGTTCTAAAGTTGGAGGATGGCATTATGACCCTTATAATGTACCTATTGATGAGCCTCATCATCCTCGATAATAGTCTAGTTAGGAAACTCAAACCAACAAGACACTAACTAAAGCATCAATGTGGAAAAGCATCTCCAAGTCTCCAATATCTTGTCCACCCCAACACCTCCTCCTAGGAGTCCCCTAGAAACCCTAGCATCCAAATATATCTCTATCCATACTCTCTCTTATAAAGTAGGCTATATGTAAATGAACTCCCACAATGTCCTATGATCAAGTGATCAATCACAATATGTTATAAGTATCCCCACTTCCCAAAGTCATCACGGAAGGAACCTCCCTCCAAACTATGTATTATATGTATCAAGTTGAAACTACCATCATGTTGACCATTGTAATCTCCATGTGCTAAGCCACCTATGAACTTTTCTACTATACTCACATAAATTTGACATGTCTTGTGCACTAATATCTCTTGTAACTCAAACTGATTGGGTGCTTAGTTCAACCATCACACCCAACTCATGAGAATACACATCCTCATGTTTTCATTAGTCATTTCTACTAGAAAATTATCACATACTTATCCACAAATATCGATGTCACCATCCAATCATCATTGAGAAACTCTCCCCATAGTCTAAGTGTTGCACTTCTAGAACATTGATCCATCCACACATCCATCTTGAACAAAGGAATCCCATGCCCTCCAACTTGAAAAGACCTCAAAATGAAGTCCATCTAGAAACTCCATTGTCTACTCCAACTTCAAGTCCATGAACAAATCCTAAAAATCATAAATCATCAAATCAATCACACATTCCTCTCGTGATAACTCAAGCTACATACATAGTATCCAAAGCTCTTGGTGCCTCGAGTTTCTCCATATCCACTTCTGACCAATTCTCTCCATTCCTCTTCTCTTATCAAATCTGAAAACATGTTGCTCACATCTTCATGAGTCCTAGTATTACAGCAATAATGTTGTAACTCCCAAGGCTACCAACTTTAATTTATCAATTTGGAGTTCGTACAATCTTAAGAGGTGACAATGTTATATGGATAGTAAGCGAGATTATAACTATGCTACTCTAAGACAATGAATCAATCTGAGGTGTGAAAAGACCATTTTGAAAACTCAAAGAAGGAATTTTATTGAATCTAACTTTGCAAGAAATGAAATAACTGGAACATTGTGTGCCTTATTTCATAAAAGAAACTTTGATTTTCTTGCAAGGAAAGAAATGCTTGTAATAGAAACCCTAATCTATTGCAGAGAATAAATGACACAAAAAAATAAATAAATAAAGATTAAATATATATATATATATAATAAAATAAAATAAAAAATCTAGATGCATGAAGTAAATACCATGGAATATGTTATCCTCCATAATATCCCAGGCTAAGAGGAATCAACGGAGGTAACCACAAACCAAGCTTTCAGTTTGGTAGCTAGCCCTACCAAACCAGAGAGGGCTCTCTCTATGAGACCATAGCCAAAGATTGGAAGAAAAATGGATTTTAGGCTAGATATTATAGTTTCGAATGAGTTTTTGGAAATTTAGGGTTTTTGGATTGTTGGATTAGGGATGAGAAAAAGAAGCTAGGTCAAGGCCTCAAAGGGCTTCAGTAGCAGGAATAAGGAGGAGAAAGATAGCAATGTCTTGTGATGGATCTAAGAGTTTTGTCAATGTGGTGTAGGGTCTAAGAAACTTAGAAGGTCATAGTGAGCATGTGTGCCATGAATTCATTAATCTAGAAGAAGGAAACATAGAAATGATTTTCCACATAAACAGAGCTTTAAATATAAAGAATTATGCCTACATAATTGTAATGAAAATCACTAAGGGAATAAAAAAATGTTAATAAATATGGATTCATTCATAATAAACTTACATAGAAAGAAAGCAACATCGCAAACTCACTGCACATGAATTCCTAAAAGATAGTTGCAACTGCTCCTTTGATTAACTGAGTGAAAGCACTAGATACAAATTCTCTCCTCTGATGTCCAACCCCTCTCTTTGAATGAGAAATTATACATATAGACTAAGAAAAACAATTTCCCCACCTTCAGTGGGCGAATCCCTAAGTGGTGGAATAGTTTCCAAGAATATCTCAACCAACAAGTGAGAGTGAGAAGGTCAAAAACAAACTCTTCTCTTAGACTTTGATTTGAATTTTGCTTCATTTATGAGGCCTAATTAAATGCTAATGTATTCATGATTACATCATCTAAACTTAAAACTACTGAAATTACATCATCAAACAAAGATCTGGCGAAGACATGCTGAGAAACACTGTTACAGGCATTTGCGCAGCGCCATCTTGTAGGAGGATTTTTGAGGCCTTCCTGTACTCCAAATTGAGAACTTGATAGCTTGTTGGAAAGATGTGAGTGTCTAGTTTTCATTTGACTACTCAAGCAAGTGATTTGGATAGTCTAGCTAGGAGAAAACAATTTTTCCCAATACTACTCCTATTTGCGCAACGCCTATTTCAAAATTGTGGCAGAAAGTGATTTTCTGACCTGTTTTTGAGCATTTTCTCCCACTTTGTCCACTGAAAAACTTTAAAAAGTAGATATCTGACATGTAGGGATGATTATCTATCCAGTCATATAAATTTTTTGGCATTTGGATGGTTGTGGAGAAAGCGCAGCGCCAAGGCGTTGCGCAAATAACTGCCTCTGTGTTTTAAAACAAGCCAAAAACCATCAAAAAATTCACAAAATCTTCTCAAAATTGCCAAGTGAAGCCATCATATGATATGTTATTCCATGAGAGAGGCCTTAGCAAGTAGATCAATCTTTTCTTTATCCTTTTGGCTTGTTAAGGTTTCCTTAAGCTTCTTCTTCAAATGTTTGCTTCTGACTTGGGATACCTTGTTTCTTATGTAGTAATGCATAGCCATATGCCTTTGCAAGTTATTGTCCCTATTTTCCTCCTGAGGAGCTTCTCTAGGTGGCCATTGACCTTATCAAACCAAAATACTCTGTCTGCATTGATCTCTTTAGTGATTAGGTCATCTATAGTGATTTGTCCTCTTGGTGGAGAAACTTCTTTTTGTAGCTGAAGGGCTCTCTTGGAGGCTCTTGTTCTTGGTCTCCCTGGTGTGCTTTTCTTTCCTTTACCTTTTGAAACTTTCAACTGAGCCACTCATTTTCCCTTTACATCCTCTTTCTTTGAATAGGCTGCTTGTTGGGCTTGGAACATTTTATTTACTTTTAATTGCATGTTTTCTTGTTGCAAGCATGTTATTAAAGCATTTTCCTTTATCAACTTGTCTTCCAACCTTTTGATCTCAGCCTTATTATCCCTTATGATTTGATTTTCAACTTTGTCCTCATGTCCTTTCTCCGCCTCTAACGCATTTGTACCTAGATGAGTTAATTCCTCATGTTGTGAGGATGCTCTCTATTCACCTGTTGTACTCTTGGCCCTTTCAACAATATTTGGAGCAAACACAAGCCTATCACCTCCTGAATATGTCTTAACCACTTCTGCCCTATATTTCCTCTTGGTGGGTATGCTTGAAGAAGCAACCTCTTGCTGCACTGGTGAGTTTGGAGGTGTTGATTCATCACTAGACATAGCTAGAGAAGATGGAGGAAAAGTTGAATTTGAAAAGTCATCCCAAGACAAATTTACCTATGCTAATTGATGGAAAACTAGCACTTTCACTAAGCCATGATGAAATAGACTATTATGGTGATTTTCTCCCAGCCTTTGTACCTTTTCTGTCATTTTTATTAAACTTTTGTACAGATAGTGAGACAAATTGAGTTTTTGAACATCGATACTTATACAACCTTGAATACTTGCCCTCACATGTAAAGTACTTCATGATAAATTTCATGAGAGGGGCATATTTTTCCAGCAAATGTCTAAATGGTAAAACCTATTTTGGAGATTCCTTATATGGTGCTTTTAGGTACATCTTATAATTCTGAATGTTAATGTATTCTTTCTTGAACCAAATTTCTCCAGTGTTTGGAATCCCTGTGGCTATGGAGATAAGTTGACTTGAAACGGTGAATTCAACTCCTGCTATAGTCACTTAATCCTTTCTTATTTTCATGGCAAAAGTGTTGGTCAATTGATCATGAACCTTCAGTTGCTCAATTTTCTGGCAAAAGGTAAGATAGCGTTCATCTTCAAATGATTTTCTAATAAAGGGAGATGACAATATCTCATGAGTGGAGGTGGGTTCATACCTTATGATATGTCCTCCTCTATGCCTCTTTTTTTCAAAGGTTTCAGATTCCAAGACAACACCTAGCTCTTAGGATAGAAACTAGGGTTTTGCTTGTAGGAAAAACAGGGGATTTTTTATAGATGTGAGGAAATTTAGGGACTTAAAGGGATAGGGAAATGGAAAAATTCTAGGAAAATTTGGGGGGATAGTGAGGGAGGTTAGGGTGCTAAGGCAAGTGGAAATTTAGAATTTGGGGGAGTGGAAGGGTTTCAAACAAGAGAAACATTGTCCAATGGCTTAGAAAGTGTGCTCTGTCTAGGGTTTGGGTGAAAATGATGGAATTTGAGGATGGGTTTGATGGAGGGTGTTTAGGAAGGTATGATTAGGATAGATGAAGGTGTATGAACAGTAGGATACAAGTTTTAACAACAATTCAACATGGAAATCATGAAATCTTTGAAGATTGTTTTCAAAACCCTAGGAGAGGGAAATGAAGCCTAGTAATCACAATTAAGAGAACTAAGAGATTATTGAGCTTTATGAGAGATCACCAACTTGTATTTTGTACAGCACACTCTAAAAATGGTGGAAGAAATCACTGCAAGAAGCTTACAACCTTGGAATGAAAATGGAGCAGTTGTCAGGCATTTGCATAGCACAAGAGAGTTATTTGCGCAGCACAAAAGAGGAACTCGACTTTGGCATGCATAAACCTATCCTTTCCTGGAAATTTTGACCTGATTGGATGGAGTGGAGTGTTGGAAAATGGAATGAGTAAATAGAGAGTGAGTGAAAGTCTTTTATAACTTGAGGAAATTGATTTTTCTTTACAAGTGGTAGTGGACCCACCATAACATTTGTAACTTGATTTTGACACTTTGCCGCTTCATGACTTTATGAAAGTATTTCATTTAAGAAAATGAAATACAAGCATGATTTAAAACCTTGATTGCCAACTTAACCTCTATTATTCCTTTATAAAATGGATTTTAATAATGAAATGACCAGTGTTCAAAAAGTAACCTATTGACCTAGTGGTGACCTAGCATGGGCTTATTAGGTGAATTATGACCATAATGACTATGGGACTCTTCTAACAATGATTTTACTTGACCAAGATGGTGTTCTTTGACCATGGAATTGAAAGGAATAGTAGAGACTGACCTTCCTAACTTGTGAGCAAATTTTTTATTGAAAAGATATTTGAAACTATAAAAAATTGACCTAAAACCCTAACATAAAACTTTGCAAGAGCACATTTGATCACCGGTGACTAACATGACTGACAGGCACTAACATTGGCTCCGGTTGGGGATGGAAGCTCCTTGGAGGTGTCAAGAACACCATAGACCAGGTAGCCTTATTCATTGGGCAATCTAGTCAAAATGAAAAAGACTAGACTCAAACTAAAATTGACTGACTATCTGATATGACAAGACCCATAAAAGAAAAATAAAACCAGCAGTTGATCAAAGAAGCCTTATGGTCTTCTCCTCGGGCTTCAAACTCCTATGATAGCCACTTCACACTTAGGCATGAAAATTAAACTGGTATACATAATGGTAATGAAAATTTGCAAAAATTATTCAGGTATAGTAGTGCTTGAGAAGCCTACCATTGATCGCTCCTCCCGAATAATCTTCCCCATTCATTTCCTCCAATAGATAAGCATTCTTTCCTCTGAAAGTTGAGATTTTGTATGGTCCTTTCCATAAATTTTCAAACTTTCCATATTCTTCTTTTTTCTTCATTTCTTGCATCCAAATGAAGAACCACATCTCCTACGTTGAAATTGTCTTCTTTCGCCTTGCGATCATAAATCTTTTTTATTCTTTCCTAAAGTTTAGAAGTATTTTGGAAAACTTCTTCTCTAGTTTGATACAAATGGATCATCTGATTTATTCTTTGTTGCATATCATTTGTTTCGACGTCCAATTCCTGCAGAATTTTCATGACCGGGATAGCAAGAGATGAAGGAAAAACAGTATCAACCCCATACACCAACTAAAAAGGAGACATACCTATGGATTTTTTAGTACTGACTCTGTCCGCCAATAAAGCATTAATGAGCTTTTTATGCCAGTTTTTCTTATTGACTTCTAAAACTTTCTTGATGATGTTGATCAGAGATTTGTTGGAATATTCAGTCAGACCATTCCCTTGTGGGTGATAAGCAGTAGAATTCCCCAATACAATATGATACTTTGCACAAAATTCCACCATCTTCTTGGACTTGAAAGCAACAACATTATCAGTGATTATCTTCTGCGGGCAGCCAAATCTAGACAAGATATTAGATTCAATAAACTGAATGATAACAAAATCAGTAGCTTGCCTAGTTGGGATTGCTTCAATCCATTTTGTAAAGTAATCCATGGATGTTAGGATCCATTTGTGTTGTGCAAACGATGAAGGATGAATTTCCCCAATAAAATCAAGACCCCATTGCTGGAAAGGAGTCGTGACTGAAACAGGTTGCAATGGTAATGGTAAGAGTTTTCTTTTTCCCTGAAAAATCGGACATTCATGACAGCCCATCACTATTTTATATACATCAAAAAAAAGAGTAGGCCAATAAAAAGCAGCTCTTAAAATTGTGTTTTCCATGGTTTTCCAGAAAAGGTGGCCACCATAATCTCCTTTATGGAAATCTCTCATTACATCCTTTGCTTCATTTTCAACTAGACAGTTCAGCAATATACCACCTGGATCCATCCAAAACAAAACACCGTCAAGAATACAATATTTTGAAGCTTTCAACTTTAAGGATCTACTTTTACCTTTGGGAACTTCCGATGGAGGATTTAAATGCTGCAATACATAAACTATGTTAGAGTACCATGGAGATGAAGTGAACATGTTAGACACCTGTAACTGTGAGTCTTCTACTTCCTCTTTAGAAAGGGAAGCAATCAAATTGATATCTAATGCATGCAAATTAGATTCAGCCATGAGCTTGGCCAAACCTTGTCCCTTGATGGGCTTTGTTGGCTTTATTTCCAAATCATATTCTAACATGACTGCGATCCATTTTCCCCGCTTGCCTTCTGCATCTGTCTACATAAGAACTTCTTTTACAGTTGTTATCGGAACATAAGCAATGGTGTGAGAATGCATAATGTATACTCATAAATCTTTGAGCGCTTTCACCAAAGACAATCCTGCTTCTTAATTATATTGTATTTCAGCGTTGTGTCCCTGTTATAGACATTTTTGTGCCTTGCATCACTGAGCATGAAATGTCAATAATCAAGGGATCCAAAGTCCCTAAACATGTTGTTGCTACCCCTAGAGGAACAAGGCCAAGTAACCACAGCAATTCACAAAAGTTCTCCACCTGAAAACACTCAAAACAAGGCAATTCTGGATCATGTCAACTGCTCCACTGAGCATCTGCGTTGAATGTCAACTGCTCCACTGTCTACCTGCGTTGAATGTCAACTGCAAAGAAGGCTACCTGCGCTGAGCGAGTTTGGACAAGTGGCAGAGTCATTCCTCAAGGTGTCAATGCCCAGGAAGCTTCCAAAATGACACTTGGATCAGGGAATTCGACTGGTGATGAGTAAGAGGTTCCAAATCTCCAAGTGGAAGCAAGAACCTCCAAGTGAACTCAAGAACTGAAGTGGGAGAGGACACTAGTCAGCTTCATACCAGCCTCAAGCTAACTCATCCTTTCTCCAAAACTCCTATATATAGATCTCTCTCATGAGGTCTGGGAAGGAGGGAATTTGGTATTTGCAAAGAATTGTTGTTGGTTTGTGGCTAGAAATATTGGGTGTGTTATGCTTTGAAAGGAGCTGAAGAAGGAATTCCATTCTGCTGGGAAGGAGATGCTGGGTTGGAGCCCTATGGGTTGTATCTCTTCCTAAATCCTGTTACTTTCAATAAAGCTATCTTGATTCTTTCCTATATGCTGGTGTATGTTGTATGATTGCATTAGTATATTTGATTTACTTCTAATCTTGAATCATTTATGAATATGTATATTTGCCTTTGTATTGTGTTCTTCTCTTGTTGCAGGTAGCTGTTCTCTTGTCACAGGTAGTTGTTCTCTTGTGATCTCGTGGGATTCAAGTAGCTGTTCTCTTGATCAAGCGAGGAGGCAAGTAGCTGTGGACACACAAAGAGAAGAGGATCTAGATCGAGGGACAGCCGGAAGACAACGGTAAGTCTGCCAATCTCCCCTCTTTCACATTTCATAAAGGAAGGAATCATAATAGTTGTATTCGTTTGTTGCTAAGGCGCTGTCACACCTTAGGTGGATAGGATCGTCCTAAATAGGCATTTTTCCCCACAAAAAATTGGCGACTCCGCTGGGGAAGAACTTGCTTATTCATTTCATCTGTGTTTCCGTCATTTGTTTACCTCATAGACTTGACAGCAACTCTTGAACTGCATCTTTCCTGGATGCAAAGTAAAATTTGTTGCTTTGATCCAGTGTGTTGGACTTGTCTATGATCTAAACTAGATCCACAAATGATTTGATTGATCCTTGTGATAGTCTTTAGTACCATATCAAAGCATCCCTCTGTTTATACCTTGCTTGTGTTTCTGATTTGGCCTGAAACAGTGTATTTTTGAGCATTTTGTGACCCAGAAACCAAGGGAAACGAGAGTTTTCCCTTTCAGCGCAGACACTGTGAAGGCAGTCTGCATTTCAACGCAGGTCCCGAAGGGGCTACCTGTGCTGAATGTCAAACTGACAGTGTTGTACCTGCGCTGAACCAGTGTGGCCTTGTGCAGCTGGGGTTCTTTGTCCTCTTTTGCCCTGTTTTGATCTCTGTTTTTGCAGCCTTTAACCAGCATAGGTACTAGCCTAATAACCCTTTTCTTTGCCTGAATTCCGCCCCAATTTTTGTACAAAAAGATTGTGAATGTTTTTATGTGTTTGTGGCGTCATTTACAGTCTTCCTTTGCATGAGTAAAGTAATATTTCTGTAGCCTTTGATTCAGATCTGATTGAGAGTGATCTTAGAAGAGAGTTCATTGGCTGTTTGTTCAGATTGATTATAGTTTTTTACTTTTGCTTATTGGTTTGAATTTGTTCTTTTCAAAGTATCAAAACGAGTCTTTATTTCGAAAATCGCAAAGTGATTGTAATCTCTTCTACCCTTGTTGATTTCGAAGAAAGTGAACTTGTTTATTTTGATCATTGTAAAAGCAAATTCAAAGTTGTGCAAAAAGCTTTCTTTGTAGGCATTTATACTAAGAAAGTGAAAACAAACACCTGCATTGTGCATTTTGCATTTGATAAGTTTGCATGTTGGATTTAGGGAAAGTGCATTAGAGTGTGCTGATTGCTCTTTGAGAAAAGATAGTCGCTCTCTTTTCCCTTAGTAGCTAGGATTTTCAAAGTTGAAAGATTGTAAAGCTTGCTTATCATCTTAGACTGCATTTAGGAATTTGTATCATACATCTCGTGGTGAACCTTGAAAGGCAAAATTTAAAAAGATCAACCTAAAATAAACTGAATGAACCTAACAACGCTTTGCAACATAACGCACAACATAGAGGTCTAGGTAGAGACGTGTTCCGGCGTCGTTAAACCTAGTGACTGTCGATCTCTAAGAAGGTGGGTGATTCCTCCTGAGAGACGGTAGCGCTAGTACGGATTTGTGCTCCCACGTACCGTCGCGTATATATTGGGAGACCCCTATAGGCATGTATCTTTTATCCATAGGAAGCCGTGTCGGCCGCCCTACTGATCGCAATGCAGTGAACACAGCATTCACGAAGATCGACCACCCGTACCGTAAAAATTATTCTGTGGTTTTGCGAAAAGTTTGGCACACCCTCTGCCTAGATCTCCAGAGCAGTTTCTTTTGGCCTTTTTCAGACTTTATAACAGAAAAAGTCCATCCGAGCATTTGTCACTTCGGGCTCGTTAAAACATCGAAGGAGACTAGAGTCATCTTTAGCTTTTTCTCGACTCTTTAAAAGTGAAAAAGCAAGTTGTGTCTAAAGCGTCGTTAACAATTTATTTTAAACGGAACAATCACCCTTTATTCCTACGTTGATCTTCGAAGTTAGTCTACCTTCATCACAAAGTTCTTGTAGAATCGCTAGGAAATCTTTTGGATAGACTAAATATGTCTGAACAACAGTCGACATCCAGGATTGTGTCATCCGACACAGCAGCGGCAGAACCTCCTGCTGCTACTCCAACGATGTTCGCTGGTATACCATCTGTCCCGGCAAATTGTCAACAACAAGCTGGAGTCCAATCAGAGACTGTTTCAACGACATGGTTAGTTCCTATTTCTTCATCCGGATTATCATCTGGTATTTCTTATGTTGAAACTCAACAACTTGATCCAATGTGTCTTCAAAGGCCAATCTACCCTTTAAGCACTGGATTGCCACCATATGGAGGGCAGTATGCCTTTTCGTTGTTCCCCCCCGGAGAACAACCATATGGGAGTTTACAACAAAGTTCAGGTCAAACTGGAATTACATCCAGTGGATGGGTACCAATACTGCCTCAGCAACCAAGGGTTGCATATTCAATGCAACCAGTCCACCCTGTGTCGAATGTTGCCACTATACCTGGTATGTTGATTGCGTCGCAAGTACAAGCGCTACCTATTGTATGTCAACCCCAAGTTTCTCAGGTTGCCATACAACAGCCTCTTGTCTCGACAACTCAATCACAACCGTCAGTTAGTGCCTCCTTATCCGGAGCGACTCAGGCTCAAACAAGTACTATGACTCCTCATCTTGGTCAATCATCCAGTATTGGACAACAGAAAATGGTCCAACAACCAAAGCTGGTTCAAACTCAACAACCGCAATTCCAGCAATCATATCAAGGACCCGAGCAACAAGTCTTTGTAAGTAATGGGCAACCGTATAATAATGGTTATGCCCATCAAACTTGTCAAAGTTGCCAGCATCAAATACATTATGCTGGTATGCAAAGACCCACTGCTCAGGCGATTCCATCTTATCCTGGGTATGCTCCGCCTAACCTGAATCAACAGTTGCCCTTTGTAGCAACTCTAGAATTACCAGATCTAAACCGGCTGACGAATGATCCAATTGCTTATGCCCCTTGGTGGCCAGCGATTCCGCATAAACTTCCATCGGACATTCCTAAATTCAATGGAAATCCAGGTGAAGACCCATCGAATCACGTCATGACTTTTCATCTGTGGTGTTTGTCGAACACCCTGAACGATGATTCGATAAGGCTTCGCCTTTTTCAGAGGACATTGACAGGTCCAGTGGCTAAATGGTATATTGAATTACCTAGAGCCTCTTTCGACAATTTCAGTTCCCTAGCCACAACTTTCTTAACCCATTTTCAATTACCGATAAGGTATGAAACTGGAACGGAAATCTTAACCAACTTCAAGCAGACGACGGCCACACATATATCCGATCATATACATGAGTGGCGTCGTCGTCGCAGGATGGTAAAGACTTACGTTCCAGATCAGCTGTTAGCTGAATGGTTTATAAAGTCGTTACTTCCTACCATAACGAAAGATGTGGCCAAGGGGGGAGTCGTAACGGAGGAGCAAGTTATTGCTCGTGCACAATATCTAGACTTAGTATATACTCAGTCCGGCACGCTCTATGATAAAATACCTGACGCCCCTAGACCGGAATTTTCAATTCCTCCTCCTCCTAAATCAAATAGTGACTCTCATGCCGGCGATGGCGTAATTGGCACAACAGACATGAAATCGACAAAGGCTATATCTAAAAAGGCCCGTATGATTTCCGGTCAAAATGCAAATGAGGAACTTCTTTCCTTGGAAGTAAGTGTTGTGTCGGACGACAAGGGAAAACGACTGAAGCAACCAGGGGGCAAGAAGAAAAAGAAAGGGAGAAAAAGGAAACCCCCTACGGGGTGTCATATATGCGATGAGGATCATTGGACAGCAGATTGTCCATACAAAGCTGAGCTTAAAAGATTCTTTAAGAGTTCAAAAACCTTAGCTGTGTTGACTGATCCGTTTCCAAGCCCGAGAACCGAACTGGTTGCTAATCAAAATGCTTCCCGATCCCAAGTGCTTATGTTGTCTGTATCAAAGCAGCAAAATGATGCTTTGACGAGGAATAAGGATTACAGGAATCCAAAGCTGTCGAACAACAAGGCTAATGAACAACCTAGTAGTTCGACAACAACTTTGACCGAAGTTGTGCCACCCATCGTCCCTGAGCCAATGATAAAGTCGCAAAAGGGAGCAGTACACAAATCGACATTTAATCCTTGTGCGAAAATAGCACAGATAGAGGACCTGGCCCAATCGCCGTCCATTATGTCGACACTTGAGGTACCGCAAAATTGCTTCTCCCAAGAGCAAGCTTTATTATCAGCAATAGGTGGAATTGACCCAATGGATTCCAATCTTGTGGCCTTTGATCATAAAGGATATGACCCTCAGTTACCAGCTCAACTAGCTTTCCTAATTCAAGTGAAAGCCCTCAACAAAACTGTTCATCGAACAATTATTGATGAGGGGGCATCTACATGCATTATGTCGATGAGTTGCTGGAAAACTTTAGGATCTCCAACCTTGTCGAGGTCTGCGACGACGTTAAAAGCATTCGACGGAAGGACATATACCCCATATGGTATACTAAATAACTTGAAAGTTGAACTAGAGGGAAAAACGGTAGAAATAGATGTTGAAGTCATCGATGGGAATCTTGATTACAACATCCTACTAGAAAGACCATGGATATATGCCATGGCAGCTGTTGTGTCGACCTATTTTAGGAAGATTGCATTTCCCTTCCAAGGAGGAATTACAATCGTTGACCAACAAACTTTTCTCCCCAACAGTTCGCAAGTTACGGGAAGCGTTCCAATGATCCATGGAAGGAATCATTCGCTCCAAAATATTGGAGTAGGTCTCCTAAAAGACCCTGCCTTAATGGGTACTTTTGCCCTACCGCCTCCGAGTAATCTGGCGGAAGTGGCCACAGTGGAATATGAAACCTTCTACATCTAATGGATTTGGACGCCGAGGACGGTTCTTATCTTGTGTCAACCTCATTAAAAAATGAAACAAATCCCCTTTCTCAAAGGTAAACCTTCATTCCAACCACCGAGTTGAATGCAATGAAGCTTGGGGGGCGTGCACCTCGATTTGCGTTATTATGCTGGGGGCATGCAAACTTATCATCGAGCAGTTTTAGCATAAAGTTCATGCTCGTTAAAAAATAAACGCAAGATTCGAGCAGTTTTAGCATAAAGTTCATGCTCGTTAAAAAATAAACGCAAGATCCGAGCAGTTTTAACGCGGTCTTCATGCTCGTTAAAAAATAAATATAAGCAGTGAGCAGAGTTTCCTCCAGTGTTTAAGCTCATTTTTAACTAAAAAATGAACCTATCCCGGTAAATAACCACTGTGATCGTAAATTTATCAGCCATAAAAACCTTGGTCGTGTTTGCACCTGCCACCTCCACTTTTTCATTTGGCCGATCGTTCACCTCCATATGATTGTTTACCCATTTTGAGGAACAGCTGCGAAGAGTGATTTCACCTAGCCATCCTTGTGACACTGTCGTGATTGGAAAATTCCAACCTGTACCTGGAATCAGTTGCTATCCCTGTTTATCACTCGTTCCTCAAAAGACGAGTCTTCTTTAAGCTCTTTTCAATTGACTCGTAAAATATGAAAAGATTGCCGAGTTTTGGCCTTCCAACTCCCTAAAGGACAGGAAGAGCTATCCCTCCTCTAGATTTTAATCTTTTTGGACCTGAGGGATTATTGCACAAAAAGGTCGAGCGCTTGTTTTATTCGGCTCGTTAAAGTTATCGAAAACTCATCCCTTTTGTATTGTTTTATACTTTTTCGGACTTAAGGGATTAGATGACGAAAAAGGAATTTTGGAGTTAACTTTATGTACCTTTTCAGACTCTCTAAAAATGAAAAGGACCGAGTTATCCTTGTCGTTAGACTCATTAAAATTATTAAATAGCGACAAACTTGTCTTTAGACGAGAACGAGTTTCCCTATCGCTAGGCTCATTAAAACATAGCGATGGGCTTGCCCGAAGGGCGGGTTATAGAACAAGCATATGTTATACTCCTCAAGCTTGACAAAAATAAAGAGGTACTGGTCAGCAATGACTGGGGAAAAATTGGGAAAGATCAAGAAAACTTTGATGGTAACAGGTCGCTCTTGAACATGACACTTTTCCTCCGTACCACAATCGGGTTGGGTTGTTTCATTCACCGGTCACATCACCATGGTCTTGCCATACCATCCATATTTGGGGTAATGCTACCAATCCATCGCATCAGTGTCGCCATATGTTCAAGAGAAGTCATTCAGAAAGAGTCAACCGGGTCCCATCCACTGCCATACATTATCCTTCATCCATTCATGACTGCCACCCTGAATCATATGTCACAGATTGTTTTCACCTCCATTAAAATCATTAGCTCCGTTCCGTGTCACTGATGTGGGATTCATTAAGGCCCTCCTTTGACGGATCTCTCCTTGTCGACATCATCTCATTATCCAAGGAGTTGATCTAGGAACAACCCCTTCAGTACTTTGAAGCTTGCATGCCTCAATGGCAAGTTTCTCACTTCCGGCGACAGGTATACATCAATGACCTTCGACCAGGAGATTTTGCGTGGTGTTCGACGCCAAGTCCTTTATTCACACCACGTAAATTGTACTGTAGTACCTTGAGGGTCATTATCATTATCGGTGATTCCTCTCGCGCTTGTTAACAGTTTACATCATTGACCGGTAATCAAGCGATGTCTTTCCATGTTTGACTTCAGCACAATTCTCACATGGATCGACTTGTACTTAGAGTGAAGATCGAACGAGTTTGAAGACCCCGGATCTAGTTTCATCCATCCGGGCTGCGATATATATTCAGGAAAAATAAAGACATTTGACATGTACATCATTGCAGCAGATGATCATCCTACTCAAAGGATGATAATTTCACCAAAATTATCAGTCTACCATCAGACGATCGTCTGTTCTATGTACAAAAATGAATTTATAGAGCTGAGCATGGGAATGCCTGCCTCAGCTAGATCATGAAAGCAGAATGAATCATAATGTATTGTATTGTATTTTATTACAGGTCTCCTCCCAGCAGATGGATGAACTTCGGACCCTCCTGGATAAAGCATTTCACCCGATAAACGGCCTCATACTTTAGGGGGCAACTGTTATAGACATTTTTGTGCCTTGCATCACTGAGCATGAAATGTCAATAATCAAGGGATCCAAAGTCCCTAAACATGTTGTTCCTACCCCTAGAGGAACAAGGCCAAGTAACCACAGCAATTCACAAAAGTTCTCCACCTGAAAACACTCAAAACAAGGCAATTCTGGATCATGTCAACTGCTCCACTGAGCATCTGCGCTGAATGTCAACTGCTCCACTATCTACCTGCGTTGAATGTCAACTGCAAAGAAGGCTACCTGCGCTGAGCGAGTTTGGACAAGTGGCAGAGTCATTCCTCAAGGTGTCAATGCCCAGGAAGCTTCCAAAATGACACTTGGATCAGGGAATTCGACTGGTGATGAGTAAGAGGTTCCAAATCTCCAAGTGGAAGCAAGAACCTCCAAGTGAACTCAAGAACTGAAGTGGGAGAGGACACTAGTCAGCTTCATACCAGCCTCAAGCTGACTCATCCTTTCTCCAAAACTCCTATATATAGATCTCTCTCATGAGGTCTAGGAAGGAGGGAATTTGGTATTTGCAAAGAATTGTTGTTGGTTTGTGGCTAGAAATATTGGGTGTGTTATGCTTTGAAAGGAGCTAAAGAAGGAATTCCATTCTGCTGGGAAGGAGATGCTGGGTTGGAGCCCTATGGGTTGTATCTCTTCCTGAATCCTGTTACTTTCAACAAAGTTATCTTGATTCTTTCCTATATGCTGGTGTATGTTGTATGATTGCATTAGTATATTTGATTTACTTCTAATCCTGAATCATTTATGAATATGTATATTTGCCTTTGTATTGTGTTCTTCTCTTGTTGCAAGTAGTTGTTCTCTTGTCACAGGTAGTTGTTCTCTTGTGATCTCGTGGGATTCAAGTAGTTGTTCTCTTGATCAAGCGAGGAGGCAAGTAGCTGTGGACACACAAAGAGAAGAGGATCTAGATCGAGGGACAACCGGAAGACAACGGTAAGTCTGCCAATCTCCCCTCTTTCACATTTCATAAAGGAAGGAATCATAATAGTTGTATTCGTTTGTTGCTAAGGCGCTGTCACACCTTAGGTGGATAGGATCATCCTAAATAGGCATTTTTCCCCACAACAGTCCCTTATTGCTCAATTGAAAAATTCTATAGGCTATTCATTTTTCTGATCTTTCTTTTGCATTAGGACCGCTGATAAGGTATGTTCAGAGGCGAATGAAAATATGATGAAATCTGAAGTATAATCAGGACTGATTAAAGTAGGAGCAGTAGATAATGAAAATTTTACTACAATGAAAGACTTCTTGGCATCTACAGACCATCTTACCTCGCTATCCTTTTTCAACATGTCTGTCATTTCTCTCAAATGTTCAGCAAGGTTGGGGATGAATCTCCTCAAAAAATTGATTTTCCCATTAAATGACTAAAAAAAAATTCTCCTTGGGAAATCTAATTGTTGAATGGCTTCAACTCTTGCAGGGTCAATACGAAAGCTATCCTTGGAGATAATATGCCCCAGCATCTTACCTTCTTCCATGGAAAATAAACTCTTTTTTGGATTAAGTGATATATCGAATTTTCTACATTTCTGAAAGAAAATTCTTAGATGAAGTAAATGGTCTTCATCAGATTTAGAAAAAAATGTGAGATCATCTAAATAAATAACCAGAAATACATCATTTTCATTGGCGAAAGTTATATCCATAGCCCGCTAAAAAGTCACTCCTTCATTCTTTAATCCAAATCGCATCTTGGCGTACATGAATGCACCCCATGGTGTTGTGAAGGTTGTTTTCAAGTGATCATCCTTATTTACTAGAATTTGATTATACTCGGAATATCCATTAAGCAATGACATCCTGGAAGACCCAACTACCCTCTAAAGGATATGATCCATCTTTGGCAGGGGATAATTGTCCTTCAATGATACTTTGTTTAAGTTTCTAAAATTAATACAAAGATGAATCTCCCTGGTCTTCTTTCTCACTGCCACAAGATTGGACATCCATTCGTAAAATCAAATAGGAACTATAATACCAGATTTATAAATCTTATTTACCTCTTTTTCGATGGATGGAAGTAGCTTAGGATTAATCCTCCTCAGCTTCTGGTGAAATAGCTTTTGATCAGGCTTAACCAGTATAGTGTGTTGAATGATGTTCTTATCATACACCTTTAAATCTGAATAGTCCCAAGAAAATACATCAGAAAATTCTACCATCAAAGCAATGTACTTACTTTCATCTTAGGAGATAGAGACTTTGACAGTTTGACCATCTTAGGCTTGTCTATTGTATCAATGTTCACATCTTCAAAATGTTTCTCTGTGGGAACCATAGTAGGTTTTTTAGCGACATCATCATGATCAAATAACTCTTCCAAAGGTACGAGACCTCGTGGAATGTTATTGGCTTTCAACTGCAATATTTCAACCTCGGTTGCTTCAATTTCTGGATCATTCTCATCATATGCATCATCAATATGGGAATTTAGGAATTCATCTTCCATCTGTAGAAAATTATTGATTTGTTTGTCATCCCAAAACACTTTCCAGTATCTCATATTATCAGGGATAGTTGGGTGGTGTTTAACATGAATTGAATACTTCTCATTGGAGTGGATGGGAATCTTAACCATACTAGCTGCATTAGCAAGGGAATCAGCTATAATATTCTGAGTTCTAGGAATCAAAGATAGAGTATATTCTGAAAAAAAAAAATTAAGAATTTCAAGGACAGCATTGTGATAAGCCCTCATTCTTGGATGCTTGGCTTGGTATTCCCCTTTCACTTGTTTAATTACCAACTCGGAGTCGCCATAAACTGATATTTTCTTTGCTCCCAAATTTTTCATAATTTTAAGGCCAGCAATCAGTGCTCCATACTCCACCTCACTATTTGAGCAATCAAAGGCCAACTTATAAGAACTCATTCTTACATTGCATGGAATTTTACATGAATGATGCAGTGGACCATGAATCCACATGCCAATCCTAGGTCCTTCTTTCCCCAATGCACCATCAAACTCCATTGTACAAAGACCATCTTCTTCATCCAGAAAAAGAACTTCGAAAGGCTAAACTATTTGATTTTTTGGAGGATGACTCATTGTCTCAATAATCTTTGTTTTCTGCAGTAACTTAGCAATATTTTCAAGGGAATTTTCTGGCTGCAAACACTCTTCAATATTTTCCTTTGCTTCAACAACCAAAACTTCTTGTACACTACTTATAACATCTGAAACTTCTGAAATTTCTACAAGCTGACTATCATCATCTACTGGATTCATATCACTAGACAAAATGAAAGAGTCTAGATTGGTATGTACAGCATGGATGGGGTAAGTAATTGGTTTTTCTTTGCTACTATTCATGAATTTCATCTTCTTCTCCCGGTATAATAGCATATGAAAAATCAAGTTGCAAGGTTCCTTTCAGCTTTGGCCCCCAAGAACATGAGAGCAACATACCAAACCAAGGAGGAATATCAGCGACCACTACGTCCATCAACACATTCTTGGCCAGAATTTGGTCTAGGGACACTACTAAGTCTTTGATAAGGCCATGTGATGCAGGTATGTTCCCTCTGCAGACAGAGACAACCCCCCTAGCCCTAGAGTGGGTCTAGTCACAGCAAGACAAAGCCAATAGCTAATTCCTTAAATAGTTATTGTTGAAGAGGCCTACCTTATACCAGTGTTTGATGAATTCTTCGTCACATTGCTTCAGCTATCGCTTTCTTCTCCTTAATGGATGATTCACCTGAAACAACATATGAAAACGACAAAACACATAATAGAGCACAACAATGAACTATCTACTTATAGAGTCAAGGAACCATAAGCTATCAACATACATTTCATACATGATATAGGAAATAACCATTGATTATATTAATATAAACAATAGTAAAGCTTACAACCACACCTTGACATTGCAAGCTTCCTTGAAGGGTCCGATCAGTATGTCTCCATAAGCATTCACTCTCAAAGGTCTCCCAGAAAGACTGATGACTCTCTCTCACCCAAAAGCACAAGTATGAAACTAAAGCAATCACAACAAGGCTTCCTTCTTACAAAACCATTTCACACTATCAATCCACAACATGAAAGGATATTCTCATACCTCACAAGCTATTGCTAGGCTATCAGCAATCCAAACTGTAAGCTATCAATCCAACAAACCAAGAACTAGTTAACTTGATCACTCCCGAGAACTAGCTAATCATAGCCATGGAGGATGCTTTTATAAGAGGAGGAGCCTCCACAAATGAGGGGAGAGGAAGTTTATCTTCATGGGAGGTTACTCAAAAGGCGGAACCACCATCTAAAATGAGGAAAGGCGAACTTCTTTGACCCAACAACCAGCTCCAGCACCACCCAGAAGCATTTTATTTGAACTAATTCGCCATGTCTGGGTTGTCGCAAGTCAAACACTAAGACTCAAAGACAACATCGCGAGGCATTAGTGCATATAGGGCTATCATCACAGGTAGGATACTGATGACCTGTGACGATCCCTAAAATCCGACCGTTGCTGAGAACAGATGTACTCTTGCAACGGTGTTGCGAGGTTCTCGTTCACTCTCGACCATCGTCGTAGGCAGGATACTGATGTCTTGTGACGATCTTGAAACATGGGTTAAAAGGGCTCAACTTCAGGATTAATGAGCTTAGGCAATCTTCTTGGGTAATATGGAAGATTTGGACACATATTTTGGTATATGACAAAGTCTAGCAGATGTCATTCAGGGGCCGACTTTATCTAGGATCAGGGGATGTGGGGCCGGTGAAAAAATACTGTGTAACAGGCCAAGACATTTCACTCTTCCCGAATCAAATGAGTAGAGGTCATGATAAGGTCGAGTGATACTTAATCCTAGCTTGTCCATAATAACTTTTGGCATAAGGTTATGCAAGGCACCGGAATCTAGCATGGCATTGTGGAGGATAAAATCATGAAGTTTCAAACTAAAATAGAAAGGTGGGATTTCACTATCTTCGGGGCTTCCCTCTAAGGCTGGACCAAACAGAATTGTAGGCTCATCATCAAAAACATTAACTGTGTCTGACATCTGGTCTACCTTCAACATTTTAGCAATCTGAAACTTATACTTATCATTCTTTACTAATTCAGTTAGAGGAATTGAAACTTCTAATTTGGAAATTTCATTCTCTAAACTAAATAGATTAGATTGTTTATTTGCCTCTTTTATAGTGATGTCCTTCTTTTCAATCTACCCTTTAGCTTAAGACTCCTTCTTATGACTTTCACTTTGAGCCTCCTTATCCTTCCTCACATTGCTGGTAAAGGCTTCATTGGTTTTATCCCAACTCATTATGACATTATCCTTTTCTTTATTTTGATCTGCAGGGGTTGTTTATTTGCCTTGTGTATCTTTCTATGTATTCTGCCTTTTCAGATTCAATGTGACAGGTACATTTATATTTCTTAAATTGTATTGCTTCTTCAAATGGTTGAGAACATTATGATATCCTCTTTGGTATTCTTCGGTTTTCATTGCCCATAGATCATCACTTGCAAGTACAAGTTGTTGAAAACTTAGTATAAAAGACTCTTGATAAAATTGATCTTCCTCAGTTAGAAAAGTAGATAGCTCATCTTCCTCAAATAAATGATTTGCTTCAAAAATTTCTTCTTCATCTTCTTCCTGTCATTTGGTGTAATTTTGCTGAAATGGAGTTCTTATTTGTTAAACACACATGGATAGGAAAACAATGTGAAAGATAAAACATTCAGTTCATTTTTTATTACCATAAGATATACATTTATAGTACAACATATGACTCTTGGGTTTCAGATCCCAAGGTCTCTTGGACTCCTTTTGTCCATTCGACTTCCACACTAACCCTTTAGGATTAGGTGTCCAACATTCCCCCCCTTAATCCGAAGGGTTATGTATGAGTCCAAGAAGAGAGTTGTAATACAAAATGTGCAAAAAATGCATGGCAGCACTAGACTGAATGTGCTCTATGAAATGTTGGTAAAAAAGGGGTGGTTTAAGGATGACCACCAACACTGGAACACTTAGTGCAGTTCCCAGAACTCTTCCAAAACTGGCAAGAAACTGAAGTTTTCTGCTAGAGGAAGTGTTCTCAATCTGTGATGGTTTAAGGATGACAACAACTCTGGAATGCTTAATGCAATTCCTGGAACTCTTCCAAAACTGGCAAGAAGCTGGAGTCTTCTACTAGAGGAAGTGTTCTTAATCTGTGATGGTTTAAGGATGACCAACAACTCTGTGATTCCTGGAACTCTTCCAAAACTGGCAAGAAGCTGGAGTCTTCTGCTAGAGGAAGTGTCCCAGATTGCCAACTGAAGGCATGTTCAGGCATCTTTGTCTCTGGCTACAACTCTGAAACTGGTGTGGCAGGTTGTGGCTCAGGCTCGCTTGATGTGGCTTTGAAGCTTGTAGATGACCATCATTTCCCCCCCTGTCAGATACAAGGTGAGAAGATGGAGAAATCTCAACTGCAAGACTGTTCAATACTCTGGAACAAGTTCTGACATGTGTTTGGAATATCTTCTTGGCTGTTGATGCCCATTGCCAAGAAGCGATCCATCCAATATGAATCTTTGTTCTTGCAGGACGTTTGTTTCTGAAGCATCTGTGTGAAGAATGACTGGTTTTATGACAGTGCTTACATGGATGAAGATCAAAACAGTGATCTTTCAAATGGCCAACTCGGTCACAGTGTTGGCATTTCACGATCTGTTGTTTTTGTTGTTGTTGTTGCTGTGGAAGAGGGGCAGAATCTGGAACAGCTGGAGGTGAGCTGTCATGAGGAGCAAGTGAACTGTCATAAATGAATCCAGCACTCTGAAACTGAATGGGCTTGGCATAGTCTGGAATATGAAAGGACAAGTCCTTGTCATATCCAAGACCTGTTCTGTGCTTGTTGTGGACAAGCTGTTCCCAAGGTCTGATGATGGGCTTGGGAGGTGCAGATTGAGTTTCTGCATCTGCATGTACACTTGCTGCTTTATTGGGTACTGAATCTAAATGAACTTGAACAATATTGACTTGCTGTTTATGGGAGTCTGCTTCATTGTTCTGAACAGAAACAGGTTCAGAATGATGACTCCACTGTTGTAATTCTTCCTGCTGTAGCTGAGTTTCGAGCTGCAAAAATTCTATCTTCTCTTGTGCATTTTGTAAACAACTGTGAATATTAGTGAGAAAATCCTTGCTGATTTTGATTGTATTATCCATAGTAGAAAGTATTAGATTGTCCAATGACTCTAATATTGCACCAATTGGAGCCATCCTCAAAAAATGAAGATCTCAACGCACTCCAAACTCTAATACAATGCTAAGACAAAGAATCTCTCAATAATCTCCAATCTCCAAATTAGTTCAAATATCAAAAACCCCACATGCTATTCTGTCCATAAAATGAATTGATAATTTTTCATTAAGATAGAACATGGATTTTTTTATTTTTTTCTTTTACCACCATCCAAAAATCTCATTATATGAGCATTATATGCCACCATTCAAAACATTTCAACAAACTTTAATAGACTACCACCGTCTTTAAGGGAACTTAATCCATATGAGTGATGGCTTTAAAAAGGATTTACCATATGTCTATTATAACTCATATACAACCAATTCTAATCCATTTTCTGTATGGTTTCAAGGTATATTTGGCACCATCGCACAACTTCAATCAAAACAAATACATACCAATTTCACTGAACAACGATCAACAGAGGGTTTGGCGCCATATGATATCCGTTAATGTGCAGAAATCATCAATGAACAACGTTCCAACACCATTTTTTTTTTTAATACGCAACAGCATGCATATCCATTCCCTGCTCTTCAGTATTAGTTGAAATCTGTTGCGGTTTTTATTGTTTTCTCTGGAAATGGCGTTTCTATGGCTGGTTTCGTTAAGTCTCCTTTCAATGCTCCGAGCTGCGCATGCAGATTTATCACAGATGATCAAAGCAGCAGTTTATCAGTATTATGGATGATCTACAGTGGATGTGTTTACCAATACAGAGACTCTGCCCAAGTTCTGCAGCAGAGTAACCTACAAGATCTGCTGGAAATCGGCGTCTTGCCTTGCCATCTCAAGTAACATAGGATCATCGAAAAATTTGTTGATACTCACATCCTCACTCATACCCTTTTTGCGCCTGGTTTTCACCATGAACTCACGTGCAAGATGCTGAACAGGTGCAGGCTCTAATGGTCGCAAAACAACAGACTTGTCCAGTGGATCTCCTGGCACTATAGACCAAAACCCATAAACTCCACAATTCAGCTCAGAAATACGGATGATCAGCCAAACATCAGCAATCCTTTTTCTGATCCAAAAAAGAATAACAGAAGGAACTCCGATGCAACTAAAATTCAATACTTAAAACAGCATTTCACTACCCACAATGACTACTGCAATACCAAAATAACAGGACATGCAGAAAAGTGGCAGAAACAGCAAGATAGAAGGCGCAGACTCGGAGATCTGCCAGAGAAAAATCAGTAAATGATGAAAAGTTGCAATCTGAAAGATCAGTGTACCGAAAACAGTATTTCATGAACTACAATACGTCAATTGTGGGAGAAACGAGCAGCATTCTGGAAGAAATCTGGGCAGGTTATGATGAAGAGATGCCCCATAAGATAATTCGAGTCACAGGGGATCAGAGAAAACCAGATGCTATGCAAACAATCGCATCTGAGAACCCAAAGGGATAACTCGTCAAGGGAATTAGCAGCGAAAATGAGTGGGTTCTCAAGACACCCGTCCAGCTACCTTCGCAAGGGCCAGAGTCACTTCTGGACTGACCTCGGTTCTGTTGAGAGAATTTGGACTTCCTGTGGCAGTGCCCGATCTTCAGAAGATTTGAGTCACAGAGTCACTCTCGCATATACCCCAATCTTGCACAGAAGACGCTTCGACCTTGAGAGGAGCAGAGGTGTGACCCACTAAGCCTCACGATGAACTGGCGGCAACCCCAGATCTAAAAGCGGTGAATGCAGTATAACCATCCCAGCATTCAAATGTTACGCGGATCCCATATTCGAAGCACTGAATCAGCCCCGCCTGCAGCAATTAGTGAAGAGCTTTCACCACCGATACATGTTCAGATAATTCTAGTATGGCTTGGTCAATTTCCGTCTCTATTATCCGGGGCGCATCAGTCATTAACAAGTTACTAAATTCTCTACCAACTTCTCCAGCAATAATCAACGCCTAGAATCAATATTTCTGGACAGATATGCGTATAGCTGAATTGCAATTATTTAAATTTAACAGTTGGGAATATTTTTATACCTCCGGCCTTTATTATCACAACTGCGATACCATTATGATATTCCGTTGTTAATACAAACAGCAAAACCGCATTACATCAACACAAGACAACCAGCCTCCAATACGAATTACAACTATAACCGCGCTTATATGTAACAGCGGCCAGCAATATCATCACTATAACATATATGTTAATTGATAAGGGACCACGCCAAGCAATCGGAACCAGCTCCAATGGGAACGCATGACACGTTAATTAGATAAGGGACAGCTCCACGCGGAATAGAGAAGGGAATACACGATACCTCGGCATGTATATTTAGACTGATCGCGCCATGGGAAAACACCAACCAAGGATTCATATACAGCAGTCGATTTCGCAATGGGAACAGCAACCACGGATTAATATACAGCTTCAACCTTCAAATTTAATGCCGGTTCTAACCTTCGTAAACGCCATCCAAATAAACATGATATCAACTCGACAGTTCCACAATCCCGCGCCGGTATAGGTTCAATGCAATTCACTGATAATTTTGTGCATGCAGCAATGCAATTCACTGAAAAAAACGCAGAGGATAGAGGCGTTGATGACAGAGGCGTCAGAACAGTTAGCGCAGAGCGACCAGCGGAACCGATGGGGAGAGCAGGGTGAGCGTTAGACTCATTAGACTGAGAATGGCAGAAAAACGCATAGATGATAAGCGCAGAGAATTGTCAGACAGTAGAGGCGCAGGTGTAATGACGCTCTGTATTCAGAAGAACAGGCAGGCACAATTAATGGAGCGTTACAGGTAATGAAGACTAGGCCAGCACTATTCACGGGAGCTCAGACACAGAATTATGGGCAGAGGTGCAGGACTGACATGCACATAACAGGCCACAGAAAAACAAGCGGCTCTGATACCATGTTAAACACACATGGATAGGAAAACAGTGTGAAAGATAAAACATTCAGTTCATTTTTTATTACCATAAGATATACATTTATAGTACAACATATGACTCTTGGGTTTCAGATCCCAAGGTCTCTTGGACTCCTTTTGTCCATTCGACTTCCACACTAACCCTTTAGGATTAGGTGTCCAACATTATTTGTCCCTGAGGATCCTGATTTCGCTGCTCTTTCTGCTTATTTCTGAATTGTTGCTACTGCTGTCCTCGATAATTTGGATTCCTTACTGAAGGCTCCGCTTGTTGATCTACTATAGACATTTTGTCCATCATTCTTTCCATAGTTTTTATCAGAGTGTCAAGTTTTACATTTGAAGATGAAGAGGACTCTTCTTTAAAGGAAACTTTCTTCTCAGGTTTCTCAGGTTTTGTTTTAGATTTCTTGATGAGCAGATTAGCTTCCACACTTACTACGTTTCACTGCATTTCTTCTAGAGTTGTAGGATCTATCTCCCTAATCGTATATGCCATGTCTGGGTCGAAGGCATCAGGATAGTGGAGAAGTGCTAAACCGGGAGGAGGTTTCATATCGTCAGGAATGGAATTATACACCATATTGAACCTTGTTGTGAATTCTTTCACTGTCTCGTTTGGGTTTCTTTTCATGGAATTGTATTCAGCCAAAATCTACAGTGGATTTTTCTTTTCTTCCCATCGTGCTAAGAACAACTCATCAACCGCTAAGAGCTATTGATAGAATTAAAAGCCAAACTGTGAAACCATTTCTTGACATCTCCTGAAAAACTTCGAGCTATGATTCTCATCTTAGCATCTTCTTCATCAATCTCTTCAAGATAAATAAAATCTACCAATTTATTAACATGTTGTTGGGATAAAATTTCTAAACTTCCATCAAATAGAGGGAGTCTTTGGCCATAGTTTTGAGGTAGAGCAGCAAGTTGAGCAAGTAAGATTAGAGGGGAAAACCATGCCATGACTACTGGAAGATGTAGTAGAGGTACTACTATAGGTTGTGTAGATAAATATGATTACACTAGTGGAGGTGGTGTAAAAAGAGATGAAGTAGTTGATGTAATCGAAGGTGCAGTAGAGGATGAAGTAGCAGCTAGTTTTTCAAGCTAATATTGGATGTAAGCTTTTTCAGTGGTGATTTGAAGTTGGTCAGCTAGACTCTGGAGTTTATCAAATTTTAACCACAACTCATGATTAGCTTTAGAAAAGAGGGATTTAGAAGAAAGGAGGTGAGAATCAAATTGAATAGGATCAAGTACCACTTCAAAAAGGAAAGACTCAGATTTTGATCTGAAAAGAGATAGCTCAAACTGAACATCAAAAGAAAGATGCTCAACAGTGAATAAATTTTTAGGAAAGGAAGTAGTCCTTTCTAATTTTCGAGTTGTACTTTTAGGAATAGGTGACTTGAGTTTCCTAAGTAGATTTTCTGGGTCATCAGCAATAGAAGGTGGATTTGAGTCAAGATTTGACCTTGTATGTCTTTTAGGAGCCATAATTTTTACTCCTTAAACTTGATATAATTTCTTAAATCAGCCTTTCTTTAGATATTGGAAGTTGTCGCCTACAGAACAAACTATAGAACCAGTCTTGAATGCTTTAATTGAATGAATCCCAAGAATGACATATTAGTTGTTTCCCTAGCAACGACGCAAAAATGTTACCCTCCACAATGTCCCAGGATGAGAGGAATTGACGGAGGTGACCACAGACCAAGCTTTCAGTTTGGTAGCTAGCCCTACCAAACCAAAGAGGGCTCTCTTTATGAGATCACAGCCAAAGACTAGAAGAAAAATGGATTTTAGGCTAGATATAATAGTTTCATATGAGTTCTAGGAAATTTAGGGTTTTTGGATTGTTGGATGAGGGATGAGAAAAAGCAACTAGGTCAAGGCATCAAAGGGTTTCAATAGAAGGCATAAGGAGGAGCAAGATAACAATGTCTTGTGATGGATCTGAGGGTTTGTTCAATGTAGTGTAGGTTCTGAGAATCTTAGAAGGTCATAATGAGCATGTGTGCCATGAATTCATTAATCTAGAAGAAGGAAACATAGAAATGATTTTCCACATAAACAAAGCTTTAAATATATAGAATTATGCCTACATAAATGTAAGGAAAATCACTAAGGAAAGAAAAAAATGTTAAGGAAGATGGATTCATTCATAATAAATTGACATAGAAAGAAAACAACATCACAAACTCACTGCACATGAATTCCTAAAAAATAGTTGCAACTGCTCCTTTGATTAACTGAGTGAAAGCACTAGATACAAATTCTCTCCTTTGATGTCCAACCCCTCTCTCTGAATGAGAAATGATACATATATACAAAGATAAATAATTTCCTCACCTTCAGGGGTTGAATCCCTAAGTGGTGGAATAGTTTCCAAGAATATCTCAACCAACAAGTGAGAGTGAGAAGGTCAAAAACAAACTCTTCTCTTAGACTTTGATTTGAGTTTTGCTTCATTTATGAGGCCTAACTAAACATAAAAACAACCTATCATGCTAATTTATTCATGATTACATCATATAAACTTTAAACTACTAAAATTACATCATCAAACCAAGATCTGGTGAAGACATGCTGAGAAAGATTGTTACAGGCATTTGTGTAGCGGATATAGGCATTTGCACAGCGCACACAGGCATTTGCACAATGCCATCTTGCAAGAGGATTTTGGAGGCCTTCCTGTGCACCAAATTGATAACTTGATAGCTCGTTGGAAATTTGTGAGTGTCTAGTTGTCATTTGACTACTCAAGCAAGTGATTTGGACACCCTAGCTAAAAGAAAACAGTTTTTCCCAAGACTACTCCTATTTGCGCAACACCTATTTCAAAATTGTGGCAGAAAGTGATTTTTTGACCTATTTTTTAGCATTTTCTCCCAGTTTGTCCACTGACAAACTTGACAAAGTAGATATCTAACATGTAGGAATGATTATCTATCTAGTCATATAATTTTTTTGGCATTTGGATGGTTGTGGAGAAAGCACAGCGCCAAGGCGTTGCGCAAATAGTTGCCTTTGTGTTTTAAAACAAGCCAAAAAACATCAAAAAATTCTCAAAATCTTCTCAAAATTGCCAAGTGAAGCCATCATATGATATGTTATGCCATGGAAGAGGCCTCAGCAAGTAGATCAAGCTTTTCTTTGTCCTTTTGGCTTGTTAGGGTTTCCTTAAGCTTCTTCTTCAAATGTTTGGTTCTGACTTAGGATACCTTGTTTCTTGTGTAGTAATGCATAGCCATATGCCTTTGCAATTTATTGCCCCTATTTTCCTTCCTTAGGAGCTTCTCCAGGTGGCCATTGACCTTATCAAGCCAAAATGCTCTGTCTGCATTGATCTCTCTAGTGATTAGGTCATCTACAGTGATCTGTCCTCTTGGTGGAGAAACTTTTTTTTGTAGCTCAAGGGCTCTCTTGGAGACTCTTGTTCTTGGTCTCCCTGATGTGCTTTGCTTTCCTTTGCCTTTTAAAACTTTCAACTGAGCCATTGATTTTCCCTTTACATCCTCTTTCTTTAAATATGTTGCTTGTTGGTCTTGGATAATTTGATTTACTTTCAATTGCATGTTTTCTTGTTGCAAGCATGTTATTAAATCATTTGCCTCTGTCAACTTTACATCCAACCTTTTGATCTCAGCCTTCTTATCCCTTATGATTTGATTTTTCAACTCTATCCTCATGGCCTTTCTCCACCTCTGACACATTTGTACCTGGATGAGTGAATTCCTCATGCTGCAAGGATGCTCTCTGTTCACCTGTAGTAGGCTTGGCCTTTTCAACAATCTTTGGAGCAAACACAAGCCTATCACCTCTGGAGTATGTCTTAACCACTTCTGGCCTGTATTTCCTCTTGGTAGGTCTGCTTGAAGAAGCAACCTCTTGCTGCACTGGTGAGTTTGGAGGTGTTGATTCATCACTAGACATAGCTGGAGAAGATGGAGGAAAATATGAATTTGAAAAGTCATCCAAAGACAAATTTACCTGTGCTAATTGATGGAAAATTAACACTTTCACTAAGCCATAATGAAATATACAATTATGGTGATTTTCTTCCAGCCTTTGTACCTTTTCTGTCATTTTTATTACCCTTTTATACAAATAGTGAGACAAATTGAGTTGTTGAACATCGGTAAAATGCATCAAAAGCCTCATGTGGTACTTATACAACCTTGAATACCTGCCCTCGCATGTAAAGTACTTCATGATCAATTTCATGAGAGGGGCGTATTTTTCCAGAAAATTTATGAATGGAAACACATGTTTTGGAGTTGCCTTATATGGTGCCTTTAGGTACATCTTGTAATTCTAAATGTCAATGTCTTCTTTCTTGAACCAAATTTCTCCAGTTTTTGGAATCCTTGTGGTTGTGGAGATAAGTTTCCTTGAAATAGTGAATTCAACTCCTACTATAGTCACTTTTTCCTTTCTTAGTTTGGTGGCAAAATCACTAGTCAGTTGATCATGAAACTTCAATTTCTCAATTTTATGGAAAAAGGTAGGATAACCTGCATCTTCAAACGATTTTCTGAAGAAGCAAGATGACAATATCTCATGAGTTGAGGTGGGTTCATATTTGATGATTTGTCCTCCTCTATGCCTCTTTTGTTCAGAGGTTTTAGATTCCATGACAACACCTAGCTCTTAGGATAGAAACTAGGGTTTTGCTTGTAGGAAAAACAGGGGATTTTTTATAGCTGTGAGGAAATTTAGGGAAATGAAAGGGATAGGGAAATGGAAAAATTCTAGGAAAATTTGGGGGGATGGTGAGGGAGGTTAGGGAGCTAAGGAAAGTGGAAATTTAGAATTTGGGAGAGTGGAAGGGTTTCAAACAAGAGAATCACAATCCAATGGCTTAGAAAGTGTGCTTTGTCTAGGATTTGGGTGAAAATGATGGAATTTGAGGATGGGTTTGATGGAGGGTGTTTAGGAAGGTATGATTAGGATAGATGAAGGTGTATGAACAGTAGGATACAAGTTTTAACAACAATTCAACATGGAAATCATGAAATATTTGAATAGTGGTTTCAAAATCCTAGAAGAGGGAAATGAAGCCTAGCAATCACAATTAAGAGAACTAGGAGATTATTGAGCTTTATGAGAGATCACCAAGCTATATTTTTGGCAACACACTCTGAAATTGGTGGAATAAATCATTGTAAGAAGCTTACAGCCTTGGAATGAAAATGGAGCAGTTGTCAAGCATTTGCGTAGCACAACAGGGTTATTTATGCAGCACAAAAGAGGAACTTTACTTTGGCACGCAGAAACCTATCCTTGCCTAGTGATTGCAACCTTATTGGATGGAGTGGAGTGTTGGAAAATGGAATGAGAAAATAGAGAGTGTGTGGAAGTCTTTCATAACTTGAGGAAATTGATTTTTCTTTACAAGTGGTAGTGGACCCACCATAACATTTGTAACTTGATTCTGACACTTTACAGCTTCATGACCTTTATGTAAGTATTTAATTTAAGAAAATGAAATAAAAGAATGATTTAAAACCTTGATTTCCAACTTAGCCTCTACTATTCCTTTACAAAATGGATTTTAATGGTGAAATGGCTAGTTTTCATAAATTAGCCTATTGACCTAGTGGTGACCTAACATGGGCTTATTAGGTGAATTATGACCATAATGACTATGGGACTCTTCTAACAATGATTTGATTTGGCCAAGATGGTGTTATTTGACCATGGAACTGAAAAAAAATAGTAGATACTGACCTTCCTAACTGGTGACCAATTTTTTTATTGAATATCTTTAAAACTATAAAAATTTGACCTGAAACCCTAACAAAAAACTTTGTAAGAGCACATTTGATCACCGGTGACTGACATGACTGATAGGCACTAACAAAATAAAACCTAAGCTATTGCAGTGAAATAAAATTCTATTCTACTTGAAAACCCCAACAAGCTCTTAAGGAAAATCAATGCAAATTATTTCTATGTTGTTGAATTCATAACCAAAACAACTAACCCTAATTGTAGAAATAAAGCCACAGTGATGAAAAGAATATTTCCAAAAGGTCTCTGATATCATCAAACTTATTTCCAAGGCCTAGAAGATGTTTTGGAAAGGTAAGAATAAAAAATTAGGTTTAAGAAGAAATTCTGGTCAAATTCTAGTGAATTTTATGAGGTGCTACAAGATGTTACAGGATTGTTATAGGATGCTACAGGATGCCCTGTATTGCTACGGGATTGCATTTGAAAGAATTCTAAGAGCCCTAAAAGTGATGTTATGGTGGGGAAAGATGGTATAAGTTTGGGGAAGAGTGTCGAGGACTTTTTCAATCTTATTCATACTCAATAGCCCATCTTGAATAAGGGAAGAAGTCAAACTAATGGTCTCTTGTAACCCTGTAGTGTAACTTTTTGTATGCAAACAATTTAAAGGAAAGAATGGAAATAGAAGGTGGGTGCTAGGGAAGATGGAGTGTATGAAATAGAAATTATTCCATTGTTCCCTACCAGTCAATAGATTTCACTTGCACACAAAGTGATTATTCAACTAGAAACAACATCGTGATATAAAGACTGCTAAAAATACTAATTGCATAAAATCATAATGCAAAAGAAAAACTATATTTTTGTGCTTGTCCCTACAGATCTTACAACCAAGCTTCTCAAGAGGAATTATTGATAAATCTATAGAGGAAAAACTCTTTCATAAATATAGATTTTGCAAAAAAGAGACAACTAAGCTGAGTACAGAAAAATAAATGCATAACAAAAATATACAAGAGAGAGGTTTGAGTGCTCGGGTTGGTCCCTAACCCAAGGGAACTAAGCTCCCTTAAAACACATTAAGACTGAAGGTAGCAACATGATTTTCATTGATCTAACGAATTATTCAAATGAATAACATGGCAATGGAAATAACAAGTATCAAACTCTAGCTCTAACTATCACTATCTTTCTCTATAAAGTTGAATCCTACTGAACTCCTAGGCTACTTTATTTAGAAAAAAAAATGAGAGATAGGGTGGCCTCCTTATAGGGATGGTTAATTTCCTCGAAAACCCCTATAAAAGTGGATCTAGTCTCCTAATATTCTCACAGCCACTAAGTGTAGTAACTTCCCAATAGCCAACTGAGTTGTAGGTGATTTAATGTACGAAATGAGCCTCCTACATTTCCCCCATCTAGTCTCCAACATACTCCTACACAATAAATTCCCCTTTCCCTACATACTCAACATGTTAGGTTATATGATATGACAAATATTCCTTACATTCCTAATGAACAATTTATAGCTCAAAAAGATGTCATCAAATGCAAAGAGAGAAGTAAAAATATGTTGAAGGATGGCCATATGGACTTTGATTTGTACCTATTTAGGAGGCCCATCATAACCCCTACTAAAAGTTTGGCTCATCCTCTAAGAAACTTAGTCACCTAATTTCACCTCATTCATGGCCCTTATGGCCTCCCTGACATCCTAAGGTACCTCAAATGTAATTCCCTCTTTAGTGTGGAAACTTGCATTCTTTTCTATCTTTGTCCATTCTCTTTGTTCTTCTGCTTGCTCTCGTCTTTCCTGTAATCCCAATATCATAGGAGGGTTGAAATTAAGCCCAATCCAACTGATTTTCAACCTATGAACTATTATATTATACAAATGTGTCCTTTCTAAGGCATTCCTTAGCCTTTCTAGGGAGTGGTACTCTTTCATTCTCAAACTATGTGGTAAAGTTTGCCACCCCCTTTGACATGCTTATAATCTCTCGGTCCCTAATAACCTAAAAGTAGATTTGAAGTGTAGGATGGCTTGTTCTCACTTATCCATGTAGGATGAGGCTAGTCTAGGATCTCTAGAAATGAGTCTATGGTTATTGATGACAAGATGAGGTCCTCTCAATTTTTCTCTAATCCATAAAGGTTCATTTGCCTCCTTAGTCATGACCTTTTTAATCTCCTCAGCCATGGCTTCTTCATGGGTAATCCAAGAGGCCAATGCCATTAATTATACATCTCTCATTCTTGAGTTTTGATCCCAAAGGTTCATGTCAATTAGTATCAAGTTATGCATATAAAATTTAGACATTTTGGCTCTATCCTCCACACTAGTTGTATTACAAAACTTAATAAATTGCCTATAATATTGGAAGGGAAAGGACTCATCTTATGCCAAGGTATTGATCTGAAATTGGAGCCCTTGTTCCTTTAGGAATATTGAATAGGTCTTTGATGGGTGCCTACACTAAATGGCTTCCATGGCCAAGCTTTCCATGGTGGCATTCTACTCCTCTTTCTTTTGCAGTTGGTCCTTAACCTACTATTATTTTTTTGCAGTTACTCCCTCATATTATATACCTTGAATCTCAAATTAGCCATCTCCTCTCCTATTTTCTACATTGTCTCCTCCATTATCCCTACATCTTACACTCCTTTGGATTTTTCAATTTTAATCCACCTATGGGTCCTAACCCTTTCTTTTTCTAGCTCAAATGGAATTGGAACTACAAATTTGGAAGGGATTGTTTGCGGGAAAAACCTCCCTAAGTTAAGGATTGACAACCTCAACAGATCGAAGGTAGACTATCAACAAGAAGCATATATTCAAGCAAGAAAACTATGAAAACTACTAAAGTTTGGTTTTTGAAGAGTATCCAGAGGTCCTACATTTGATGTCAATCCCGTAGAGTCCAAACCCTCTGCTTCTTCCAAAGTGACCAAACCTACAACACAATTTAGAGAACTATATACATAGAAAGTAGTTCAAAGAATGTGCATAATAAACATGTTAGATCATAAATCATAAACATATAAAGCATGATATATTAGACATGAATTATAAAAAACATGATATCATAACATTTCGAGAACAAGACAGAGCTTATTTATTGATATCAGTAAATAGGAGTGGAAGAATACAACCTGATCCGACCATGGCACCAATGAAACCTTCCTCTGGATCCATCCAACCCAAGCCTCAAAGATCACCTCTCAACATGTGCAAAAGGATTTCATATAATGGAAGATGAACATCTCTGCAAGGAAACAAGGGTTTCCTATGACTAGGAGTGTAGGAGGCACAGGGAAAATCAAACTTGATCTGGGAAAAAGGGACTATAATGTCGATATCCTATCTCCTTCTCTCCTTTAGGCCTTCCCATGAGGTGTATAAATACCACCAGAAATCAATCAGTTAGGCTACAGGCTCTTGTAGGTGGGATTTTGGTGAAACTTGTAAATCCTACCCGAGAAATAGGAAATATTTTTTTTTTCATATTTTAAATTATGTACGTGGGTTTGGTATTATGGTACCTACGTGTACACACACTTTTATAAGGGCAGAGTCGTGTATGGAATTTAAAAAATTGTTTTTTAATAAGTGATCAAGTCTAAATGGGAAAGGGTTGCCCAAGGCCATATAAGAGCATCATGACTATATGAGTGTTGAATGATGCTATAATAGATGCCCCCTAATATATCAGTTAAGAAGGGGTACATGATGGCTGAAATGTATTAAGTACAAAGAGATATCATTTGAGAACCTGAGAGGAAATCACTAGATTCCAGCCAACTGAATATCTGTATAAGGAATCATAAAGAATACTCATGTCTGAGGTGGGCATACCCATGCTCAAAGATAATAAAGCATGTTCATTAATCAAGTACAAAGCGGATCCATCATGTATACCTAAGTGTACAAAGAATGTCGGATAATACATAGTGGATCGTCTGATCATAGCCGCAAAGGAACACAACAAAGCTATGTCTCAATATCACATATATAAGAATTGATCAATGATGCTCGAATAATGTTTGATCACTGATGCTACATAATTGATCCTCATAATAATACCATGTCATATAGGTGGAATAGTGGTATTGCATAAAACTCGGGTGTCAACATATAGAATGTTGTTGAAATGAACTACAACATATAAGGGTGGCTGGTAGCACTAGCATAAAACTTAAAGGACTGACAAGCGAACCAAGACGCTGACACAACCCGAGGTCTTCACCGACCGCAGATGGTACATTTCTACATTATGAGAGTAAATAAGCTAAATTCGACCATGTGAGAAATCGTTTGATTACTGGTCATTGATGTATACCATTAACAAACATGAGACAATTCACTGATAATCATGATGAGAGTCAAGGTACCCAAGTACAATCTAGCAAGTGTGAATAAATGTGTTGAAGTCAAACACTTGAGAGAATCTATCAATCAGGAGACATTCATGTATTCTGGCTGCCAATAGTGAAGGAGTCTGCCACTGATGACTGCAAACCCTAATGTACTGAAAAAGGACTCTAGATATTATTCCCAGAGAAATTAGTTGGAGTCAATGGGAGAGGATCAGTTGGAAGGAAGGCATTAAGGCATCCCACATCAACCATCGTGAGTGTAACCCATGGGCCAATAATTTGGAAGAACTCAAACGAAAAGAGATTAAGTAACCATTCTGAAGTATGTTTCCGAGGTACAAGATGTGGCTAGTGCATGACAGAAACCCTTTGAACGAACCAATAATGAAAGTTGACACAAAGGCAAGGAATCCACCAATAGGGTCAAATGGAAACCAAGGTACTACACGAATCCTAGTCTGTAATAATGTAAGCTGACATCGAACACAAGGGAAACCACTTAGTCAAAGACCCATGATATAGATCGATGTTGAGTACAAGGTCACCTATCAATGATGTAACTAGGGCCAGGGTGCGGCTCTAGGCCTACTCTTAGAGCAATTTGTCGGATTCGATATGAGTAGACCCGCTAGCAAGAAGTCAATGGAGACCTTCTTAACTAGCACGAGCAAAGGACCAAATAACTGATGTGATACTGAAGATGACTTTGACAAACCGGGTATGGCCAACTGAAAAATGAGTCAAGAGACACTGCAGAATGGTCGACATAGGTTGACTGCCCTTGAACGAAAGCATGACTCATATGTGACTATATGGAAACATAAAATAACTTTGTATAAGTTTGCAACACATGAGGCATTAACAAACTCTCCATATGATTGGAAGAGATAACCAACCATAGGAGGACTGACTCAATAATAAGGTTATGGGTCTCCTAAAGTCAAACTAAGTCGCATCCCAAATGAAGGAAAGACTTATTTGGAGTTTCTTGTTCAAGGGTGACATAACTAACTCTTGTTGCCATCAAATATATAAGTAAATGTCTCGTTCCCGCTCTTTTTGGAATATACAATTTTTTTGTCTTTTCATATTTAAAGCCTAAAAAGGAATAAAAGAATTCCTATAGTACAGTGGAAAGAACGAGTGTTCAAACACAAGTTATCTAGTTCCTGGGGCTGGAAAATTCCCATGCTCAATGCAAGGTGGTGAAACTAGTCGTCAATACTCAAAGGAATGTTCCAGAGGCTAATGAATGTGTGGTTTGATCTTGTAGAAAGGATATGGTCAAATGTGGCTTATACATGAGTCCAAATGAAGCTAGATTAAGGCCAAAAGGGTACAAGTAGTCAATAAGCAATGCAGCAATACAACTTAACACATGGGAGCCTCTAGGGTATAAATCCATAATAATAGCAAAGAAGAAGAGAAATGAGGCTTCGGCGCAAAGTCATGGCAGGACTAAAGAGGACTCCCAGACCTAAGAATTTATTGCAGCATGGACAACATATGCTAATGACGATTTAACTAGGAAGCCCATGTAAGGAATGGTTCTACCATTATGTTACGATTTTATAAGACGGCGAGTGAAAGTGGTTGAAAACCGAAACATAATGGGATTGTCCCTATGGAAAAATATCGCAGTATGAGGTTAAAGTGGATAATGCAGCGGAAAAAGTGATATATCCTAACCTATATGCTAATAATGAAAATGATACCTACCATGATAGGTCTATGATCGTGGGATTGAAGTGTTGAAAAAAGTCTCAAAGTCTTCACTTACCCGGAAAAACAACCTTCCCCAACATTTCAAGCCAAAAATTAAAAACTTCATGAAATAATAAAAATTTAAAAATATGAACTTTATAAAAGTGGGTTTTTTTTAATTTAATTATAAAAAGGCATTTCAACTCACCAAAATTCATTTTGACTTGCAAGTGTTGAGAGTTTGGGAAAAAAATTGGGCAACCACATTCCACGATTTCCTCAACCCATTCGTCAACCAAAGGCTTCCAGGTAATTCTAAACTCATCTTGTCATCCTTTCATTCATTTTGAATAAATTCAAGTGAATTCTCACATAGGAACTTTTAACTTAAAATTTGCTTCTGCGTGAAGTCGCGTATGCACAGACAGATTTGAAAAACTCAAATTCTAATGGATGAAAATTCTTCAAATTGCATGGTGTCAATTGTTTGGAAGGAGAGGGAGCATGGTGAGGTTGACAACAAGGTTTTAGGAGATCCAGGGGAATTATATGCATTAAGAAATTGTGGATTGCTCAAATTTTACATGTTGTCAAACAGGAAAACCCAAACTCAGTTGTTAGAAATGCTTGTCCATTACTAGGACCCAGACCAAGAGGTATTTATGATAGATCAAATGCCTTTGGAAATAGATGTAGAATATATTTACTTCATTATAGGGCTTTCCTAAAAAGGGGATGCAGTTTATCTAAAAGAGAGGGCCCGGGGAGGCCTAAATGTCTCTGATTACATAGACATCTACTGCACAGAGGGAACAGACAAGGTCGGATCTCAAATTCTGATCAAGAATGTGAGAAGCTTGTCAATAAAAATCATTCTCTTTAACATTTTCAGACTGGTCAGCTTGAAAGCTATACACCAAGCCTCTCTACCAACCATGTTCTTGGAAGTAGAGTGCCTTCGTCCGAAAGTATTTGATTGGTGCATGGGGCTCCTAACATGTATGAAAAATCAACCAACTTCAGTGAGACGAGGGAAAAAAAAGAATTTCAGCTATGGTAACATACTTTTATCCTTCTTCTTTGAGAGAGTACCAACACTTCGACTCAAATTGTCTACCACCATCAGCAGTCTTAGATATCCAAGGATGACGAGACGGTCAAATCTTATCAGTCAACTAGGCGGAGGCGAGGTTACCCGAGAAGCATTCGATGATGATTTCTTCCTTTGGTGGGAGGAAAAAATCAGAGCTATAGACGATTATCCCTATGCAGGAATAGACTATCGAGAGGAACCAGATCTGGTCCTTCCCGAGGGCGCTACATGGGGCGAGATGGGTAAAATTTTTGAATTTGTATGTTATTTGATTATTTTTTTTAACATGATATTTAAGAAGTAAAAAACCTTTTTTCGTGAAACAAAAATCTTACAAGATTATTTGATCATGATATACATTTTGGACCAGTGATACCTAAGGGTCTGCTTAGGCACAGGTGTTGTGGGAGAGACGTGTAGAGAGCAATGGCTTAGACCAAGAGAGTCTTACATACAATGCAGCGGAACTTGGAGAGTTTAACTCACCAGGTTCCAATGGTAGCTATAGAGGATCTCCCTAAGGCCATTCAAAGGTGGGTGGTAGGAGTACCACAAGAGTCAGTGTGACTCTTCCGATGAGTGGCCAATGCCATCATCGTCTTCCATGATGCTCATCCAAGGAAGGACCCATAGACTTATATTTTATATGACTTATCTTTTTATGGACATGATCGGGATTAAGCCCTAATTTTGTAGGACATTTGTCCACATTTTGTAATATTTTGAACATATTATTCCTATCTATATACAGACGATTTCTTGATGGTTTGATCATATATACAAATGATTTCATGGTATTTTTTATTTTAATGTGATGAATGATTAATGTGCCAATCTAATGCTTGATTAGCTATAGAATCAACAAATGAATTTTCTGATCGTGGAATATGAATGAAAGTAATAAAATTAAATGATCTTTGTAATAATATCACTCTTAGAAATTGGCGATGTAATAAAGGATCTCTCACACGATATATGTTATTTAATTGAGACACCACCAACTGTGAATCCAAATAAACTACTAACGATTCAATACCAAAAGATATTGCTTTAGATAGTAAATTAATGACAGCATTGTATTCAACCATATTATTGGATGCAAGACCGATACATGTGCCTCTTGTGACTAACAATTGACCAGATGGATAGTATATTACCCAAGTAGTGGAAGCTAAGTTCTGAGTATGTCTACTAGCACCATCGGCGAATCCTAGATACACCAGATCACCCATTGACACCTGCCAAAGCAAACCAAAATACCACCATCACCATGAGACCCATAGATAGAAATAAACAACTATGTACAATATTTACAAAACAAATAAAATGCTAGGCAATAGCCTAGGCATAATACTTCTTAAGATAGAGCTAATTGTTGGGGTACAACACCAAATTTCCGTCAAAGTCAACCAACTCATAGGCACCTTTCTTCAAGACCTTTCTAATGATGAATGAACCGTACCACATAGGTTTGAACTTTCCTGCCCCCAAGGTGTCTTTATCTTGGTCATAGACCAGGACAAGGTCACCTTCAGAGAAAACCCTAGGACGCACAGTCTTGTCATATTGGGTTTTTACTCTCTTTTTATGAGCCTCATTTATTGTGGTTTCATCTCAACGCTACTCATCAAGATGTTCCAAATGAATAAGGCATTCTTCAAGACTAGATGTGTCTGGAAGAAGTTCAACTGCTAATTTAAGAGATGGAATCTCACATTCTATAGGGAAGATTGATTCCAAACCATAAACTAGTTGAAAAGGAGTAAAACTTGTGGCAGTCTTAACCAACATCCAGTATGCCCAAAGCGCGGGATATAACATGATGTTCCAGTTAGATCTAGATTTATTGATTGTCCTTTGTAGGATAGTTTTGAGGGATTTATTCACGGCTTCAACCTGACCATTAGCTTGAGGATAGTACAGAGACAAATGCTCCTGCTGAAATCCCAATTTTAAATCCAACTCAAACATCATCTTATTCTAGAAATGACTGCAATGGTTAGTGAAAATCACCTTTGGAATACCAAAATGATTTGACTTGGTTGAAAAGGAAAAGAGTTGTTGTCTCATCATCGTTTGTGAAAGTAGGCATAGCTTCGGCCCACTTCATAAAGGTGTCCACTAATACGATAATATACTTGTTACCATTCACCAAATCTAGGTTACAAGTCGTAAAATAAATACCCCACTTTGTGAACATAATGACAGTGATGATGGGGAAAAGCGGAGCTGGATGAGCGTGCATTTTCCGAGTATATATTTGACAAGGATGGCACTTTTTTATCGCTTCCATGCAATCTTTAAAAATCGAGGGCCAAAAATAGCTTGCACGTAAGATTTTTTGGGTTGTAGCAAGCCCAGATAGATGACCTCCACAAGCTCCACTGTGGAAGTCATTAAGAACAAACTCAAATTCTTCTAAGGTTAAACAACGTCTAAGGATTGAATCAATCCTGCGACGATACAAAGTGTCACCGATAATAATATAATTTTTAGCTAGGTGACGTAATTTTCTGCGTTCATCCTTCAAAAAATTCAAAGGAAACTTCGAAGGCTGGAGATATACTATGATGTCTCTATACCAAGGATCTTGTGAAAAAATGAGGAAGAGATGTTCATTAGGTAATGACCCTTCATAAACATCTTCTTCACAAGGAAACTCTAAGATCAATTCCACGAATAATAAATATTTTTTGGACTTGGCTTACATGAATTTGATATTTAATTCCTATAATATGACAATCCATTTATTATATTTCCCCCCAATCACTCGCCTACTGAGGACAAACTGAAATCGGTTGAAATCAGCCAACACAAAAGTTTTTATAAGAAGAATATAATGATGAAGCCTCTCGACAACGTGAACTACTGCCAAAGCTAATTTGTATAATATGATAATATCGAAGTTCAGCTTCCTGAACCAGAACCATCCCAATGGTTGATTATTCTGAGAGATATAAGAGGAAATACCTACTATAATCAGGTGGACTCAAAAGAGGAGCAGAGTTCAATGTCTTTTTCAAAGCATTGAAGGAGCGCTGAGCGAAATTGTCCCAAACAAATGGGACTTCTTTCTTCAGTAATCGCATAAATCCTTTCGTAATTTCGGCGTAATTTACAATAAATCTCCTTAAGAAATTAGCTTTAACTTGGAGACTTTGAAGTTGATGAACCGTTGAGGGGCGAGGCAACTAAAGTATTGCCTCAACCTTGAAGGGATCAACACGAATTCCTTCATTGGATACAATGAATCCCTATAACCGACCAGATGTGACAGTGAAAATGCATTTATTAGGATTCAACCGGATCTTATAGTACTTAAATAATTCAAAAAATAAATGAAGGTGATGTGGATTATCAATTCCCTTTCGAGAACGAGCATCTAGGTCATCTAGATATGCTTCTATGATGTGCTTGATGTCATGGAAAGCATAAGACATGGCCTGTTGAAAAGTCACTCCAGCATTTTTGAGGCCAAAAGGCATCTTTTTGTATGCAAATGTACCCTAGGGGAAAATAAATGATGTCTTGTGTTGATCTTCAGTACGGATAGTTATTTTATTATATCCTTAAAAACCATCCATGAAGGAGAACACCTCATTTCCATCGCACTCATCAATGATCTGATCGATAAATAGAGTGGGGAAATTATCTTTAGGACAAGCCTTATTCAAATCCCTAAAGTCAATGCATACCTGGATCGTTCCTTTCTTTTTATCAACAGGGACTGGATTTGAGACCCATTCAGTTAATGGAACGAGGTATATGAAACCCACCTTAAGCATCTTTTCAACCTCGATTTTAATAGTTGCTTCTTTCTTATAATTTGGCAGTCGAATCTTATATCGTATAGGCTTATCATTTTCATAAGTCTTGATCTCATGTTGAACTATCGTAGATCAATTCCATGCATTTCCTTCTAAGACCAAGCAAACACATCTCAAAATTATTTAAAGAGGTCGGTATAAATCTTGATTTCTTCAGGGGAACATGCAACTTCAATGAAGATATTTTCAATAATATTGGGATTCCTAGAGATGTTCACCGGAATAGTTTCTGAAATATTGGACATATTACCTTCGGCAAAAATCTGTGTTGGGGCCAAAGGATTTAATATTTTGTGAACACTTCCAGTTGAAGAAGGACCAGACAAATTTGACTCAACTTGATGCAATTCAGGGAGAAAATATGACTGATGATGTAAATCATCCCATGGTCTTTCTGCACCATTCATTTCTTCTAAGATTTCCTCTTCATATGGTAAGACTATATCAAGGCAATCCATAGTTGTAGTAGAGTCAAGAGTCCATAATGGAGCCACATCACCATCTAAATCCTTCAATGGGAGAGGAATGGGATCGGAATCTGTAGAATTCACTATAGATTGGTACACAATTTCTGCTGCATTATAGGGTATGTTGTTCCACCCACTTTCCCTTCCTCTAATGTGGTGGTAGAGGGGGTTAAGGGCTAAGGATCAGAAAAATAATGAGTTCTAAAAGAACCTCTTCAAGGAGCAACCTTGGAGGAAGAAATGGAATTAACATGCACAATAGGAGAGGAAGATCAAAAGTACCCATCAATGATGAAACATTCATACTCCCAAATTCTCCACAAGCTTCTTGTTATTCTTCACCAAGGGGACGGTAGAATTAGAAGATGCCTTGGGATCATTAGGAGAATAATCCATTTGATCAATCATAATAATTCTCCCTTCATGGGGGAAGCATAGGACACGAAACAATGATGAAACAATAGCATCCATTGCATAAACCCAATTCCGACCCAACAAAAGATTATAATCCAGATTGACATCGACTATTTCTACCTCGACATTGACAACCTTGCCCTAAACACATACGAGAAAGGCTGGAAGAATTCCATGAGACCTATGAGAATGACCATCGAATATGGTAAGGATAGTAGGGGAAGGAACAAAATCTAAAGACCCGATATCCTTCTTACATGATATCGACATGACATATGTGGAAGTCCCTTCATAACCTACAATTTGAAAGATATTCATTTTCTGATATGTAGATTTAATCTGGAAATCCATGTGATGAGGGAGTCTCTTCTTAGCACTTGACATATCAAATGTTATAACAAGAGAGTTTTTCAAATCCACTCCTCTGATTACAGTGAGAAATGCACTCATTTTTACATGACACGATTGGATTACCTCTAACGCTAGCATCGCACAAGGTCTCTAAGCCATATCTTAGACAATAGAGTAGTTCTAAGTAGCCCTAGCGTTGGGATTAATAGTTGAATGTTTTGTAGAGCCTTTCGGCATCTAAGGTATAGGCTCGACTACGGGTCTCTCAATATGGAGTGGCTCTAGAATATTGGAAGCAACCTTAGCCTTGGAAGGTTTCGGCTCGCCCTAATCATATGATCTTGTAGCAACATCAACATGAGACCTAACCATATAGAAATTCGATGTAGATTCCCCTTCCTGGCTGCCCCCTCTGGGGGTTCCAGTACCAACATTAGTGCCATAAAACATTTGTTGCCCTTAGGGAAAAGGGTTAGTCAACACAGCCTGGGAACTTGAAAAACCTTGTTGAGCTAAAAAATGTTGAGCATCCTGAATCTTAGGGAAAATATGGGTAAGATGATCCCCACTGCATAACTTGCATGGGAACTTTATTTTTTTATTCCTTCTTTCCCTCTCTAGTATCATTACTAGACTTGTTTGCATTCCCTTTCCCAACCTTATCTTTCTTCTTACCATGTCCCTTCTTCTTCCCATCAGATTGTTGGTCTCCTTTTGGGTTCAAAGATTAGACAACATTAAATGTTAAAGGTTGGGAAGGCATATGCACTAACAGCGATGCCTACATTGGAGAAGCATATTGTAAAGACAACTATTGTAATTGATTCAAGAGGTTAGCCATTCTACTATCGATCGGCCCTACAATTCCGTCTGTAGAAATTTTGAATAATATAACACTTATTCAAATAGATTATCCTGATTATACACTATTTGCGGAATGCATGCATAATACATAACCTCCTCTACGTTGATCATCAATTTTGCGGAATTAAAAAGAATGAAACATCAATCGCATGCGCTAACACAGTATGTAATGGGGAAAGCATACAGCTGAAAACCCCCAACTATCTGTATATTATAATGATAGAGAACATGTAACAATACATAGTACAATACTCCTCACAAGTACTCAGTACTATCTCCACCTGCTACACACAAACTAGCTCAGATCTGAATCAAGTCACAGGTTCAAATCTCCTCCATTGTTTGCCTGCCTCTACTACACAATCCAATGTGAAAATAGGAATGATTCAAGCTCATTTTCCCTTGGCTTGTACTGCGCAATCCTCATTGGCAATCTCAGTCAATGATTGTGCAAATCTCATGCACAATTATAGTCACAACTGATAGTAGTCTCACCCTTTCACTCACCTCTAACACTTGTCTCCACTGAACTGTCCATGCACTAAGTTAACTGATGTATTCTTTAGTTGAGTTATGAGTTAATAATTAGTGAGTTAATTAATAATTAATTCACATCACTCATCACTAGTGTATTTGGCAATTAGACTAAATACAACTAGTTCAACTAAGTCAAACTGAACACAAATCCATCAACTCCTCAATCAACTCCACCAAACTCAATCACTTGAGTTCTAACTGAATTCCATCATGCAATAGCTCAACTAACCCATAAGAAAAGTGTATTTCCTTCTAGCAGTTGCATGTGCCACATCCGTAGCTCGAACTAAAGTGCTGCAAGAGGATAAGATAATGTTTATAGTCCAAATATTATTAAGAGCTAATAATATTCGACTGTTCTATTTTTAGACTGGCAGTCTAAAAATAGGCTCCGCCCATATGTATAAAAATAGAAGTCCATATATTTTTACCAACATGACCAATCATCCATAAACAGCATCCTGAAACTCATAGACCATGATCCATATGTCTAAAAATAGACATAGTCTAAAAATAGACTTTGCGCCAAAAATAGCCTACGGGCCCACTTAGTGAAGGTGACTTCTTTTCACTAAGCTCCATCATCTTGTTGCATTTTCAACACTCCCTCTCAACAAGATATGGATTATCTGCAACCCCTATCCTGCAACTCTGGAATGTTCTGCATGCAACACATTTGCCCGGTCCACTTGCTCCAACAACACTTGGAACAAAAACACTCCCAACTGACCACTCTGTTGGGCTAGGAACATACTCTGATGCTGAAGCTCTACCTACTGCTGACAAGTGCTCCCTCTCTGACATTTGTGCTACTGCAACATCTCCATGCATCTCGCACCATTGCACACTTCTCTGTGCCACCTAGCACTATGCAAAACACTTGTGCCTCTCGCATTGCTGCAGCCTGCTAGCTATGCGCTGTCCTGGGATTCCCTACATTGTCGCTCTCTTTTCCGCTCCATCCGCATCTGTCTCTACCCAATCAATCAGTTCCTGCTACTCCACATCGGGACTCCCGTAGCAAGGTCTCATCCAAGAGGTTGGGTACCTCAAGGATCCTGCCCCTCCTCCTTGGGACGATCACTCTATATCACCCCACCTCCTACCTGGAGGTATGGCTGCATGTGATCCCTCAGCCCACCTGGCTCGAACTTTCCCCCTACTGGAGGTCTCTGCATGAGTCTGAGACTTCTTCTGGCTCTGCATGTTGAGAGGTAATATATGCTCCCTCTCAACCACCAAGTCTCCATCAGTTTCCTCGCTGCTCAAGGCTTTGCATGCATCTTGAACCTCAGAAAATACAAGTTCTTGACCCGTGAACCAATCTGCTTCACCTGTCTACTGATGATGTGTCTAAGGAAAAACTTTCCATTACTGAAGACTACATCATAGCCTCTGTCTTCTAGCATCGCGATCAACACCAAGTTTCTCTTCAGTCCTGGTACATACTTGACATCAGTCAAGGTAAGGCAAGCTCCATGCTCCCTCTGAAAAATAACTGTGCCTACACCTGAGACAATATACTTCTCATCATTACCCATTGCTATGAGTATCTGGAGATCTTTCTCCTCCAAAGTACTGAACAAACTCTTGTCACTGGTCATGTGGAAAGAAGCTCCACTGTCAAGAAACCAACCACTTCCCACCATGGATGAAACCATGCATGCAAAGAGTGTGAAATCCAACTCAAACTGTGAAGCAAGTGCCTCACCTTCAGATCCTTCCTCGGATCCCTTCTTGGATTTCCTCCGTGGACAATTTGTAGCATAATGGCCCACCTCATGACAATGAAAGCATCGCACTTTCGATTTGTCAACCTTCTTCCCATCATTGGAAGAACTGGATTCAGAAAGATAACCCGTCTCCTTCCCCTTCTTTTCTTTGGCAGCCAAAGCGCAATTTTCTTCATCAGATGCCTTTGATGAAGATCCGTCCCTGGTATTCCACCTGATATCCTCTTGCACAAGATCCGACCAAAGTCTCTCGACATAAGAATGCCAACTCTTCAGAAGACCAAGGAGAGCCAAGCTCACCAAGTCCTCATCATCGACAGTCACCCCCACACTTCCCAGCTCATCCCAGCATTGGGTGAACTTCGTGAGATACTTGGGCATACTGTCTCCATTCTCACACTTAATGTTTCTGAGTTTATCCTTGAGTGCCAACTTCCTCTGGTCACTCTTGCTTTGGAATAAATCTGTCAACGATTTCCACATCAAGTATGGAGAATCCTTTCCATGCAGGCTGGATACAATGTGATCCTCCACACCCTCCAACAGAATCCTTCGACACTTTGCTGTCTTCTTTTGCCAAGCCTGAATGTGAGCAGCATCAGTAGGATTTGGGACCTCAGCCTCTATGAACTCCTTCAACCCATTTTCATCTAACACCGCCTCCATCCTGTCTTTCCATGCAATATAATTCGAGATGCCTTCAAGGGCATACTCCAATCGCAATCCATTGAAAGACATTTCAACTTCGACACCAAGAAAACATTGCTGCAAATTCGAATTCCACCAGCTCAAAACTCAACCGCTTCTGATCTAAAATTCGTGAGAAAAAAATATTTCTCGTACAGAGATTGACTATATGGGCATTTACCGGATATCTCACCTTCCAAAAGAAGGATGAATCTAGAGGCTACCTGGCCCGACTACAGACTCTGCCTGAAGAAATAAAATGTAATCACTTTCTGAATAATAGATTTGATGATCAACTTCACTCTGATACCATGTTGAAATTTTGAATAATATAACACTTATTCAAAGAGATTATCCTGATTATACACTATTTGCGGAATGCATGCATAATACATAACCTCCTCTACGTTGATCATCAATTTTGCGGAATTAAAAACAATGAAACATCAATCACATGTGCACATTAACACAGTATGTAATGGGGAAATCATACAGCTGAAAACCCACAACTATCTGTATATTATAATGATAGATAGCATGTAATAATACATAGTACAATACTCCTCACAAGTACTCGGTACTATCTCCACCTGCTACACACAAACTAGCTCAAATCTGAATCAAGTCACAGGTTCAAATCTCCTCCACTGTTTGCCTACCTCTACTGCGCAATCCAATGTGAGAATAGGAATGATCCAAGCTCGTTTTCCCTTGGCTTGTACTGCGCAATCCTCATTGGTAATCTCAATCAATGATTTTTCAAATCTCATGCACAGCTATAGTCACAACTGATAGTAGTCTCACCCTTTCACTCACCTCTAACACTTGTCTCCACTGAACTATCCATGCACTGAGTTAACTGATGTATTCTTTAGTTGAGTTATGAGTTAATAATTAGTGAATTAATTAATAATTAATTCACATCACTCATCACTATTGTATTTGGCAATTAGACTAAATACAACTAGTTCAACTAAGTCAAACTGAACACAACTCCATCAACTCCTCAATCAACTCCACCAAACTCAATCACTTGAGTTCTAACTGAAGTCCATCATGCAATAGCTCAACTAACCCATAAGAAAAGCGTATTTCCTTCTGGCAGTTGCATGTGCCACATCCGTAGCTCGAACTGAAGTGCTGCAAGAGGATAAGATAATGTTTATAGTCCAAATATTCTTAAGAGCTAATAATATTCGACTGTTCTATTTTTAGACTGGCAGTCTAAAAATAGAATCCGCCCATATGTCTAAAAATAGAAGTCCATCTATTTTTACCAACATGACCAATCATCCATAAACAACATCCTGCAACTCATAGACCATGATCCATATGTCTAAAAATAGACATAGTCTAAAAATAGACTTTGCGCCAAAAATAGCCTGTGGGCCCACTTAGTGAAGGTGACTTCTTTTCACTAAGCTCCATCATCTTGTTGCATTTTCAAAAAAGTCATGGAGTCCTGGCTTCAGTTTGGTTAGATTGATTTTCAATCGAGGAGCATCAAGAAAAATCTTATAGGGGACTCTAGATTGAGAATATATAAGTTCTGAGTGATGGGCTCTAAAGATGCTTTGTTCTTCAGTGAACACTCCGGAGAGTGACACATCCTTAGAAATTTTTGGTTGTAAATATTTCAAAAACCATTCGAGAAGGAACTCATCAGGAATATAGGACTTAATGAGCCTCTTCCTTTTATGCCACTCTTGGACATGGTCATAAATATGAGTTGCTTTGTCTTGCTCAAAATTGGCTAGAATCTCAATTCCAACATCATATCGAATAGGTAACTGAAAATGGTTTAAAACATAGTAGCCAATATGCCAAATGTAGAAAAGGTACCCCCTTTTAGCTCAATATACCATTTGTAGAATTTATAGTTAAGGTACGTTGGAATAATCTCAACCTGATCGAATCGTCGATCAAGGAGTTCGATGAGCACCATAAATGGAATGTGGTTATATGATCAGCCGGATCCTCCCTAGATCTCCCTTCAAATTTAGGAATATCACAAGGAATTTTGGTGGGAACCAGAAGCCAAGCCAGATTGTATCAAATCAGATTGTTTTTCAACTTCGAAAGATCTTGCACGTTTAAATTTGCTAGGATCGATGAGCACAGAGGAGCAGGAGAATTCCACTCACCAAGAGCAGCATTTCCAATATTAGGAAAAGAGTATCCTGGATTTGGAGAGGCACCAAGTTGCCATGGGTTACTCGTAGAAGGATCTAAACCATAAGGAAAACCTTATGGCCTAGAATTATTTGGAGGGTATCCATCCCCTACTGCAAGGTTACCATACATAAGATAGTTTCATCCTAGTGGAATATTGAAAGAAGGGGATAACCCCTGATGAGGATTCCATGCACTAGCCAGTGGAGGAAATACATAATCCCCTTCTGACCAAACAAATGGGATGGATTCGCACCCCCTAAACCACTAATGAAAGGATTTGGCCATCCTTAACCTCCTTGGAAAGGATTAACATTCTGAGCCTGTCCTAAGTTCAACGATGGATTGGAAGGAGGGATATGACCGCTTCCAAAAGAAAAACCCTGAAAATATGTTGAACCACTTGGAATAGAAGTCATAGATGTGGAAACAACAGATGGGAAGGTTGAAGGAAATGGGGGAATCCCACTAGGTGGCATCCCAAAAGGATGGGCACCAGTGAAAGAAGCGAAAGGTTGGGTGCTTCCACTCGAAGATGGAATGGAGGTAGAGCCAATAGATATTGTATTAGGTGTAACAGTAGATATAGAAATAGTACCCACTCATACAACTAAAGGAGGGGTTTGCATACTAGAAGTATCAGCAGCCATGGCTATGCCACCAACATTGGCCATCAGGAAAAAAGGAGATTGAACATGGCTTGTTGGCCTATGAGTCAGGGTACCCATGTACAATACAACGTATGAAAAATGAGAAGGAAGGGGATTCGAAGGAGTCATGGGTGACTCAGGGACATCTTCAATATCAATCTTATCTTCTGATTGGAAGATCCCCTAGCAAGGACCAAAGAATTTCCATCCAAATTATGGACTGTTGTTGGGATAGGGTCCCCTGGGGTCAATTTTATAAATAGTTTTGTTATTATTGTAAGGTCTCCGCATTTTGAGGAGCGGAGCGCAAAGGTTGATAGGAGTCAAAGGAGCTTAGGAAGGTCAAATCCCCTTAGTTTGTTAGGAGATAAGTTGTTTTGTGACTCGCCCATCGTTTGCATACCATGGTATTGTAAAAGAGAAAGATATAAAAGAAGTCATAGAAGGTCATAGATAAATAGGTCAAGATAGCGAAGAACACAGATAGGCAAGTTTTGGGTTTGTATTGCCTACTCTGTACTTAGGCAAAGGGGAAGGCTCCTGTAGCTGTGTGCGTGGAGACCTTGGTAAGTCTGCAGCTGAGTGTGTGGGCCCCTACAACTATGTGCGTAGGGAAGAAAGAGTCTGTAATAGAAGATCTGAACATAATAAAGACTATTTTGGAGAAATATCTATGTATTTGCGTGTTAATATTTACTTCTACATTTACTGTGTATTCGCTCTGTTTACTGCATTTATCATAAGAAACACTTAATAGATGCACGAAAGTGGTAGATCTGCTTAGTTACATGATGTTATGAATGTTTAGAACAATTACCACAGAGTTAGAATCTGTTATATATAAGTTATTGTAATCTATGTGTTTCAAGGATTAGGGTTCACGAAGATCAGGAAAAATCCCTAGAAGTAACATAACCACATCACATAGCCTTTTTTATGCAGAAACCTAGTTCTAACATCCCCCAATACTGCCTCAGGTGAGACTACATCTTGCATTACATGGGTTGTTTCTTGAAGGGCCGGTAGTGTATGGTTTTGTTGGTTAGCGCAGCTAACTCTGAACCTGGGTCCAAGCCTCCTTAAGCCAACAAATGGTTTCGTTGTCGAGACCGTGATCTATCTAAGGAATATGTGATGAGAAATAAGTGGATACCAACTAAGAAAGATATTGAGAAGTGGATAGATCAGAAGCTGCACGAATTTGCAGCCCAGGAAAATAGGAATCTGTGTCTGTCAAAAGAAGAGTGGTTGAATAGATACCTATATACAGAAGTACACGAAATTTTCTTCTGCTCTTTTCTGTGCGAATTATACGAGTGGTTGTCTAAATTGGCAGACAGTCAAGGTACGTGGAAGTTGGATAACCCTATTGTGTGGACTCCAGAGTTGGTGAGGCACCTAGAAGCGTAAAAAAAAAATATCGTGAGGGTTATCAATTATTGAATTGATAACATTTTGGGCGGATTCATTGTTGAGTTTGCGTTTGACACATCTGTAAATTATATCGAAGCTGAATGCCGGTTTTTCAAAGGACCAAGAGGTAAGTATCTGAAGTCCCTGAAAACTTGGATTAAAATGCTATTGTGCGAGAAAAGGGTTATGCCATTGAATTAATGTTTAGAAGAGACTTGACAGGAACTACACGCACTGGAAATACATTTAGAAGAGATCTAGATTTAGGTTTTGAGTAAAGTCCTTTGTTAGGAGCGTCTGATAGTGACGAAGAAATTAGTATTCTGAAGACACCTCAAGGTGTGCTACAAATAGGAAATCAGGGTATCGTGGGAATACCACATCCATTGACTCCACCTCTGCCATCACCTCCACCTCACACACCTACACCTACACCTTTGCCTCCACATCCACCTCCACTATTCAGTATGGTGAATGCCATGAAGATGCCATATTCAAGACTCTGGGGACAGAATACCCTGAAAAATTTTGGTTTGTAGCAGGTGTTGTGTGGAAGTCACAATGGGATGATGACCTGAAGAAAGCGCAGCTAGTCAAACCATTGTAAGATAAAGAACTAAGCTAGTATATTAAGTATTGTTCAACTCATCCAGCTGCGACGCTGAAAGATACGAAGGATGTGTTGAATAACAAATTAAAGAAGCCTTTGTAAGCCAAATTGGTAACAGAAGTCAAATAGATCCATCAGAATGAGTCTTCTGCAAAGGAGAGGGAAGCGCCCAAAGAGATGGTCTCTTCCAAAGAGATAGAAGCATCGAAGGAGAAATTTGCCACCACGTTGCAGGCCATTATTGACCTCGGCGAGTCAGAAACAAAGTACACCAATGTGGAGGGTGAGATAAAGGGTGAAGAGGAAGGGAGCGCAGGCTTGGAGTCCCCCTTCATCATCAAAAAGAGGCAGAAGCGGAGTTCTACAGGGCCACATAAAAAGCAGAAGTCAGAAAAATCGGTGAGCACGACACCTTTGGTTCTCACAGAGAGGTACCTAGACGAGATCAATGATGTGGACCGCGACGCAATGGAGAACATTTGGATCCACATTAAGGACTAGTACCATCAAACATCAGACAAAGTCCAGCAAGGCCTGCGGGAATTGCAGGTCCAGACACACATCATTCAAGCGAGTGTTGGATAGGTGAGCCTAAAGAAAGCAAGCCTGAAACAAGCGAGCGAGTCAACCTGAGCAGCAGAACTCACCACGGACCTCCACACAGTGCAATTACCAGAGGGGTCACTACACGTTGAGACATTAGAAGACAGGGTGCTCCTCTTACACATGAAGGAATTGAGTCTAAACCTTGGAGCACTCCCTATTCAGACACTGCACGAGTTACATCAAGGGGTATCAGATGAGCTCAGAGTTCGGGAACAACGCACACTACTAGTCATCAACGAATTCAAAACCAACAACCATCAGATGTCCAAGGAAATGGTGTAAATCTTCAAGGAAAGGGAGGAAATCATTACACAAAGTCAGCAGTTGGAAGCAGTGATAGCGCAGGCCTGTAATGAGCTTCCTGAGCTCTAGATTCCAGTAGAAGATGCCTCTGCATAAAAGATATAGAAGCTAGCTACCGCAGTAAAGGAATCAAAGGAGGAGATTGGTAAGCTTCATTTTTTAGTTGCAGCTGCAGATCTCTGAGATCCAACTTAAGTTGTAGTCAACCACTCTTCTAGAAGTCAAAGAGCAACGCGAGGTTGCTATTAAAAAAGAGATGGCTACCTTAGAAGTTGCAGTCAAGGGTTGCACCCAGTTGTTTGAACAAGTCATGGAACTATGGACCTCACTGCAGGAGGATCAAACTTTGCAAAAAATTGAGGCTAATATCCAAGAGAAGCAGATACATTTCAATGAGATCAGGTCTACAACACAGACCTTAGCACCAATGCAAAGGTTTGCCAGATTACAGGAGGGAAAGCTCGTCCAAAGTGAGATTGATGAACTGCATTAGAAGGAATCCATCATATTCTCACGGATGCAGCCCTAGGCAAATGAAGCTAGTCAGTTGACAAAAACGGTGCAAAGCAAGATGAAGACGATGTAGCAGATGCAAAGAACCATAGGCCTTGCATTTGAAGGCCCAACCACAGAAAAATTAGTTGAGGAAGTTTGTCAGGCCGATGCGTAGGGGATAACCAATCTTCAAGTATTGAAGATAGAATCCAGTGATCTGCAGGAAAAGATTAAGGTGCCACCCACAGAGTGACTTAGGATGAGTCATGGCTATGTGTTGGGGGCCTGTTGGGACAGGGTCCCATGGGGTCAATTTCGAAAAAAAAATTATTATTATTGTAAGGTCTCCACATTTTGAGGAGCAGAGCATGAAGGTCGATAGGAGTCAAAGGGTCTTAGGAAGGTCAAAGCCCCTTAGTTTGTTAGGATATAAGTTGTTTTGTGACCCACCCATGGTTCATGGACCATGGTATTGTAAAAGAGAGAGATATAAAAGGAGTCATAGAAGGTCATAGAGAAGTAGGTCAAGATAGTATAGAACACAGATAGGTAAGTTTTGGGTCTGTATTGCCTACTCTGTACTTAGGAAAAGGGGAAGGCTCCTGCAGTTGTGTGCGCAAAGACCTTGGTGTTGGAAATAATACTGAGAGGGGGGGTGAATCAGTATTATCTAATTCTTTTAATAAATCTTCCTTATTTTTTCTTTTTGCATGTCAGTACCATAAAATAATGAGCATGAACAAAGAAAACAGATAGTCACACCAAAGAACACAAGATGTAAGGTGGAAACCCAATGTGGGTGAAAACCACCTGCTGCAATATGTCTCTATCTTCTTTCAAATTAGAAACTCCTTTTACAATGGTTTTGTACTGGTGCAGTCCTTTACCAGTACGCAGGCTGCAACCTGCAGAGAGCTACAATTCTCTCTCGTTTTCCAGTCTCTCCTGGAAGGGAGCTACAACCCCCTACTTCTTTTCTTACAAGGACCACTTTTCATAAATTTTCAAACTGGATCCATAAGCATCAAATGATCATCAAGTATAAGAGAATCACCCAATCAACTTTAGTAACCAGATCAACAATAATAGGACCAAACCCAGAACACAACAATGATAAACAAAGATCTTAAGAGAAGTAAGCACCCTGCTCAACTGCTCGCCTGCTTACGTAAGCACCCTGCTCAACTGCTGGCCTGGTTACTGTACTCACCCTGCTCAACTGCTTGCCTGCTTACAGTACGCACCCTGCTCAACTGCTAGCCTGCTTATGTACGCACCCTGCTCAACTGCTAGCCTGCGTACCTCGCTCTGAGTCCATTGAACTGCCTGTGGACCTCCGCACCTGCAACCCTTCTGTGCCTGCGTATGTACGCACCTGCAACCCTTCTGTGCCTGCGTATTTACGCACCTGCAGCCCTTCTGTGCCTGCGTACCTCCGCACCTTCAACCCTTCTGTGCCTGCGTACCTCCGCACCTGCAACCCTTCTGTGCCTTCGTACCGGCGCACCTGAAACTCTTCGTTCCTGCATACGTACGCACTTTTCTTTCACTTTACCTGCGTACCTTCGGGCATAGATGATTTCAAGATTTCAGAAATAACCCAGACAGTCAGATCTACAGATCTGAACATGCGCCGAAGAGATCTCGGTCCATCAGTAGATTCGCCTTATTTAGATCTAGACCAGATCTAGCCCTCATAAGATATTCAACCGAAAACATGCTCAAGCCAAATGATCTCCTTTGCTTTATATAGGAAAGCTCTTCCTTAAAACATGGATCAATACCACGAGCCGACACCATAATAGCCCAATACCGTCGGCTAAATACCAAGAGTAAAACATAAGAAAACCCCACATGTGAATTTCTTTGCCTTGAAATGTGTGCACTGGGGGTACGCACCTCCTGAACAGCTGATCTGCGGGTATGTACGCACTTTATGTAACACTGACCTGCGTGTACGCACCTTATGCAAGGTGTACCTGCGTACCCCTTATTTTCTTCAATATTTGATAGCTGATCATCAATCTCTGCTGCTGACTTGAAGTATTGTGATCTATCACCTGAATGGGTTGCCATCAAGGACAACACTTTAGCCATAATGCCAACAATCTCCCCCTTTGGACTTGATGGCAACCTCAAAGCTTCAGCTTCATTCTCCCCCTTTGACATCAATGGCAAAGGGTTATGCTCCCCCTAAGAACATGCTCCCCCTGAATATGAACCAGATTTGCAACGAAGAACCATAATCCACCATGAAAGAGATAGAGACATATTGCAGCTACTTCCAAGATCTCCTTCTACACATCCTCCATAATGCCAACAATGCATTATATGCTCCCCCTGAACCTGTACCATTAATCAGAAGAGGTTCAGCAATAAGATGATGCATCAACAACCCCCAGCTTTTTCCTGAGGTATTCAAAAGTGTCCCTGGGCAATGGTTTGGTGAGAATATCAGCAACTTGTTCCTTAGAAGGAACATACTCCAACTTGACCTTCTGTTCAAGCACTTGTTCCCGGAGAAAATGATACTTGATTGGTATGTGCTTGGTTTTTGAATGCATAACAGGATTCTTTGAGATGCTGATTGCACTTGTGTTATCACATAAGATGGGGATTGGTGGTGTACAAGTGATTTGAAAATCCTGCAAAGTCTGCATCATCCAAAGGAGTTGGGTGCAACAAGATGCAGCAGCAACATATTCCGCTTCAGCTGTAGACAAGGCAATCGAACTCTGTTTCTTGCTGAACCAAGATACCAGTCTGGAACCCATAAAGAACGCACCACCACTTGTGCTTTTCCTGTCATCCACGCTTCCGGCCCAATCTACATCTGTATAAGCATGAAGTGTAAGATCTGTATCTCTAGGATACCATAAGCCATAATTTTGAGTCCCTTGAAGATATTTGAAAATTCTCTTCACTGCCTGAAGATGAGTCTCCTTCGGATTTGCCTGAAATCTTCCAACTATTCCAACTGCATGCATGATGTCTAGTCGGGTACCTGTCAAATAAAGTAAACTTCCAATCATAGATCTGTAGGTTGGTTGATGTACTGCTGCAGATTCATCATTTGCACTGAGGCTACATCCTGTGACCATGGGTGTACATACTGGTTTTGCATCTTCCATACCATATTTCTTAAAAATCTGTTTGAGATACTTGGTTTGAGATAAAAAGATTCCTCCTTCTTTTTGTTGGATTTGCAAACCAAGGAAATATGTCAGTTCTCCTAGCAAGGACATTTCAAATTCTTTCTGCATGACCAAGGCAAATTTTTGACTCATAGCTTCTTCATTGCTCCCAAAAATAATGTCATCTACATACACAACAAGTATTAGCAATTTGTCATTTTCAACTTTTATATAAAGATTGCTATCTGCCAATCCTTTTGAAAAGCCTTGTTGATGAAGATATTTGTCCAAATGGTAGTACCAAGCCCTTGGAGCTTGTTTGAGACCATAGAGAGCCTTTTTCAATCTGCATACAAGATTTGGATCATTTCCAAGAATGAACCCATCTGGCTGTTCAATGTACACTTCTTCTTCCAAGTCTCCATTCAGAAAGGCTGATTTCACGTCCATTTGAAATACTTTGAAGTTTTGAAAACTTGAGAGAGCAAGGAACATTCGGATGGCCTCAAGTCTTGCAACAGGAGCAAAGGTTTCTTCAAAGTCTATTCCTTCTTGCTGCGCATACCCTTTACAAACAAGTCTGGCTTTGTTTCTAATTACTTCTCCATTTTCATTCAATTTGTTTTTGAAGACCCATTTTGTCCCGATAACATTCTTATCTTTTGGTCTAGGAACCAGCTCCCAAGTGTTGTTCTTTTCGATCTGCTCAAGTTCTTCATCCATTGCTTTCACCCAACATTCATCTTTGCATGCCTCTTTCACATTTTGTGGTTCAGTAGAGGAGAGTAATGCCAAATAGCTTGAAGCTTCTGCAACTGTTCTTCTTGTTTGTACACCTGCTTCTTTCTGCCCCATAATCTGAGATTCTGGATGATTCTTCTGAACATATCTGGATGGAGTCTTTTCTTCTATTCTTATTTGCTCTTCTGGTTCTTCTTGAGGTTCTTCTTCTTCATCATTCTGTCGTTGGGGGTAGCCTTCATCTTCTTCGATGTCTTCATGATGTACTTGCCTAGGAATGTATCCTTTCTCATCAACCACTACATCAATGTTGTCAACAATTCTGCCAAGTCTTTTATTGTAGCATTTGTATGCTTTGCTATGTGGAGAGTAAACAAGAAGAATGCCTTCATCTGCTCTAGGTTCAAGTTTGCCAAGCTGCTCATCAGTATTCTTGATATAGCATTTGCTCCCAAAGATTTTGAAGTGCTTTACCGAAGGAGTCCTACCACTCCAGAGCTCATGAGGAGTTTGAGTGCTGTTCACCCGGACATTTGTTTTGTTGAGAATAACAACCGCAGCATGTGCAGCTTCACCCCAGAAAGTTGCGGGAGTTCCTGACTCATCAAGCATAGCACGAGCCATTTGTTGGATTGTTTTGTTCATTCTTTCCACAACTCCATTTTGCTGAGGGGTTCTTGCTGTAGAGAATTCTCTTCTTATCCCATGTTCTTCACAGAAATCGAAAAATTCATTTGAAGTAAATTCCCCACCTCTGTCGGATCTGAGGCACTTAATTTTGTGACCTGATTCATTTTCAACCAAGGCTTTGAAGGATTTGAATTTTTCGAATGCTTCATCTTTGTGCTTCATAAGTCCTAACCAGACAAACCTGGAGAAATCGTCAATGAATAATATCAAGTATTCTTCTCCTCGAGGTGTTCTTTTCCTGAAAGGACCGCATGTATCTGTATGTACTAGCTCAAGAGGCATGCTAGCTGAACCTTCTTTCTCTGGAAAGTTAGTTCTGGTTTGTTTTCCAAACTGACATGATTTGCATATGGTGTTGTCAGGAATTTTGATATCTGGAAGATCGCGAACTGCCTGATATTTGCATGCTTTCCTTATTTGTGAAAAGCTTAGATGTCCCAACCTACGATGCCATAACCAGTGCTCATCATCCTTGCTCAGATAGCATTGTTGTTGTCCTTCTTCAAATATGTACAGATTATTTGGAGTTCTTTTGCCTTTGATCACTGTTTTACCTGTATCAAGATCACGAACAAGACATCCATTTGATCTGAATATAACCTCGGTTCTTTGATCACACATCTGGCTGACACTTAGAAGATTATGCTTCAATCCATCAACATACAAAACATTTCCAGCCTTGACCTTTTCTTTTAACTGAGCAATTCCTTTTCCTTTTATAGTTGCAGGAGTATCATTTCCAAAAGAGACTTTCTTTCCCTTTTCTAGAGTAGAATAAGACTCAAGTTTTTCTTTATCACCTGTCATATGCTTCGAACATCCACTGTCAATGTACCATAGATTTTCCTGTCCCTCTGCATAAAATGCTATCCCACATCTTTCTGTTTGAGGTTCCTTTATTCTCCATGTTTTGGTGCTTGAGGCTTGTTCCTTTTTCTGCTGAAACCTGCTCCTGCATTCAGAGTCTTCATGACCAAAGTTATTGCAAATAGAACATTCAACTTCATTTTCAAGAACCGAAAAGTTGTTATAGGTCCTTTTTGTAATCCCCGTCATACTTCTTTGTTTTTGAGCTTCCCTAGTCATGATCGTTTTATATGCAACACATTGAGCTGCTTTGTGACCAAAGTTATGGCAAGAAAAGCATTGTCCATTGAAGAAATTTCTGCGGTTATCGAATCTACCAGCCAATTGATTGTAATTTCTATTGTCATCTATTCTTGAACCAAATTGAGAAGATTTTACCTGTGGCTGGTTGTAGCTTTTGTTCACCCTTAAGATGGATTGCCCCTGATAGTTTCTGTTTGTAATTCGTCCCTGCTTTACCTGATGATCTTCATTGTGCTTTTGCTCATTTCTTCTTGCTGCATCAAGATAACTTTTTGAGGTGGATGCTTGAGAAGTTTCTCCATTATAGCCCAGACCTGTCTTGTTTAGAGGAGACCGCTGCACATTGATAATCTCATCCAAAGTTTCAGATCCTTTGACAAACTTGAGATTAATAGCTTTTGTTTTCTCAATCTCTTTTCTAAGACCAACAATTTCACCTTCTAATTTTTCAAGATGTTTTTCCTTTTCATCAATTTGAAATTGTAGAGTATCAATGATCATGTTCTTTTCTTCTATACATCTCTTGAGTCTAGTAATTTCATCATAAAGGTTATCCACATCTATAGCATCCATATAATCATCATCTTCAAATGCCATTAACAACTTATATTCATTACCTTGTTCATCTTCATCATTGTTTGATAGACCATCACTATCTTCATGAGTGTAGTAGCTTTTCTTATTTGCATTCTGTTTCTTGTTCCATCTAGCAGGTTCCTTTCCTTTATCCTTATAAGGACATTTTGCAGCATAATGACCTACTCTTCCACAAGCAAAGCATTTAAAAGGTAACTTACCTCTGAACCTTCCAGAACCCCTTTGAAGATTTCTGACAAAATTTGATTCTTCTTCCTCTTCTTCTGGGACGTGGCTCGCTTCATAATAATCTCCTTTGCCTGATGCCTTGAAAGCAGCTTCTCTTCTGTCTGATGGACCTCCCTTTCTCATTTCATAAGCAGTTAGAATTCCATGTAGCTGAGACATAGTAAGAATTCGTAGATTTTCCTTTTCTTCTATTGCAGATACTTTAGATTCAAACTTGGGGGACAATGATCTTAGAACCTTTTCAACCACAATAGCCTCTTTTATTTCTTCACCCAAATTTTTCATACAGTTAACAACCTCATCTACTCGAAGAAAATAGTTAGCCACACTTTCATCATTATACATTTTGAGAGTCTCATACTGAATTCTGAGAGTTTGAAGTTTAGCACGCTTTACCTGTTCATCTCCTTCATAGCTCGTGACAATTTTGTCCCATATCTCTTTCGCAGATTTATAGTGCATTACCTTCATGAATTCTGATTGAGATATACATCCTAATAGAGTACTGACTGCTTTTGCATTTGTTTCATACTTCTTTTTCTCGGCTGCATCTGTAGGAGTAGCTGAAGGAAAAGCGTAGCCTGTCTCTACGATGTCCCAAACTTTTGTACCAAGAGATTGAAGATAGGCAGTAACTCTTACCTTCCAATAATTGAAGTTTGTCCCATCAAAAACCGGTGGCCTGATTGATGCTTCTCTCTCGTAGTTGCTCATGATGAACGATCTACCTTCAAGCAATCAAGCTTCTCTGAAGGACCTGCTCTGATACCAATTGTTGGAAATAATACTGAGGGGGGGGTGAATCAGTATTATCTAATTCTTTTAATAAATCTTCCTTATTTGTTCTTTTTTCATGTCAGTACCATAAAATAATGAGCATGAACAAAGAAAACAGATAGTCACACCAAAGAACACAAGATGTAAGGTGGAAACCCAATGTGGGTGAAAACCACCTGCTGCAATATGTCTCTATCTTCTTTCAAATTAGAAACTCCTTTTACAATGGTTTTGTACTGGTGCAGTCCTTTACCAGTACGCAGGCTGCAACCTGCAGAGAGCTACAATTCTCTCTCGTTTTCCAGTCTCTCCTGGAAGGGAGCTACAACCCCCTACTTCTTTTCTTACAAGGACCACTTTTCATAAATTTTCAAACTGGATCCATAAGCATCAAATGATTATCAAGTATAAGAGAATCACCCAATCAACTGTAGTAACCAGATCAACAATAATAGGACCAAACCCAGAACACAACAATGATAAACAAAGATCTTAAGAGAAGTAAGCACCCTGCTCAACTGCTTGCCTGCTTACGTAAGCACCCTGCTCAACTGCTGGCCTGCTTACTGTACTCACCCTGCTCAACTGCTTGCATGCTTACAGTACGCACCCTGCTCAACTGCTAGCCTGCTTATGTACGCACCCTGCTCAACTGCTAGCCTGCGTACCTCGCTCTGAGTCCATTGAACTGCCTGCGGACCTCCGCACCTGCAACCCTTCTGTGCCTGCGTATGTACGCACCTGTAACCCTTCTGTGCCTGCGTATGTACGCACCTGCAGCCCTTCTGTGCCTGCGTACCTCCGCACCTTCAACCCTTATGTGCCTGCGTACCTCCGCACCTGCAACCCTTCTGTGCCTGCGTACCGGCGCACCTGAAACTCTTCGTTCCTGCGTACGTATGCACTTTTCTTTCACTGTACCTTCGGGCATAGATGATTTCAAGATTTCAGAAATAACCCAGACAGTCAGATCTACAGATCTGAACATGCGCCGAAGAGATCTCGGTCCATCAGTAGATTCGCCTTATTTAGATCTAGACCAGATCTAGCCCTCATAAGATATTCAACCGAAAACATGCTCAAGCCAAATGATCTCCTTTGCTTTATATAGGAAAGCTCTTCCTTAAAACATGGATCAATACCACGAGCCGACACCATAATAACCCAATACCGTCGGCTAAATACCAAGAGTAAAACATAAGAAAACCCCACATGTGAATTTCTTTGCCTTGAAATGTGTGCACTGGGGGTACGCACCTCCTGAACAGCTGATCTGCGGGTATGTACGCACTTTATGTAACACTGACCTGCGTGTACGCACCTTATGCAAGGTGTACCTGCGTACCCCTTATTTTCTTCAATATTTGATAGCTGATTATCAATCTCTGCTGCTGACTTGAAGTATTGTGATCTATCACCTGAATGGGTTGCCATCAAGGACAACACTTTAGCCATAATGCCAACACTTGGTAAGTCTGCAGCTGAGTGTGAGGGCCCCTACAGCTGTGTGCGTAGGGAAGAAAGAGTCTATAATAGAAGTTCTGAACATAACAAAGACTTTTTTGGAGAAATATATATGTATTTGTGTGTTAATATTTACTTCTACATTTACTGTGTATGTGCTTTGTTTAATGCATTTATCACAAGAAACACTTAATAGATGCACAAAAGTGGTAGATCTTCTTAGTTACATGATGTTATGAATGTTTAGAACAATTAGTGCAGAGTTAGAATCTGTTATATGTAACTTATTGTAATTTCTGTGTTTCAAGGATTAGGGTTCGTGAAGATCGAGAAAAAGACCTAGAAGTAACAGAACCACATCATATATTATTTTTGATGCAAAAAATTGGTTCTAGCATCCCCCAATACTGCCTCGGGTGAGACTGCAACCTGCACTACACGGGTTGTTTCCAAAAGGGTCGGTAGTGTAGGGTTTTGTTGGTTAGCGCATCTAACTCTAAACTTGGGTCCAAGCCCCCTCAACCAAACAACTGTACTAGGTTCACCCTCCAAAATAAGAGTCCCTAAAGATGGATTAATCATCGATGCGTCACCTGCTACTGATCAAAAATCACCAGCAGAACTACTCCTACGCCTTCTAGATGAAGGCTCAGCACTCATAGGTGAAAGCCCACAAATCCTCCTAAACCAAAGAACCTATCGATCAACTGCTTTTAAATGTTAAGAGAACCTTTTAAAGACTCAAAAAATAAAAAACTTATGGAAATCTAGGAGTAGAGAGCACTCACTAAAAAACTCCCTAAATAAATAACCAAACAAGTGGCTTCGAGGTATTTTTGCTCCTAGTGATTAGGTTCGGACACCAAAATACAAGAAAGCAAAGATAAGGACCTTCCGAAGATAGTTTGGGATAATTATGGCCCAATTCTACTAGCGAAGGTATTAGAAACAGTTAGGCTGACCTCCATACAATATCATTTGTAGGTGTAAGTACCTAAGATTCGCAAGGGCATCCTCCAGAAGTACTATGAAAGTGATACAATGCTTGTCTTAGGTACCACGGGTATTCCCCCCCACAGTCACCTATGTGGTCCCTAGGATAGGGAACTAAGGTCACTAGTTCATAATCAAAAGCCGGGTGGAACAGTCATGGGCGCAGGATCCAACAAATAGGAGAGGGGGTATCTCTCTTTCCTTGTCTTCACTTGTCCTCTTTCTTAACTCATGTGTTAGAAGAGCTTTCCCGGTCAGCTTAATGAGACTGGATTTTTCAATCTTTAATCAACTTCTGTGTTTCAATTTAGAGTGGCCTTGCAAAGTTTACTCTCCACACACCTATTCCAAGGCCCTAAATGCCCTAGATTAATTGATGTATCTATGAAAGAAAGAAAAATTTAGTTCATTTTATATTAAGTGCTTGATTTTATTGGTTTTTACTTAAGTCAGGGGTAGCATAAGTGAAACTTATGATGTTCTAACACAAAAAGAAGTCAATAGAAAACTTGGCTACATTCACAATGCAACTTCTTTTTCTTCAATGAAAATTGATCTCTACAAGGTTCTACGAGAAATCTACGAAAGAAAAACTCTTTTTATTTTTTAAACACATTCACGCATTCATCAGCTATCGAAAGAGACTAAAAAAATGCCTAAAATGCAAACTACTTAATGCATACTACAATGCCTAAGTGAAAGATTCTATGGAATTCTCTAAACAAATAAATGTGCTCTTTTAGTATCCTAAAGTCAAAATTTGACCAAGACAAGGAGAAATAAATATCCAATAAAAAGATCTCTCAAGCAAAGAAAATTCCAACTTCAAACAAAGATTCACACACTTGTTGATAAACAAAAACATCAAGCCAAAGAAAAGAAAGGCAAAAAACAAAAGTTTTTTCACTTTTTATTTTTAAGTGCTTTGGATAAAAGATTTAAGAAGGTAAAGCAACCAATTACCTCAAGATCAAAATTAAGCGAAAAGACACCAAAGTTCGCCAGCCATAAACAATCACTAAAATAATAAGACCAAAGTGACTACAAGGTCAAAAATACTTGAATAACTTGATCTAAAGGACACAAAATATTCAGCAAATAAAAGATCTTAGAAGACCAAATATTTCACTGAACCAAAATTGCAAAGACGTTTCTCAAGCAAACAAGAAGAAACAAAAAGAGGCAACTTCAAGAATGTGAATAAAGCAATGAAAATATTGGATCATAAGGCAAGTTGAAAAACAACTCTCTGTTCCAGATGCATAAAACAATTAGACACTTTACCAAAAGGTCTGAAATCCAAACTCAAGACTACAAAACCACGAAAATCACAAACCCTAGGTTGACAAAATATTTTTGCAAAAAGATACAAAGAAATCGACACCAGCAAGAAACCATATCATTCCAAACTGCAAATGACTCTAAAAGAGCAGGAAGGTTGGGCTACTTCCCCAAACTAAAGGTAAAAATTTGAAAAATTCAAATTTTCCTAGATATACCTAATTGTGTATAAGCAAAGCCATGTGTACATGTGACTGTGTTTGAAGAAACACGTGTATGTGGGTTTCTTTTGAATAAATTGTGTGTGTATGTAACTATACACAAATAAAAGTGCATATATGCAGAAAAATAGGGAAAAATATAAATTACGGGACTAATTCTAAAGATCAGACTCGTTACCCAGACTACAAATGAATCAATAAGACTGGAAAAAAAAAAGAAACGAGATAGAAAAACCAAGATCAAGGACAAAACAACCCTTCTAGGAAATACAAGACTGTATTCCCCAGTGGAGTCGCCAATTCTGTTTGCGGGGAAAATGTCCCTAAGGTAAGGGTTGACAACCTTAATGGATTGAAGGCAGACTATCAACAAGAAGCATATATTCAAGCAAGGAAACTATGAAAACTACTAAAGTTGGGTTTGTGAAGAGTACCCGGAGGTCCTACGCTTGATGTCGATCCCGTAGGGTCCAAACCCTTTGCTTCTTCCAAAGTGACCAAACCTGAAATAAAATTCAAAGAATCATATACATAGTAAGCAGTTCAAAGAATGTGCATAATAAACATGTTAGATCATAAAGCATCAACATATAAAACATGATATATTAGACATGAATTATAAAAAACATGAGATCATAACATTTCGAGAACAAGACAAATATTCTTTATTGATATTAGCAAATAGGAGTGGAAGAATACAACCTGATCCGACCACAACACCAACGCAACCTTCTTCTAGATCTGTCTAGCCGAAGCCTCAAATATCACCTCTCAACATGTGCAAAAGGATGTCATATAATGGAAGATGAACATCTTTGCAAGGAAACAAGGGTTTCCTATGACTAGGAATGAAGGAGACACAAGGAAAATCGGAATTGATCTGGCGACAAATGGACTATAATGTTGATATCCTATCTCCTTCTCTCCTTTAGGTCTTCCCATGATGTGTATAAATACCACCAGAAATCATTTTATTCAGTTAGGCCACGGGCCCCTGTAGGTGGGTGCTCAATGAAACCTGTAAACCCCGCCTAAGAAATAGGAAATATTTTATTTTTGCATATTTTAAATTATGTATATGGGTTTGGTATTATGGTACCCATGTGTACACACGCTTTTATAAGGGCAGAGTCAGGTATGGAATTTAAAAAATTGTTTTTTAATAAGTCTAAATACAAGAGTGCTTAATGATGCTATAATAGTCGAGCCGTTGAGTGTTTTTCCAACCAAGTCCCTAGAACTAGTAACTCAACCCACCAAGGGCTCCAAAGTGTTTGTTCAACCAAGGCTCTAGGACTAGTCACTCAACCCAAGCAGTTACAGGGCTCTAGATCATTTGTCTAGCCAAGGCTCTAGGAACTAGTAACTCAACCCAAGCTAAAGGAAACATGAGAACCAACCAAAAACAAAATAAATTAATTAATTAATTAATTAAATTAAATTAAAATTAAAAAATAAAAATAAAAATAAAAAATGAACCCACAACACCATGGCTATCAAGGAATGGAAAGGCTAGGCAAATTCTCTGTCAATCTAGGAAATCCTCCATGCCAATGATAGATAATAACCAAGAAACCACATGGATATGCCATGCATGCCAAAACTAGTGAGGAAAACATACATGCAACTCGGTACCTACAAGAAAAACTCGTTGTAGTTGTTGATCTCGATGCCCTCTTGTGCTTTCCTACTCTTCCTTTGCCTTTTTCTCCAAAAATCCAAGTATGCCACACTCCTCAAAGAGTGCTGCAAGAAAACTCTGAGTGTCCAAGAGTATGAGAGAGAGAGAATAGGGAGAGATATTCAAAATTGAACTGACAAAATTCTGCGAACTGTTCCTCAAAATCCTTTTTATTAATGAGGCCTCAATTTTCTTCATTTTCCATTATTTTTCTTAATTTTCCTCCTCACATGCAACCTGTGACCTTTCACCTCCCTTTTCTCTTAATTTTCATTATTTTCATAAATAAATGTGCCAAAATGCCATTTTTCCTTTCCATTTCCTTTGCAAATTTCCTTAGGAATTAATCAATCACTAGTGATCCCCATCACTAGGCTTTTGCCCAACATTCAACTTGGAATAAGTGCCCCATTAACCGTGGTTATTATTTTTCCTTTATTAAATTTTACATGGATTTTTTACCAGGGTTCTTACAGAACCCTTCCCCTTGGGGGAACACGGTCCTAAGTTTTCATGTTATGAAACCAGTTCACAAAAAGATAGAAAAGAGAGATCAACGCCTTCAAAATAAGCCTCTTCGAGGAGGAAACCTCCTTTACATTACACAAATGGATAATTCTTGGATGATACAAATGAAAAGACCTCCTTTATATATATAGAAGTCTAAGGGGTCATAATATAATCAGAGCCGACATAACAATATTAATGTAAGGGCACAATAATAACAATAGTGGGCTTTTATGGGGCACAATAGTAACAATATGGGGACTACATGGGTACAAAAATATAATAAGGTGGTTGTACTAATAACAATAAGGGGTTACACTAGTAGTACAGGGGCCTAACATACCCCTCTCCTTCAAAAAGTGTTGTCCTCAATGCTTGAGTAGTTCTTGATGCTTCTACATAAAATTCTTGTCCTCCCATGTGGAATCTTCAACAGGTAAGTTCTTCCACTTGATAAGATACTCTGAAATTGATCGATTTCATAGCTGTCAGGTTCTTGTTGCTGTGACTGCTCCAGGTTCCAATATGATTTTTCCTTCCTCTTCAAGTTCTGGAAATATAGTTTTAATTGGGATCTTCTGCAACTTTTGAATGAGTGGCCACACTTCTTCCTCCTTCTTCCATTCATCCCTTGCTTCATTTATCCAATCTAGTTGGATAATAGAAATAGCACAAAACAATGCTTCCACATCCTCATCCTTTCTTGAGAGTGCATCTACAGCAAAATTTTGCTTCCCTTTTCTATAGATGATGTCAAAGTCGTAATCCAACATATTTGTGACCCATTTTTTCTGTTCTTCTAAAGATAATATTTGTTCTAAAAAGTATTTAAGACTATCATGATCCATTTTTACCTTGAAGTGTCTTCCCATTGGGTAAGGTCACCATTTCTTAAGTTCATGTAGTATTGCCAACATTTCCTTCTCATAAATGGCTTGCTTGATATGTGGCCTTAAAAATACCCAATCACCTACATCAAAAAAAAATTCACTGCGATGTTGATCTACCTATTGTTTCATTCGATTCTGCACCAAAGTGGCGTTATCCTTTAAATGTTGGAGAACTTGTTGTTGATGCTCGATGTGATCTTTCACTACTTGAACCTTTTTCTTCTTGATATGTCCTTCTACCTTTAGAGTTTGAGGAGTGGTAATTTCTTCCAATGCTTTACAAGATATGGTCAGATTCATTTCTTGATGCTTGATGTGATCTTTCACTTCTTGAACCTTTTTCTTCTTGATATATCCTTCTATCTTGATAGTTTGAGGAGTGGTAATTCCAGCCAATGCATTACAAGATATGGTTGGATTCATTTCTTCTTTCTCAATGTGATATTTCACTTCTTGAACCTTTTTCTTCTTGATATGTCCTTCTATCTTGACAGTTTGAGAAGTGGTAATTCTTGCCAATGCATTACAATATATGGTCAGATTCATTTCTTCTTTCTCTAGGGTTGGTTCCTGGTGTATATCCTCTACTTTTGATGTTTCTTGATCCTTTTCTTCCTCCTCTTCATAATCTATGTAAAATAATTTCTTCTCAGCACACTTATGACCTTTAGTGCATTTGCTATCACAATTGTAACAAAGGCATTTTTCTCTTTTTTCTTCCAATTGTTTTGGTGTCACCCTTGTAGGTTGTGGAAGGCTGGTAGAAACAACACTTCCATGTTTATAGTTGTGATGGGTAGAATTCCTTGTTTCCATAATTTTGTTTTCCACTTTTCTTGCCAACTTGAATGCCTTCTCCAATGAATCGAGTTCCCAAAGACGAACCTCATGTTGAATGTTATCCTTTAAAGTCCCTATGGAGACATCAATCCTCTGCTTCTCTGGAATATCATTTTCCCTTATATTCAATTTTTGAAAGTCCTCAATGTGCTCTGCCATTGAACACTTTTGTTTGAGATTTATCAATTGGCTAAAGAAGGAGTTTCTCTTTGTATCCTCATAATGTGTTATCATTTCCTCCGTGAAAATTGACCACGTGACAAGTGGTTTACGAGAACAAAGCCCTTTATACCGTAAAAATTGATTCGGTTCTAAATAATTAGATTCAATACATACCTTTTGTAACAGTGGGACACCATGTAGATCAAAATATTTCTCCATCTGTAGTATCCAATTTACTGGATCCTTGCCATCAATCTTCCTCATCTCGCTTTTTCTTGATTTTATGAGCTCGATCATGAAACGACTGTAACTCTGTAATTTCGGATCTTCCAATTCTAAAATCATGACCTACAATATTCCTCTACGTCCTCTTTCCATTTCCACCAGTCTGATCGAAATTGGATTCTCCAAGAAAGAGTTATGTACAATCTCCCAAGATGGCCTGATTATACCCCTTTTTAGAATAGCAAACTTGTATGACATGCCACGTGTTACTGTTTTGACCTTTGGATCTAAAAAATATACAAAAAACTACAATTTTTCCTCTTTCTGTAACTTCTTACGAAATTTCAATCTGATGCTCAAAGAGAAAGTTATGACAATTTTTCCAAGGTCACCTGTTTAAGATGTAATTCAGGAGTCTCCAAAAACCCTAACTTCCTCAGATCATATATCTGAAAATATAGCGAGACAAGATCTGAAATTCGGACCCGAGGTTCAAACCGATTTATTCTCAAATAGGTTTTGGTTTTAGCTTCTGAAACTTCGTAGCGAAAACGTTGTAGCGAAAATTCCACGATGACCTGTTTTAGATGAAATTCTGGAGCTTGCAAAAACTATAACTTCCTCAGATCATATCTCCAAAAATATAGCGAGACAAGCTCTGAAATTCAGACCCAAGGTTCAACAAGATTTCGTCTTAGTTGGGTTTTATTTTTAGCTTCTGAAATATTGCAAAAACAAAGTATAGCGAAAATTCCACGATGACCTGTTTGGAGCAGCGAAAACCCTAGAATCCAAAGCCTCTGATACCAAATGTTATGAAACTAGCTCACAAAAAGATAGAAAAGAGAGATCAACGCCTTCAAAATAAGCCTCTTCGAGGGGGCAACCTCATTTACATTACGTAAATGAATAATTCTCAGATGATACAAATGAAAAGACCTCCTTTATATATATAGGAGTCTAAGGGGTCATAATATAATCAAAGCCGACATAACAATATTAATGTAAGGGCACAATAATAACAATAGTGGGCTTCTATGGGGCACAATAGTAACAATATGGGGACTACATGGGTACAACAATATAATAAGGGGGTTGTACTAATAACAATAAAGGGTTACAATAGTAGTATAGGGGCCTAACATTTCAACAACACCTACAACCAACAAGGTTGTTGTAAGAAAAACATATTTCCCATGAAGCTTTATAACTTATCTCATTGCAATATTTACAATGATCATCCTGCTAAGAAGCAAACCAACATGACAACATAAAAAGTATAACATCATAATGACATGACACCCTTACCACTTATTAGAGCTTTATAACATAGCTCATGGTGGTATTTACATCCATATACATATGTACATATACCAAACATCATTAAAACATGTACCAAAAACATATACCAAAGACATATACCAAACATCTGCTCAACCAGCGAATAATGAAGGATACATAGCCCACATCTAATTCGCCATCTCCCATGTAGCTTCATCGAGCCCAATGTGCTTCCATTTCAATTTAGCCTACTCAATTGCTTAGTTTTTCAGCATGACCATCGTTCTCTGCAAAATGCACTACGGTTCCAACTGGAATTCTCCTTCTAGCTCCACCTGTAATACAGACCAGTCCATCACATCATCAACATATTTAACATACTTCTTAAGCAATCACACATGGAAAACATCATGGAGTTTCACTGTCGAAGGCAGTGCAAGTCGATAGCCTACAGGCCTAATCCTCTCAATAATCCTGATAGGTCCACAAAACCGGCATGCCAACTTGGCACATGATGCAATGGCAAGGAGCTCCTCTCTGGTTTGATGCAAAAGTACACATGTTCCCCAACCTAGAACTCCTTGAACAACTTATTCTGATCTGCATATCTCTTTTGCATATCATGTGTTTCCTTTATATTCTTCTTGATTACCTACATTTCCTACTCCAAGTCTGCCAACATGTCCGGTCCAACCAACACCTTGTTAACTACATCACTCCAACTGATGGGAGTATTGCAACTCTGCCCATACAATGCCTCAAATGGACTCATCCTCAAAGATTCCTGATATCCATTTTTGTAAGCGACTTCTACCAGTGGAAGGTACTCTTCCCACTTCCGCTGTTGATGCATCACATACATCCTCAACATGTCCTCCAATATCTTGTTGACCCTCACTGTCTATCCATATGTCAGTTCATTATAAGTTGTACTGAAGACCAACTTTGTGCTCAAACCTGCAAACAACTCCTTCCAAAACTTAGGAATGAACTTTGCATCCCTATCCAATACAATCTTCTTTGGAACATCGTGCAACCTAACCACGTCTCTAATGAATACTTGTGCTACATCACTAGTTGAGAATGTATATTTCACTGGAATGAAGTGCGCTACCTTTTTCAACCTGTCCACCACTACCATGATGGAATCATGTTGTCTCACTATCCTCGGAAAACCTATGATAAATTCCATGGAAATGACCTCCCATTTCCACTATGGAGTCAGAATCGGTTGTAACAGTCCACCTGGATGCTTACACTCTTCCTTCACTTGCTGGAAATCCAAGCACCTAGCCATAAACTCTATCTCTTCAAATTCGGCTAATAATGGAATTTCTTCACTGGTGTCAGTGTCTTCTGATAACTTGGGTAACCTAAACATGGTTTCGCATGAAACTCCCTCAAGCTCACCTTCTTGAGCTCATTTCTATCTGGCACATATATCCTGTCCCTAAATCTAACTAGTCCATCTGTTGTGAGACGATAGTCTACATCCTATGCACTTGCATCTATACCTATACTTGTACCACTACCTGTACCTATACCTTAACCACTACATGTACATGTACCTGTACCACTACATGTACATGTACCTATACCACTACATGTACCTATATATGTACCACTACATGTACCTATACCTGTACTTTATTGCAACATGTGCACAATCTCTATATACTTGTCATCCTGTCGACCTGCCTGCAAGATCCTATCCTGTATATCTATCCCATAGGAGCTCATAGTTGCTATGTGATTTACTTGTATTCGCCTACTAAGAGAATCTTTCAACATGTTCTCTTTACCTTTGACATACCTGTTCTCAAAATTGAACTCATTTATCGTGGCCAACCACTGAGCCTGCCTACCATTTAGATTTGGTTGGTCAAATAGATACCACAAACCACTGTGATCACCCATCAATACAAACCTCTTGCAAAGAAGATAGTGCCTCCACATCTTCAATGGATGTATAATCGCTGCCAATTCAAGATCATGTGTCGAGTAGTTTTTCTCGTGCTTATTCAACTTCTGTGACTCATAACATACCACCTGTCAATCCTGCATAAGGACTCCACAAAGTCGTCTCTTGCAAGCATCTGTACATATTACAAACTCTTTCTCTGGATCTACAATCTTTAACACTGGTGCATGTGTCAACAACTGCCTGAGCTGCTCAAAACTGGCCGCACACTCCTCTGTCCATTCAAACTTATTATCTTTCCTGTGCAATGATGTGATAGGATAAGCAATCAACGAGAAGTTCCTGATGAACCTCCTTTAACAACCTACTAACCCCATGAAATATCTCACCTCATCCACATTCATGGGAGCTACCCACTCTATGATAGCTCTTACCTTTTCTGGGTCCACTGTTATGCCATCCTTGGAAACCACGTGTCCCAAGTAGTGTACCTTAGTCTGAAAGAAACTGCACCTTTTGAACTTAGCATACAACTGATGCTCTCTCAACAATCTCAACAATGCGGCTAAATGCTCGGCATGTGCTTCTTCATTTTTTGAATATACCAATATATAATCAATGAACACAATAATAAACTTGTCCAAATACAAACGCAATACACTATTCATCAAGCACATAAAGGTATTTGGAGCATTAGTTAAACCAAATGGAATTACAACAAACTCGTAATGCCCATACCTGGTCCGAAAAGCTGTCTTGTAGATGTCCTCTTCTTTAATGTGTACCTGATGATATCTAGATATTAGATCAATCTTCGAGAACATTGTCACTCCCTTCAATTGATCGAACAAGTCATCAATCCTCAATAATGGATACCTATTCTTGATGGTCACTTTGTTCAATTGCATGTAATCAATACATAGCCTAATAGTACCATCCTTCTTCTTAACAAACAGTATCCGTGCACCCCATCGTGATACTTTTGGCCTAATGGATTCCTTCTCCAACATTTCCTTCATCTGCGCCTTCAACTCTACCAACTTAGGTGTACTCATCCTGTGAGGTTTCTTTGATGTCGTAGATGTCCCTAGCACCAACTCAATAGAAAATTCTACTTCCTTGTGAGGTGGAAACTCTGAAATATCTATAGTAAATATGTCTTGAAACTTCTATAGAACTAGGTACCTGCTCAAAACATCTACATCCTTCACTTCCTTACCTTTTTCACTATAAATTTTCACTACAAATAACACACACACACTTTCCTGCGACTACGCTTGGCCATCATAGTTGTCACCATTCTAAATAATGTTGGTTTCTTCTTACCCTATAAGACTCTTTGTTCCCCATTGTCATCCAAGCACTCAATGGCTTTATCATAAAAATTCTATGTACATACAACAAATCCATGCCCAACAAAATGTTGTGTGATCCCAATGGTAATACATTCAAATGTGTTGAGGTAGGCATACCATTCAAATCAAATGCACAAGCTCTTACCCAATGATGAGCTCGTTTTTTTGTACATGTAGCCAACTGCACTAATGAAGACTCTGCATGCACTTCTTTATTAAAACCACACTTATCCACTAGGTTAGGATTAACATAACTATAATTAGATCCAAGGTAAATCAAAATAGAAACAACTTGATCATAAATCTTACCATCCATCTCAATGATAGATTCTTGATGGTCTGCTTCTCTGTCATCTAGCACTGCATAGATCCTAGGAATACTCTACCCAACATCTACCACTATTTGTGCCTCCTGAGAACTATATATATGTGGTCTAGCACCCTAATGTTGTGGACAATCTCTCCTACGATTCTCTCCTCCACAAGTCCAACATTGCACGGGCTCCTTATTATGCTCCTCAGATCAAAGTCCCTGTCCTTTGTCAGATGCATTGAACTTCTTATATGGCTTCGCATTCTATTTATTGTCTATACCCTGAGGTCTTGCTCGCTTCTTGTCCCATTTTTATTTGTTATTTCCATTACCTTTCCAGTCTGGCTTAGTCTCAGATCTGCGCTTTGGTTGCTCGTACCAATGCTTTAGCTTCCAGATGGCCTCCTCCAATGATCTAGGCTCATCAAACTCAATATTTTCTTTGAATTATATCGACAACCTAGTGATGAATCTTTGAATATTGGCCTTCTCCTCCTTGAGGTAAGGCACATACCTCAGTAACTCCAAGAACCTACTAGTGTACTCTTCATAGGTCATCAATCCTATCTTTATCTCATAGAATTATTTTTCCTTGTCATCAGAGTATCTCTCTGATAGATACTTCTTCCTGAATAGTCTCTCGAATTCACTGCAAGTCAACTCCTCCTCACAAATATCTCTGACGTTATTTACATCTTCCCACCCGATATTTGCTTTACCTTTGAGACTGAATGTAGCTATTATGTCTTTCATGTTCTATGAATAGTCATGCAACCTAAAGAAATTCCTCATACCAAGCAACCATGCTTTTGAAACCTATGATTTATTCATCTCCCCGTCAAATGTAGGTGGCTTTGCTTTCTTAAAATCATCCGGTAAATATCCCCTATCTCTCCTCCTATAAGGATGATAACGATTTCAATCATAATTCTTGTTGATGAGCCTCGTTGTTGGGTGATTATATGGGCCTTAATTGGCCTTAATTCATCTCCTAGCTTAGTCAAACCAACTATTCTCACAACTTATTACATACTTTTGATTATATTTTGTTTTATGAGATGAATAAGAGCTAGATATTTTGCTTTGTGGTCTAATGTGCATGTAATGCAGGAATAAAGGATAAAAGCAAGGAAAAATGCAGGAATAAAGGAATAAAGGGTAAAAGAAAGGAACTGTGGCAAAGACCTTGGTAAAAACTCGAATGGGACAAGGGAGAGTAATTATAGGAGGTAAATCCTCCTCATTTACTACCCCTCCATTCGAATATTCCTCCATCAGCTCGGAGTGCAAACAGCCATCACTTTGAAGACTAGAAGACAACCGAGCAAGTGAAAGTGACAGAAACCAGTTTATCTTGAGTGGGGAGCCTAGCCTCCCTAATTGGAAGGAAGTCATTGGAGACTTTAGATGTATAAATAGAGAGGCTTAGGACCTCAATAGGATTCATATTTTAATTGTAAAACCCTGCTTTATCTTTGAGTTACAAGATTTGTGATAGTTTGTTATGTAATCCATGGTTTTGATAATGAGAATGAGTTTCATTTTGAGCCAGCACTGAGTTAACTCAGAGGGTTGAAGCTCTTGGGTTAGGGCCCAACCCGAGTAGCCAAAGCTCCTCTTTACTGTACATGTATGCTAGCATAGATTCCTGGTTTTCATTGTTCATTTTCTTAAGTAGCATAGATTTCTGTTATGTTCATTTGCTTAAGTAGCTTCCTGGTTCTATTCATTTGCTGAAGTAGATTCATGGTTTTTTGTTTATTTGTTTAAGTAGCTGCATTTTCATTACAGTAGTATAGCATAGATTATTCATGGTTTCTCTGTTCATTTGCTTTAGCAGCTGCATTTGTGGTAGTTTACTTCCATTTGTGCCTTCTTTCAGTTTACAGGTTAGCTAGGAGAAAAAGATCACCATAAGGTTGTGCACAGGTGTCTCGGCCTCATCTCCTCCCTATGGGACCATGACTTGAGGAAGAGACCCTTCAGCAACCCCAAAAACACAGGTTTTTGGTTCTCGCATGAGCTATGGAGTTTGTCATTTGATGCAGTTACTCGTTCTCCCTCACTAGTTTTTCTATCATTTTCCTTTGGAACCTCCTTTAGCACGTTCTTCATGCATCGCTTCCTTGATGTCCAATCCACATCAAACCTTCAAAATCACCATCCAATTCATTATTTTCTCCAACTGTTGCCTCACATGATTCATCCACTTACTTTATGTGCTTTAATCTCCACCGTCAATCTGTCTCTTGATCCGACGGCTATCACGTCACCTCAACACTTTAAGCACTTTAAACCCCCACCATTGATCTACCTCGCCTGATCTGATGGCTATTACGTCACCCAATCGCCAACTAGTTTGGTCGATCTCCACTGTTGATCAACCCCGCCTGATACAACGGCTATCACACAATCTCGCACAGATTATTGCACGACCGTTATCCACCTGAGAGCACATGAGAAAAGTGGTTTTCTCGTGCTACGTGTCACGCACTAAGGCTAATTGCGTGGAATTTTAGAATTTCGCTTACGACCTTGAGGGTGCGCAAGAAACTACTTACCGCATTAGAAACCCACTCCATTATTTTCGCACGTTTCCTTTTCCCGTGACACGATCTCTGTCGTTCATCGCTTCATTACTCTATCCATCCATCTCTTGACTTAATCTATGTGATAAGATCTCAGTCGTTCATCGCTTCATTACCCTGCCTGTCCATCTCTTGACTTAACCTCCAAGATAAGACCTCAGTCGTTCATCCTGTTCGTTTGTTCGGTTCGTCCATCTATCCAGTTAACCTTTGCGATAAGACCTTAGTCGTTCATCCTATGCGTTCACCCTATTCATCCATCTAGTCACTTAAGCCTTCGCGATAAGATATCTGTCGTTCATCTTCTGTTCTTTGATCGATCCAATGGTCCCTATGCGCTACTACGTCCTCCTTTCATTGATTTCGACCTCCAATTTCTCTTCCACTTGAAAACCGATTTAGCTTAAGTTTCTTTGCTTACACCTTAGTATAGTTTAATGCTCTTTACCTCTGCAACTTAGAAAACAGCCTTAGGTTAGTGATTGTTTTAGCAATTCTACTTAGCATAGTTGTTTAGTTGGTTAGTTAGGCTATGGTATGATTTAGCATTACATGTTGTTTTCTTCATTACTGCAATAGAGTAGATCTCTCTTAGAGTAGGTTTGCTCTTCTTCCTTCAAAGAAATAAGCTTCTGTTGACCCTATAGAAGTCTGGCTTGGAACCCCTGGGGTCTCTTGCCAGATAAACAGTGATAGCAGGCAGGACCTTCACTTCTACTTGTGCATATAGAACTGTCACCTCCTAGTTTGTACGAACCCCGAGTTGATAAGTAAAGCTAGTAGCCCTAGCAGTTATAGCGTTCTTGTTGCAATACCTAGGCTCATCACTTTTTTGGGTCGTCGCCGGGGAGGTGTCTAAGTAGAATATGGTTACTGCTTTTTTTCCTAGTCTCCAATTTTCTTCCATTAGTTTATTTCCACAAAAGTAATCTAGTTTCTTCCTTTCTTTCAGTTGTCATTATCTGCTTTCCTTTCCATTCTGCAAGTAGAATTTCAATTTAGCAAGTAGTCTTTTTCTGTCAGTAGTCTTCCTTCAATCAACAATTTCATTCTGCAAGTAGAATTTCAATTTAGCAAGTAGTTTTTCTTGCTAGTGGTTTTTCATTCAATCAGCTATTTCCTTTCTGCAGAGTACTTTCCATCTTCAAAAAAAAACAAAAATTCTTACAAAAACCAACCCAAAAACATTTCCTTTCATGCCTCATAGGAATAGGGACAATTCAGGGATATTCTTGTCAAATACCCCCACTGCATCTAACAATCAACCTTCTTTCTTCTTCAGTGACGGTGAATTGGAAGACCCTTTAGGTGAACAACCTTACCCATTTGAGGAACCTACAGGGGAAGAAGAAGAGGAAGAACCCATTCCTACTGAACCAATGGCTGAAAGTCAAAATGATAGAGGAAATAGAGAGGGAATTGAGGGTGCCTTCCCCATCAGGGAGACCAATGGGGACACTAAGATGAAGAATATAAGCCCCTCTGCTCTACCTCATTTCCATGGCCTGACCACAGAGGACCCTGACACTTTCCTATTTGAGTTTGATGTTATAAGTCGAACCTATGACTATACAGATGATGAGCAAAAGTTAAAATTGTTTCCATCTACCCTCAAGGATGCAGCATTGTGCTGGTTCATAGGTTTACCTGGAGATAGCATCACAAATTGGGCTCATATGAAACAGGCATTTAACAACAAATATAGGGACTACTATAGGTCAAATGATACTAAAGAAGAGATTTTCAGGATGACCATAGGCCAGGATGAATCCTTAGAATACTATGAAGAAAGATTCCAGCTCAATTACAAAAGGGTCAGGTGCACACTTGACCCTAAGTCACTAAAGCTGGTCCTGCTTAGAGGAGTAAGGGAGGATCTTCTGGATACCTTACATATGATAGCAAGAGGAGATATCTAACAATTACCCTATGAGGATATTAAGACTGTCTTTAGAAACCATTCTAGGGAAACCAGGAAAGGATAGGGGTGGTCAACCTATGGCCTATACATCATCCTCCAACTCATCCATCAAGGGTGAAATTGGAAATATGTTGGAAGATTTCAAAAGTGATATGCTGCAAACCCTTGCCTTGCAATTGGACACCATGAACATCAAAAGGAAGCGAGAGGAAACAGAAAGATCCCTTGCCATCTTTTGTCCTAGATGCACCAGGAGGCATCCTAGGAACGAATGTCCATTGAATTGTATTAAGATTTGCTCAGTCTGTGAAGAAAACCACTCCACAGACAAGTGCCCTTCTTTACCTGGACTCAAAGATGTATATCAAGGAGATAAAGGGGTCACTGAGCAGCTTTGCTACATCAACCAAAGGAGACTTTCTAGGCCTAGACCATACCAGTAGGGTATGCAAGGGTCATTCCATGCATATTACAACCCCAACCAAACCACATCTATACCTTCTTGGGGACCCCTTGCTCATCCTTCCTGGTCTACACCCCCTCCTTGGTCCTATGCATCTAAGTATCATTCCCAGCCAGCCAGCCAGTCATTTCAACCTTATGTTCAGCCACAGTCTCAGTGGAATACACCACTCCAGGGGTGGAGGCCCCAATTCAACAATGTTCCAACCTTATTGCCTCCACCGCCTACCCAACCACAACTCTTGCACTCTGCTCCACCTAAGCAACCCCAGATGCCTACCCAACCAAATCCGAACCCAAACAATAGGCAAGCTCAACAAGTCTATAGTGGAGAGACATCATACCCAGCTTATGCTGTAGAAATCCAGGAGATCAACCTAAGATCTGGGAGAATTCTCCCTGATAACCAACCTCCCTCTCCACATAGGGAGGTTGAGGAAGAAAGAGAGGAAAGCAACCTTAAAGTAAATCCACCCTTTCCTGAGAGATTAACCCAACCACTCCAGCCTACCCTAGAAGAAACTGAACTTCTAGGAGAATTGAAAAATCTATGTGTAAAGATCCCCCTTCTCCAGGCAATCAAAGATGTTCCCATTTACAATAAGTTGATTAAGGAGAAGTGCTTCAAGCATCTAGGAAGAAGAAAAAGGGATGCCCCTACCATTAATTTCATTGGGTAGTTGTCTGACTTAATGTTGGGGCAGGTAATATGTCCAAAATATTTGGACCCTGGAAGCCCTGTAGTAGATGTGCACATCAATGGCACCATTGTCCCACACACTCTAATTGACCTTGGGGCTGCCATTAATGTGATGACCAAGGACACCATGCTCAAGCTCAACCTCCAAGGGTCATTGAGGAAGACCACAACAGTTCTGCAACTTGTAGACCGTTCCACAATCACCCTTGAGGGAATTGTGGAGGATGTGATGATCTCCATTGACTCTTGGGAGTACCCTACAGATTTCCTAGTTCTCCAGCCTAAGGCTAAGCTTACTGGTTACCCTCTCATCCTTGGGAGGCCATGGTTGGCCACAATTGATGCTTACATTAGCTACAGAGCTAGGAATATGACCATCAAGAATGGGCATATGTCCAAACAATTAGTCTTATACCCTCCTGCTCAACCTTCTCTAGAGCATGATTTACCTTTATGGTTGGAGGAGGAGGAAGAAGATGAGGTTTATTCTGCCCAACTTTATGTTTTGTAAGCAACCATAGGATGAGGACAGCAAGATGGGGATGAATTAATTGAACACCTGCTCCAAAGTCCAACTCCTAGTTCATTACCATTAGAAGAAGAAGTAAGGGAAACCCAGAACAATCATCCAATTGACTTATGCTTGGCCAATTCCAACCCACTCCGTATCAAAACCATAGAATTTGGCCCAGAGAAAACTTTGAAAATTAATCCATCTCTTTCTTCTTTAGAAGAGGAAAATCTATGCAACATGTTGAGAGAAAACCTAGAATCCTTCACTTGGAGTTATAAGGAAATGAAGGGAGTACACCCCTCAGTGTGTACTCACCACATATACATCAAAGAAGGTTGCAAGCCAGTCAAGCAACCACAAAGGAGGATGAATCTAGCTCTTAAAGACATAGTCAAAGAAGAACTGCAAAAACTGCTAGATGCAGGATTCATTTACCCTATCTCAGATAGTGAGTGGGTCTCTCCTTTAGTGTTAGTTCCCAAGAAAAATGGTAAGTGGATGACTTGTGTTGATTATAGGGAGTTGAACAAAGCCACAAAGAAGGACCATTTTCCCCTACCCTTCATTTACCAAGTGCTAGATGGCTTGGCAGGGAAGAAGTTTTACCAAATCCAAATATGCCCAGAAGACCAGGATAAGACCACATTCACCTGTCCTTGGGGTACTTTTGCCTAGAGGGTCCTTCCTTTTGGCCTATGCAATGCTCCTACCACCTTCCAGAGAGCAGTCTTGAGTATTTTTGCTGAATTAGTACATGATGCTCTGGAAATCTATATGGATGATTTTACACCTTATGGTTGTGATTTTCAAGAAGCCCTGATTAACCTAGGCAAAGTATTGCACAAATGCATTGAAATGAACCTGTCTCTCAGTCCATAAAAATGTGAATTCTTAATGACTGAAGGGACTGCGCTAGGTCATTCAATATCTCAGCAAGGACATCAGGTGGACCCAAACAAAATAGAAATCATCCAAAGGGTCCCACCTCCACAAAAGCAAAGAGATGTCAGGAGTTTCTTAGGGTTAACTGGATACTACCAAAGGTTCATAAAGGACTTCAGCAAGTTGGCCTCTCCTTTGTTTGGGTTGTTGGCCAAAGATTCTAAGTTTATATGGTCAAAGAGCTGTCAAGAGGCCTTAGACATTCTAAAGGGTAAGTTAACCACTGCACCAATCCTTAGAGGCCCAAATTGGGCCCTCCCTTTTCATATTCATGCTGATGCCTCACACAAAGCCATAGGAGCAGCCTTAGGTCAAGAAGAGGATAAAATTACCAATGCCATCTATTTTATCAGTAAGAACTTGTCAAAGGCTGAGTTAAACTATATTGTGACCGAAAAGGAACTCCTGGCTGTTGTGCATTCATTAAACAAATTTAGGCATTACATTACAGGTTATCAAACATTTGTGCATATTGATCATATTGCAATCAAATATTTAATGAAAAAACTAGATGTGAATGTTAGAATTATAAGATGGTTGCTTTTATTACAATAGTTTGATCTAACTATTATTGATAAGCCTGGTAAGGAAAATGTTGTTGCAAACTTTCTATCTAGGATGAATCTGCCTGCAGGTGAAGAAGGAATGGTGGATGACCAGTTACCAGATGAGCATTTGTTTGCTATTTCAGTTCTCTCCCCATGGTTTGCTGATATAGCAAACTATTTGGTATCAGCACAGTTCCCACCAAACTTTCCCTCCAAGGAAAAGAGCAAGATAGTCAAGAAAAGCACCCCCTTCACCTGGATTGGGGGAAATCTGTTCAAACTTGGCCCAGATCAAATCTTGAGAAGGTGTGTAAGGGAAGAGGAAGTCTTTGACATCCTTCTGACCTGTCATGATGGGCCTTGTGGAGGTCACTTTACAGCAAAGAGGACAGCATTCAAAGTGTTGCAAGTATGATATTATTGGCCTACTCTTCATCAGGATGTGAAAAAGTACATTAGTCAGTGTGATCAATGCCAGAGGATGGGAAATCCTACTCCAAGAGATGAAATTCCCCTACAACCTCAAGTGACTTTCGAGCCATTTGACAAGTGGGGCATGGACTTCATTGGGCCTATCAACCCTCCTTCAAAGCAAAAACAACACATCATTGTGTGCACTGATTATTTGACTAAGTGGGCTGAAACCAAGGCAATTAAGGCAGCAACAGAAGAGAAGGTGGTTGAGTTCCTAAGGGAGAATGTATTCTACAAATTTGGGTACCCTAGAGAGCTAGTCACAGACCAAGGCAGCCAGTTTACCTCCAGCATGATTGAAGAACTGCTCAGCCATCACAAAATCAAGCATAGGACCTCCACTCCTTATCATCCATAAGCTAATGGGCAAGTGGAGGTGACCAACAGGGCACTAGAGAACATCTTAACCAAGGTAGTGAGCAGCAGTAGGAAGGATTGGGCAGAGAGACTAGTTGAGGCCACCTGGGCCTATAATACAACATGGAAGACCACCACTGGATTTACACCCTATGAGTTGGTATATGGGAAAAAGGATTTGTTGTCCATTGAGTTTGAATATAACACATTGAAGATGCCAACCCAACTAGATTTGGATCTCAGTCATGCACAAACAGAAAGATTGTTCCATTTGAATGGCTTGGATGAATTCAGAATGCAGACCCTCCTACATACAGAGATAGTTCAGCTTCAGAGGAAGATCTGGCATGACAAACATATTAAGGAGAAGTAATTTCAAGAGGAAGACTTGGCATTATTATATGATTATAGGTATAAAAACTTCAAGGGAAAGTTAAGGACAAGATAGCTCAAACCTTATGTGGTGGAAAGATGTCATGATAATGGTTCAGTGCAAATCAGAACTATAGATGAAGAAGCCATTCCATTGCTTGTTAATGGACACCGATTGAAAATGTACAAGAGGCCTTTATCAAAACAAGAATTCATTGACAATATCAATGAGACAGTGATGATGGTGGAGCAAGTTCCAACTCCTTCCTCATCAGGGCACTGAAAAAGAGAAAAAAAGAATCAGGATTTAGGTGAAAACCTCCATGAGGTGCCTGAGTCCCATCTTTGGGTTGAAAACCCCATGAAGCATCCCAAGGATGAGAAACAATGAAAAAGAGTAAGAAGATCCCTGGGTGAAAACCTTTCTTGAGGTACCCAGGGTAGATATCTAGGGTGAAAACATCTCTGAGGTAGCTTAGGTGTTTTTTTTTAATATATATATATATATAGATATATATATATATATATATATATATATATATATATAAAAGAAAAAAAACATAATTGTTATTTGCAGGTGGGTGAGAAAGACAATCAAGGAGCAAAGAAAAGATCCAAAGGGAACCATACCTCACATATATTCATCTCCTCCACTCCTTACCATGCATCCCTCCATCAATTCCCTTGTTTTTCACTTCATTGCTTCAATTTAGGTAAAGATTGTGTTTTCTACAGGATCCCCTGAATGTTAGATTGGTTAGGTCCCAAAAATTCATACTAGACATGATCTAACCAATCACCTCATCCATTGCCATCATCTCTGCATCCACACACACTCCTACTCCCTTTGTCCATTCATTACAACTTCCTTACAGCACCAGCCAGCAACATGATCAAGAAATTCTAAGGGAGACACCAAACATTTCCAAGTGGTAATCCAGGAGATCCACAGAAGTAGCAGCATCAGATATCCAGTCACAAACACCTCCAAAAGCCAAGAAACCATCAACAGACAGCAGAGGAGGAAGAAGAATGACCATCCAGCAAATAAACAACGCAGCACCTCTGATCTTTTTTCAACTGCAGCATGGCATCAAGACCACAGGTAAGTATCCCACTCACTCACTCATATGCATCATTTGATCAAAAGTTGTAAAGGTTAAGAGGTAGTTGGTTTGTAAGTGAAAAGGTGGCCAGTTAACTTGGCCACCTTCGTTCAGTCATCACATACAAAGTAGGGTGTTCTCTCACACATGGCTACAATCAACTCAGAGAACAGAGGAGAAGTAGGACAAGAAGTGGTTGACTATGGATTTAACAACTGTGCGAGCTTATTACAAGGAGTGGGAATGATGAGGTGGTATAAAGGGAAACAAAACATCGTTTGCATGCATTCATGCATTCCACCTCCTTAAAACTCCCTCACTCAAGTAGCTCTCATAACTTTGGCCACCCACTGGAAGCAAGGATCCATCGTTCTGCAAGAGAATTCCTACAATAACAGTCTACAGGATACGTAGAGGTAGTCTACAAGATAGGCAGAGAGGGGTTCAAGAGGGAATATCAAGAGAATTGTCCACTGCCACCATTTTAAAGAGGTAGGATCTAAAAATCCATCCCCATTTACAAGCAGATGAACTAGAAGTCCTCTAAAAATCTAGTGGATTACATACACAAGAAACTCTATTTTCTCAAGAATTTTCTCATTCCCTCACTCCACACAACAGAATCCATGCCACTGTTATAGTTAAAGGGCTCACTATAGATCTCACCCCAGAGTTCATCAATAGGGTTACCACACTTCCCCTAGGAATTGCATGGAGAAAAGAATACAAAGCAGATAGGCAAGTGGCAAAAAGGAAATTATTTTTAGAAGGTGAAGAACCCACAGAGGAACATGATGAAGCAGAAGAGAAGGAGGATGATGCTAAAATAGAAGAGGAAGAAGGTATTGAAACAGAGGAGAAATAACAACAAGAGGAAGAAGATAAGGAAAACAGAGAGGAAGAAGGCATTGAAACAGAGGACAAAGAACAGAGAGAGGTCATCCAGCATAGGATGCCAACTAAATCCTATGCTCTTTACCTCATAAAACAATGGCTGAAATTTCAGATTAAAACACTAGCACAAAGGGGCACCATGCCATTTCAGGACTGCAATCATTTTATTGATCTTTGTGATCAAAGTTCACTAGAGGATAGGGCCAAAATGGTCAAGTTTTACTTGCACAACATGGCCCTCATAGACATGAATATTTGGGATCCTAATGCAGCTAGGAGATCTACAATCAATGACTTCGGCATCATCGATGAACCATGAGAATTCAAGGGCTGCAGAGATGAAAAGAATATTGTCCAGAAAGCAAAATGAACCTTTTTCTCATCAGAGCTGAACAATAAAATCCCATGGCCCTAATCAGCACCCATAATCTAATTGCAAATGATCCTCAACTGGCGCCTAGATATCTTGTTGCCCAAGAGCAAGCAATTTCACATTTTGAGGATATGTTTAGGCTGCTAAGAGATGATAATATACATGCCTGCTAAAGGAGATGGAACACACTGCCACACAGCTTGAAGATCAGTGAATATCACTCCCCTCAAAGGTTGAGAGAGGCACTCAATAGGACACCTATGTATAAGAAATCAATGCCAAGGTTGAAGGTCAATTGGATAGGACTAAAACTCTATCCACCACTACTCCTAAGGATGCTATAAGGGAGAAAATAAGAAGAGGAAAAGAGGCAGTGGGAAGAAGTAGAAAGGAAAGTAGGCTTCTATGAACAAGAAGAAGAGGCCATAGCAAAAGCATGGGATGTCAGAAAGGCTACCAGAGCCATGAAGGACATGGACATTGACTAAGTTGCTTAGAGGATGAGCAACACTTTTAGTAGGGGGTGATGATGAGCCTCATCGTTGGGTAATTATATGGACCTTAATTGGCCTTAATTCACCTCCTAGCTTAGTCAAACAAACTATTCTGACAACTTATTGCATACTTTTGATTATATTTTGTTTATGAGATGAATTAGTGTTGGATATTTTGCTTTGTGGTCTAATGTGCATGTAATGAAGGAATAAAGGATAAAAGCAAGGAAAAATGCAGGAATAAAGGAATGAAGGGTAAAAGCAAGGAACTGAGGCAAAGACCTTGGTAAAAACTTGAATGGGACAAGGGAGAGTAATTATAGGAGGTAAATCCTCCTTGTTTACTACCCCTCCATTTGAATATTCCTCCATCAGCTCAGAGTGCAAACAGCTGTTGGGCCGTTAATATGCCATTATTATTATCACTTTTGAACACTTATTCCACCCATTTCTACTATTCTTCATCATGTCATTTATTATAATTTATTATATAAATCCATTTTATGATTATTTATGCTTCTATGAATGGATATTATTTATTCTCCTTTATTTCTAATAAATTGATGATTATGCATGATTTTATCAATGATAGTTTTAAAAATTAGTTGTAACATTATTCACCATTTTTAGCCTCCAAGATAATTTCCAGATTGAAGATTTGATCATTAAAAGTGCCAACTCAGAAATTCGCTGGAATAAGAAGTGACGGTTTTGCGGTTGAGATTCTGAGCAAATGAAGCAGAATCTGGAAAATCCGGAACATGGGTTTTGTCCAGAACGGACCCAATTAACTTTATTAAGGAATAGTTTGCCCAAATTCGGCTTGTACTGAGAGAAACACAGGGTTCTTTGAGCACGATTTTCTCAGATTTGTTGTTGCGGCCGTCCTCCAAATCTCAGCTGCAAAGCCAAATTCGTCTTGCTCTTGTTGAAAGCTGGATGGAAATATATCTTCTTATTTATCAATTGGTTGGAAACAATCCAATTTTGTAATATAAATCATGTTGTAGTTATCTCTATTATAACTACTCTCTGATCTCTCTCTATTTAAATGAAAACAGAGATCAGAGATGGGAGGGGATTCGAATGATGGAATTGAGGATGAATTAGAGATTCAAAAGTGAGGATGGCAGAGAGAATGGATAATGGCTGAGAGATTGAGAGACTTCTTGTTTTAATCCACTGTAACTCTGCTTTGATATTTTAATATAAATCTAGTTGTCATTCCATCTTTGATCCTGAAGTAACCCAGCAGCATCCGCTGGCGGCTAAGCGCCCAGCCTCTGGTGGAGTATGCTGCTGTTGTGTATCATATCTTTACAATTGGTTTTGTGTGATGGTTTGATTTATTTCCTATTCTTTTGAATTGCATTATTTTACAGTTTCATGTTTTTATAGTGTGCTGTTAGAATATTTTATGGAATTGTTTTATTGCACAAGTTGAGATTGAATCACATGGCTGTTCTTTTCCATCATAACAGAGATTATTATCCCTTTCAACTTATATTGTTATGCTGTTCATTTCAAATGTAAAGCTTCGTTGTTCATTTCAGATTGTTGGTTATTCGATTCCACTAATTAGAGTTTGTTGTTCAGATTTATTAAATATGATTCGTTGTTTAATTCCTTTAATTATAAGTTTGTTGTCCATTTACTTCGTTGTTCAGTTTGGTTGATTAATTGCAAGAGTTTGCTTTTAAAGAGTTTTCCTAGTTTACTTTCAATGGCAGCTTTAGTTCAATTTTGATTTCCTTTTGATTGCTTTAAAGCAGGACTGTCAACTGTAGAGAACATTGGTTATTGCTTCCTCGTTCCCAGATTGATTGTCTTGTTCCAGTTTGATTTCAATTGCATCAATATCCAGAGGAATGAGTTATTGCTACTGTATCCTCAATTGATGGTTGTTTGAGTGAATGATTTAGTTTAAGAACATTTCAGTTTCTTGCTATTCCATTTCTTAATTGTTGTTCCATTTCTTATCTGTCGTTCCATTTCCTGTTATTCGCATTATCTTTGCTTTGGTGTGAAGAACGATCTGAAACTGTAGTGGGCATTGGCATTTGTTGTCTAGTCCCCAGATTGATGATCTGTTCCTTGATTACTTTTGGTTACATCAGTTTCCAAAGGGATGAGTTATTGCTACTGGACCCTTGACTGATACATTGCTTATTTTTCTGAATGCATGATTTAAGTCTTAAAGTGTTTTGTTGTAAGTAGATTTTATTTCCAGCTTTCATTTACTTTTGCATTTTAAGAACTATACTACAAAACATTACTCTTGAGTAAATAGCCGCCTCAGGCTGAGTACACTCTTGAAATAAAAATCGTCCCTGGGTTGATAATTAATGTGAAGGTAATTAGGAGTTAAAAAGACACCTTTTTATCGCTCCACATTTTGGCACCGTTGTCGGGGAGAGTGTAGCCATTTCTAAAGAGTAGTGTGAATCTGATGAGTGCCTGCTAGGAGAGAATTGGGTATTAAAAACGGAAGGTAAGAACCTGCGTACGGAGCATGTAACAACCCTGCTCCCCCGCCCGCTTTCCGGCAGATTTGTTAATTTTTGTTGGGTAGAAATAGATGTTTGAATTTTTGTGTGAATGACTAGGGAAAAAATAGAAATTTTGAAAAATGAATCACCTGATTTCACTCAAGTGGTGATGTAAGCACCACCCATTTCACTAACTAATTGACAGGAACATTGGAAGAAGGAGCTTCGAAGGAACACATGAAAAACATCCTTTGTTACGGTAAGAAACTGCCCAACATTTCTACTTTTGAATTCCTGCTCAACTAATTCCACACCCTCACCACAATAAACCAGTACAAAATGCTTACAGTGTTGGACTGCCAAATTTACCCAGCCTTCCCACCCATTCTATCTCACATGTGCCATTAGAGAAAACTTACAATGAGATTCAGAATGTTTCAAATTCAAAAATTGTAGAAGCTATGGAAGAAAATGAGGTTTCTTTTAGGTTGCACCAACAAACCATTTTAAAAGCTCAAGAACTTCATGGTATGATGGGAAATCAAGAAAGTAACGGATATATTGAAGATTGGTTTCACTCCATCACGTGTTTGCATCATCACTCCATACTTCAACAATTTTTGATACCATCTTTTCAAGGGAAGTTGGCTTCTCATACCCTAATTTTTATCAACATGCATTTTTCAAATTTGGGTATGTGCATACGTAAAGCCTTAATTTTAAAATGGTTCCACTGGAAATACTCTTATACATAAACATATTCTATTCTCAAAGAAGAGTAGGATAGTGGAGAAAATAAAATAAATAAACAAATAAAACAAACACATCTTTTTTATTTTTATTTTTGTAAAGCTAGTTGTTTTTTGTTGCAACATGCTATGGAAATCAACATCGGTGATAAATTTTTTAATTCATTTGTGTATGTAGATGACTTATAATGGAAATAATAGTTCTACAAACACTTATATTCATTTTTATCATCAATATGAAAAAATGGTTGAATATCATTTTTTTGGCTTTCGGGCTTGATGAGATTTCTGGAAAAACAGTCGGGACAGTCATGTTTTGAGGGACCAAAAGTGAATATTTTTAAAACCTGTTTTTACCCTAGGTGGCCCTTGATTTCTACTTTCTAACCCAATTTTAACCACTCAATTTGGATTTGAAACGAAAAAGTTAGAAACAAAACATTCACAGGGTGTCTAGTGGGCAGTGCAGGAACAGAGTTGGGACAGTCAATTTTTGGAGGCATAAACGTTTGAATTTTTAAAACCTGTTACTATGGTAGATTCCCCTATGAATCTATTTTACAATTCAATTGGAATCACTCATTTTTGATATCGTATGGGGAAGTTATGATCAAAATATTGATTGTCTATCGTAAATAAGCACCCTTAAAACTATGTCTTTCTGGTTGTTCCTTACAGTATTTGACCTATCAATTCTTCTTTTATTCAAAACTTGTTTCTATTGGAGATAAATAAATGAATCTACTTTCATTTCCAATTTGAATCATTTTAATCCGACATCAAACGAAGAATCTATGCTTAAAATATCAATCCTTGGTCTAGATTGGGTAATCGAAAATGACTCTATTATGCAGGTTGTTCTAAACAAATTTGACATATCATAGCATTGAATTTTTAAAACCTGTTGCTACTGGAGATAACCCTTTGAATTAACTCTCATTTTGCTTTGGAATCACTCAATTTCGACGAAAAACAAAGAAGTTGTGATTAAAACACTGCAGGTTAGCATGATTGGCCACTGCTCTCCCGCAAGTGACAGATAAATTTTACTTTGTTATTTTCTCAATGGATTTGTTATACAGGGTAACTACTTGTTGTTTTTTGCATAATTCTTGGATTAGGGGAGCCCAATCACCTCTCTTTCTCCATGATTTAATGTTTTATTGCAGGTAGACACTCGTTTTTTGCAGGTCCTGGGAAAATAAAGAAGGTCAATTTATGGACGAGTGATTTTTGAAAGAAATTTTATGAAACAAAGGAATTTCATCCAACTCATTACCCAACGGATTCATAATAGAAGAAATGAAGAATTGATTTCCATTTGAAGATTCATGTCATGTCTTTGCTGCCAAAACATTTTTCAAAAAGATCATTTTTTACATAATATCATAGCTGTTGTAACTTAATTTATTTACATATTGTTTTTAAATAAAATGTTGTTTCTTTTCTAATTTCTCTTATATTTTGTGTTTCAGGTGTTGCTTCATTCAAAGTGTAACTCATCCTCAGCATCAATACAGTGAACAGCGAATTCATTCTTTGCGTGCTTGCATTTTATGCTTGTGCATTTTTGCTATTCCTTTTTTTGAAGAGACAACATTTGTGTGCACTTTTGTTTCTGCTGTTCCTTTTCCAAAAGGACAGCATTTACGTTTTGTTGTTCCTTTTCCAAAGGAACAGCACCTTTTGGGGCAGCAGTTTATTTTGTTGTTCCTTTTTCACGGTTCATTTTGTTGTTCCTTTTCCACGGTTCATTTTGCCGTTCCTTTTCCACGGTTCATTTTGCTGTTCCTTTTTCACGTTTTGTTGTTCCTTTCCAAATGGAACAGCACTTCTGCACTTTCACACTTTTGCACTTTTACGTTTTGTTGTTCCTTTCCAAATGGAACAACACTTCTGCACTTTCACTTTTTGTTGTTCCTTTTCGAATGGAACAACACTTTTGCACTTTTACGTTTTGTTGTTCCTTTCCGAATGGAACAGCACTTCTGCACTTTTCATTTTTGCTGTTCCTTTTCCAAAGGAACGGCACTTGTGTTTTTGTTGTTCCTTTTCCAAAGGAACGGCACTTGCGTTTTTGTTGTTCCTTTTCCAAAGGAACGACACTTTTCATTTTTGTTGTTCCTTTTCCAAAGGAACGGCACTTGCGTTTTTGTTGTTCCTTTTCCAAAGGAACGACACTTCTAGTTTTTGCTGTTCATTTTTTCAAAGGAACGACACTTGCGTTTTTGCTGTTCCTTTTCCAAAAGAACGACACTTTTAGTTTTTGTTGTTCATTTTTCCAAAGGAACGACATTTGCATTTTCACACTTTTTTTTGTGTGTATTTTTGCTTTTTTGTGTGCATTTCCTTTGTTGTTCCCTACAAGGAACACCACTTTTTGAGTGTTTTTGTTGTTCATTCAAAAGAGCAACACTTTGGGATTATTTTCGAGAGCAACCCTTCCTTCCTCTTGTGGGATTATTCCTAATTCATCTCAACCACATTTTACTGATTCCATTTTATGGCATGAAGTACACTACTTTTATGAGGACAAGAATTATGGATTCTTTTGAAGCGAGTTAATATCATTCACGTTATGATCTTTAACAGGACAGCTCCTTGATGATAGATTTTTTTTCAAAAGGGACACAATTATTTATATATTACTTTACTGCATTGTTTTCTGTTGTCCATGATACTGATTAATCATCTTAATACCATGCTGGTTCCATCCTCCCTGGTTATAATCTTCTCTGTCTGTAATAAATGAGATTATGGGTATATTTTTTTTCTATTGGCATGTTCAACTTCTTCCACCATCCCTGCTCTTAAGGAGTACTGAGCCTCCCTCTTTTTATCATAAAAATGTGTAATAACAATAAAATTTTGTTCGCATATGGAGGATAGGGGGTCTCATTAAGAGCCAGCCTACCATGTTCATAAGGTTATAAGAAAGTGACATTCCCATTATGGCCACCACACCAGGGTTATGATCCATTGGATAGCCAAATTATCCTTGGAACAGGAGGTCTCATCACCAGCCGGCCTGATCACTTTTGCTACATCCCAGTGAATGGCAGTGTGATTATCTAGTTACCACGCCAGCACACTGATCTCTTCTGTAGAACAGCATTGTAACTCTCCATTTATAAATTGAGGATCCTGGCTCATATGGGTTAAAAAGCAACCCTGCCGAGGCTATGGACGCTTGCTGGCAGCAGCGGCTTTGCTTATGGTATTGAAGTTATATCTTATCGTCAATTATTATTATAATACCCTTTTCTTATTTTTTCTTTTTATCAGAGAAGTTATTTCCTTAACTTTTTCCCTGTTTTGAACCTTTATGCATGAGAAATTATTTTATGATCAATCGCATCATTTTCAGCTAGCATACTATCAGTAAAGCATCTTATTGGCATATTGTTGTTCTTTTTCTCTTTTTCATCACTTATCATCAATTCAAAGCATCCTATCTCTTATTCATAACTATCTTTACACACTCTGCTCTCATTATAACCATAATTCCCGCTATCCTATCATTGATATGTGTACTCTGCTTCATTCACTGTTATATTGTTCATTCCCTTACCTTGCCATCGGCACAACACCTCTCATATGCTTTATGGTCATGGAATTCCTTTTCCAATTGGAGGGGGGAATGTATGCATTATGGGATTGCATGCGATATGATTACTGCACTCTGCCATCACTTGTTGATTTGCCAAAATATCATTATTGCATGTATACAAAAGTTTTTCTGATTGAAATTTTTGCATGCATCTTATCTGTTGCTATTCAAAACTAACACTATGGATTCAAGAACATTGTATGCCAAATAGTGCTTTGTTTGCAGGAAAACAACAAGTATGGGCAGAATTCTATTCATAGCATGACCATACTATTGCACTTAACAGAAGAGGCTCGCGCATGTGAACAATTCTTCAGACATGATGTGCTTACCTGGATTCCACCTTTTGTATCACTTTCAGCACCAACTCTGCCTACATCAACTTCAACAAATGCCAGTCCATATATGTCATTCCACATTTTTGGAGGTAAAACTTGAGGTAAAATCGCATAATTTTCTGATTTATTACGAATTTAGGAGAATTTCATAAAAATCCATTTTGAGCATTATTTATCATCCTTCGCTCCACATCTGTACCACTTCCCATTTTTCAACGACATATCATCTTTCAGTTTGGGGGAGTGTTGCTTTCATTCATTTCTTTCTTATAACCATGTTATTCATATTCTTTATCATCCATTGCTATTCTTATTCCTTCTCAACACCTCCCTTCTTCCATGTTGTTTTACACCAAGCATAGAATTCAACAACTGGTAGCAACCACCTCTATTTGTTTTCTAGCATCGCATGAGGGCATGCTAATTTTTCAGAGAGGGGGAGGAATTGCTACGCATGATGGATGTTTTCTATTTTCTTTCTCATTTAAGGCATACAATTTCAGTGTAGAAATTGATTTCCATAATATTTTTAAAACTATGAACTCAATTCTTGTAATCTCTAGGAAACACAGACATACTATTAAAATACACATACCTAGATAATTTCAAGATAAATTGGTTCATAAAATTTCAGAAATCATGCACTCTCACCTACAGCCATTTTTGTTTATATCTCATGATCCGTGCATCAAAACAGTCTGATTTTTTGGATCATAAAGGAATTCATATATTATAAATTTACTTGCCAAATTTCAACAAAAGTTGGTTTGTAGTTTTTGAGAAAATGGTTAATGAAGTTTGTTGTTACTTATATCATATTTTGTTGCAACTTCATATATACATATAGTTGAATGTCAATGTAAAAATTGTTATGCCTTCATCAAGATTAAAAAGTGAATATTCATTAATTAAGGAAGAATTCATTTGTTCTATCCATTTCATGAGCTGAGATGAACATATTTTTTATTGCTTGGTTAACACATGGGTTTTTGTCTTTGGGTTGCATGAGGACATGCAATATATTCAGTTTTCGTTGCATGAGGACATGCAACATATTGAGTGTGGGGGTATGTTGGGCCGTTAATATGCCATTATTATTATCACTTTTCTTCATCATGTCATTTATTATAATTTATTATATAAATCCATTTTATGATTATTTATGCTTCTATGAATAGATATTATTTATTCTCCTTTATTTCTAATAAATTGATGATTATGCATGGTTTTATCAATGATAGTTTTAATAAATCAGTTGTAACATTATTCACCATTTTTAGCCTCCAAGATAATTTCCAGATTGAAGATTTGATCATTAAAAGTGTCAACTCCGAAATTCGTTGGAATAAGAAGTGACGGTTTTGTGGTTGAGATACTGAGCAAATGAAGCAGAATCTGGAAAATCTGGAACATGGGTTTTGTCCAGAACGGACCCAATTAACTTTATTTAATAGTGGTTTGCCCAAATTCGGCTTGTACTGAGAGAAACGCAGGGTTCTTTGAGCACGATTTTCTCAGATTTGTTGTTGCGGCCGTCCTCCAAATCTCAGCTGCAAAGCCAAATTCGTCTTGCTCTTGTTGAAAGCTGGATGGAAATATATCTTCTTGTTTATCAATTGGTTGGAAACAATCCAATTTTGTAATATAAATCATGTTGTAGTTATCTCTATTGTAACTGCTCTCTGATCTCTCTCTATTTAAATGAAAACAGAGATCAAAGATGGGAGGGGATTCGAATGATGGAATTTAGGATGAATTAGAGATTCAGAAGTGAGGATGGCAGAGAGAATGGATAATGGCTGAGAGATTGAGAGACTTCTTGTTGTAATCCACTGTAACTCTACTTTTATATTTTAATATAAATCTAGTTGCCATTCCATCTTTGGTCCTGAAGTAACCCAGCAGCATCCGCTGGAGGCTAAGGGCCCAGCCTCTGGTGGAGTACGCTGCTGTTGTGTATCATATCTTTACAATTGTTGTTGTGTGATGGTTTGATTTATTTCCTATTCTTTTGAATTGAATTATTTTACAGTTTCATGTTTTTATAGTGTGTTGTTAGAATATTTTATGGAATTGTTTTATTGCACAAGTTGAGATTGAATCGCGTGGTTGTTATTTTCCATCATAACAGAGATTATTATCCCTTTCAACTTATATTGTTATGTTGTTCATTTCAAATTTAAAGCTTCGCTGTTCATTTCAGATTGTTGGTTATTCGATTCCATTAATTAGAGTTTGTTTTTAAAATTTATTAAATATGATTCGTTGTTTAATTCCTTTAATTATAAGTTTGTTGTCCATTTACTTCGTTGTTCAGTTTGCTTGATTAATTGCAAGAGTTTGCTTTTAAAGAGTTTTCCTAGTTTACTTTCAATGGCAGCTTTAGTTCAATTTCGATTTCCTTTTGATTGCTTTAAAGCAGGACTGTCAACTGTAGAGAACATTGGTTATTGCTTCCTCGTTCCCAGATTGATTGTCTTGTTCCAGTTTGATTTCAATTGCATCAATATCCAGAGGAATGAGTTATTGCTACTGTATCCTCAATTGATGGTTGTTTGAGTGAATGATTTAGTTTAAGAACATTTCAGTTTCTTGCTATTCCATTTCTTAATTGTTGTTCCATTTCGTATCTGCCATTCCATTTCCTGTTATTCGCATTATCTTTGCTTTGGTGTGAAGAAAGATCTGAAACTGTAGTGGGCATTGGCATTTGCTGTCTAGTCCCCAGATTGATGATCTGTTCCTTGATTACTTTTGGTTACATCAGTTTCCAAAGGGATGAGTTATTGCTACTGGACCCTTGACTGATACATTGCTTATTTTTCCGAATGCATGATTTAAGTCTTAAAGTGCTTTGTTGTAAGTAGATTTTATTTCCAGCTTTCATTTACTTTTGCATTTTAAGCACTATACTACAAAACATTACTCTTGAGTAAATAGCCGCCTCAGACTGAGTACACTCTTGAAATAAAAAGTCGTCCTTGGGTTAATTAATGTGAAGGTAATTAGGAGTTAAAAAGAAATCTTTTTATCACTCCACAACAGTCATCACTTTGACGACTAAAAGACAGTCGACCAAGTGAAAGTGATCGAAACCAATTTATCTTTAGTGGGGAGCCTAGCCTCCCTAATTGGAAGGAAGTCGTTGGAGACTTCAGATGTATAGATAGAGAGGCTTAGGACCTCAGTAGGATTTGGATTTTTATTGTAAAACCTTGCTTTATCTCTGAGTTGTAAGACTTGTGACAGTTTTTTTATGTAATCCATGGTTTTGATAATGAGAATGAGTTTCTTTTTTAGCCAAAACTAAGTTAACTCAAAGGGCTGAAGCTCTTAGGTAAGGGCCCAACCTGAGTAGCCAAAGCTCCTCTTTATTGTACATGTATGCTAGCATAGACTCCTGGTTTTCATTGTTCATTTGCTTAAGTAGCTTCCTAGTTTTGTTCATTTGCTTAAGTAGATTCATGGTTTTCTATTTATTTGTTTAAGTAGCTGCATTTTCATTACAATAGTATAGTGTAGATTATTCATGGTTTTTCTGTTCATTTGCTTCAATAGCTGCATTTGTTGTAGTTTACTTCCATTTTTGCCTTCTTTCAGTTTACAGGTTAGCTAGGAGAAAAATATCACCATAAGGTTTTGCACACGTGTCTCGGCCTCATCTCCTCCCTCTGGGACCATGATTTGAGGAAGAGACCCTTCAGCAACCCCAAAAACACAGGTTTCTAGTTCTCACATGAGCTATGGAGTTTGTTGTTTGATGCAGTTACTCATTCGCCCTGACTGGTTTTTCTGTCTTTTTCCTTTGAAACCTCCTTCGGCATGTTCTTCGTGCATCACTTCCTCGTCGTTCGATCCACAACTAACCTTCACAATCACCGTTTGATTCATTATTTTCTCCAAATATTGCCTCGCATGAGTCTTCCACTTACTTTATGTGCTTTAATCTCCACCATCAATCTGTCTCTTGATCCGACGGCTATCGCGTCACCTCAACACTTTATGTGCTTTAAACCCCCACTATCTATCTGCCTCGCCTGATCTGATGGCTATCGCATCACCTGATCACCAACTAGCTTGGCCAATCTCCACCATTGATCAGCCCCGCCTGATCCAACGACTATCGTGCAATCTCCCGCGGATTATTGCACGACCGTTATCCGCCCAAGAGCACACAAGAAAAGTGGTTTTCTCGTGCTACGTGTCACACAATAAGGCTAATCATGTGAAATTTCAGAATTCCACTTACGTCCTTGAGGGCACGCGAGGTACTACTTACCGCCTTAGAAACTTGCTCCATCATTTCCGCATGTTTCCTTTTCCCGCGATACAATCTTCGTCGTTCATCGCTTCGTTACCCTATCCATCCATCTCTTGACTTAATCCGATCGATAAGATCTCAGCCTTTCATCGCTTTGTTACCCTATCCGTCCATCCCTTGACTTAACCTCTGTGATAAGACCTCAGTCATTCATCTTGTTCATTCGTCTGGTTTGTCCATCTATCCAATTAACCTCTGCGATAAGACCTCAGTCGTTCATCCTATGCGTTCACCCTATTCATCCATCTAGTCACTTAAGCCTTCGTGATAAGATCTCTGTCATTCATCTTCTGTTCGTTGATCTTTAGCTACCTTGCAATACCTAGGCTTATCACCTGTTAGAACCAAAACTGGAATAGTATCTACGTCCATCACCTCTCCTATTTGGAGTATCCAAGGACCTGCCATATCTAAACGTGTCATATCTATCTGATTTGTACCCACCATGGGACCTATTTCCAAATGCCCCAATTGTTTTGTCCTCCTACTCATGGCTGATCCGAAGTGGTCCCTATCGCTGCAATTATGACAAACTCGGAAGTATCACTGCATTTACCTCTGCTTGTTCCTCTTGTGTCTATATGATTATGTCATTGTTTGCCTTACAACTCATTTTTATGCGTTTAATATTCTCATTGTATCTGCCAAATCAGAATATTTCCCAACACCACACTGCTCATCTAATCCATAGGGAGAGTCTCAGGAACTGTAGTCTACCATCTTTCTAGTTATCTTTGATATTCTTTTTGCAAGGTATAGTATGTCAACTAATCCAAGTCACAATAAACCAACGTACCTTAGCATAATTCATGGAGGATACCTCATCTGTAGGATCAACAAATCAGCATAATACATGTATAACATAATCATGATAGCATATAGAATATAACACATAAGCATATAACCATCATTCTAGTTAGAGTCGAGTAATCAATTCATGATCATATCAACTACACATACCATGACCTCATGCATGACAACTACCACCACATCACTATACATTTGATCACAGGTGAATACTAACGTGCATAAACAATGCATAATCAACCATACTCTCATGATGGCACACTCTGCAACAACACCATCAACTTCCCATGGCGACCTCACTACAACCATAACCCATAACATACAAATGAAACAAGCACGTGGTCTTACAACACAAGAACTACATATGAAACCAACATGAATGCATGACCACCACATAGCCCATCCAATCCGAGGGGTGAACTTGGCTCTGATACCACTCTGTAACCCCCTCCTCCCACATCTACCCAAGTAATAGGCTAACCAGGGTAAACATGTGGTGAGAAGTACTATGAGATGATTCGACTCCCTATATGTCAGTTAAGGAAGTGGAATCGGTGAAACACATCACACAGACCTTCCACATCAGCAACGAAACTCCCAGGAGCCATCCCAACCACTTAAGAAACCAGCCCTTGAGACCAACTAAACTTTTAATAAATCAAACCCCTGGACACTCCCTTGATATGCACCAACATGCGTCCGGGAGGCTCTAGATGCTCCCATAGCAAGAACAAGCGAGCATCTAAGGAATTTTTATCCCAGTGTTGTGCTAGCAGCTCCAGGATTTGTGCCACTTTTTTAGGCCCATAGCTTAGGTCACTGCCTAGAACTCAATGACACTTTCAGAAATGAATTTACACAACAAAACAATGATACATTTGCAAAACCATTGACAAGTAATTGACTGGACCCCTACTAGCCATGACAGGAAATTCGTCAAACATGTCAAAAATATGAAAGCTATAGGTCTTAACAGCATAATTGAGCATAGGGGTCTCATACTTATCTAATCATCACTAAGAATCATTGATGCCTCAACACATTAGGTGAAATTTCATCTATTAAGCCATAAATACATTGTTCTTTCATTTACAATTTAAAACATGATGAGACCCATACATAGCCACTGTCATAATCCATGTTCATAACTAGCATAATAACAACAGAAATACCAAGGAAACAACAACCATATAATACTCATGAAATAAAAAGAAGAAATAATCTCATATTAATGATGCAAAGGTCAACCAAGTTTGAGACTTCCACGAACCACCCGACCATAGACATGGCTGAGCGAAATCTCTCTTCAACCAGTCACCCCCGTGCCATATTCCAAGCATGAATGTGGGATCTCATAAAACACATCAATCAAAACCATCCAGGGCTTCCAGAGGCCAAACCACCTCAACCCATCAAATAATGATTCCACCTCATGGTCGGACATTACAAACCATCACCAGATTGGTCTCTAGCCAAGCCTTCCAGGGCTCCATAGTGTTTGTTCCAACCAAGGATGCAGGACTAATAACTTAACCCACAAATGTCGTCAGGCTCAAGAGTTTTTTCCCAACCAAGGCTCCAGGACTACTAACAACTCAAGTTGTTGCAGGGCTCCAAAACATTTTTCCAGCCAAGGTTCCAGGAACTAGTAACTCAACCCAAGCTAAAGGAAACATGAGAACCAACCAGAAAAACAAAGAAATGAACCCACAACACCATGGTTATCCAGGAAATGGAAAGGCTAGGAAAATCCATTGTCAATCCAAGCAATCCTCCATGCCAATGATAAATCATAACCAAGAAGCCACATGCATATGCCATGCATGCCAAAACTAGTGAGGAAATCATGCATGCAACTCAATACCTGCACGCAAAACCCATTGTAGTTCTTGGTCCTGATGTCCTCTTTCACTTTCCTACTCTTCCTTTGCCTTCTTGCTCCAAAATTCCAAGTATGCCACACTCCTCCAAGAGTGCTCCAAGAAAACTCTAAGTGTCCAAGAGTATGAGAGAGAGAGAGAGAATAAAGAGAGAGCTTCAAAACTGAACTGAAAAAAGTCTGTGAATTGATCCTCAAAAGCCTTTTTATTAATGAGGCCTCTATTTTCTTCATTTTCCATTATTTTCCTTCATTTTCCTCCTCACATGTAACCTATGACCTTTCACCTCCTTTTTCTCCTAATTTCCGTTATTTTCATAAATAATTGTGCCAAAATGTCATTTGTCCTTTCCAAAGCCTTTGCCAATTTCCTTAGCCATTAATCAATCACCAATGATCCCCATCACTATGCTTTTTCCCAAAATTTAGCTTGGAATAAGTGTCCCGTCAACCATGGTTATTATTTTTCCTTTATTAACTTTTACATGGATTTTTGACCAGGGTTGTTACAATACTAAGACTGAAAAGGTGCATTATGATTTGAATTAAAAGGAGGATAGTGTATACCTTGCATAACTTGTTTATATGGTTGAGTGCCTTGTGGCCTCCTTTGATTGATGAAGAAAAGATACTCCAAGCCACCTTTTGTTCCTTGATATACAACCTTTAGACCTAGAAGAGATGGAGATTTGTTAGTTGCATGATTTTCTTCACAAACAGGGAAGATTTCTATTACATTCAATGGGCACTTATTTCTAGGGTGCCTCTTGGTGCATCTAGGGAAAAATATAGCTAGTGCACTTTCTACCTCCTTTTGTTTCTTCTTGACCTGCATTGTGTCCATATGTAAGGCAAAATTAAGTAACATTTTTCTATTAAATTCATCTAACATACTTCCTATTTCATGCTTGATAGTTGAGGTAGAGGGTGAAGAATTTACCAAACCTTGACTAGATATACCTCTTTTCCTTGCATCCCTAGAGTGGTTCTTGAAAATTGTCTTGATGTCCTCATAATTGAGTTGGTAAATAAATCCACCAAACAACATTTTGAGGGTCTCCATCAACTCATCTCTAACCCCTCAAAGTAGTACATGCTTCATTGATTCTAGGTGAAGGGTGTAGTTAGATCTTCTATAGCTGAGTTGAAACCTCTCTTCATAGTCCTCTGGGGACTCATCTATCCCTAGAGTCATCCTGGAGATTTATTATTTTGTGTCCCTTGACCTATAATAATCTTTGTATTTCTATTTGAATGCTTTCTTCATTTGATCTCGAGTGGTGATATTGCGTCCTTCCAAACTCATGAACCAGCACATGGTTGTATCCTTGAGGATGGAAGGAAACAACTTCAATTTTTTCTCATCATAAGTGTAAATATAGGTTCTTCAAACCACAACAAACTCAAACATAAATGTATGAGGGTCCTTGGAAGCTAGGCCATGAAACTGTGGAAGATAAATGGGGTTGATGTTCTTCATTCTAGCCTCCCCATTGGTCTCTCTGATAGGAAAGAGTTCAAATTTCCTGTTTCTAGCCATCTCTTGGTATGTGATGTATGGTTCCCAACACCCCCCCCCCCTAGCTTCTTCAAAAAAAATTGGTTTCTCACCTAAAGGTTCTCCAAATCCTCTATGGTCAAAGTAGGAGGTTCAGAGTCACCAAGAATTGTAGGTTGATTGCTTGTAGGAGTGGGGGTTTTAGGAAGAAAATTCCCTAAGTTTTCCCTAACCCTACAAGGCATGAAATAAATGTGTTTTTTTTAGATCTTTTTATACAAACAAAAAACTAATGCAATTTTTTGTTTTTGTTTTTTAAGAGATAAAATAATAAAAAAAAAGGAAACGCAACTCAAAGCAGAAACTGTTGAGAAGTGCAGCAAGAAAGTCTTGATTTGACTTTACCATGGTCAAATTGAGAAAAATTGAATTTCCACATCAGCAAACAACTTGGATGGAGTTAACTTGTGTGACATGGCTATTTTCACTCAATTAGCTCAGTAAATTTGAGTTAGAGGGCTTGGAGTTCAGTTAAGCATGTGTGATTGCTAAATTTGAGTAATTCAATTTAGTTATATCTAATTGAGTTCATTTAAACTAGTTCTAACAGTTGGAGGAACTAGTGGAAGGTTAGTTGTGCAGTGGGAAAATAGTCTAATTCAGTGATCATCTAGTTAACTAATCAATCAGCCTAAAATAACTAGTGCATGCAGAGAATTCAAGTTCCCAGCTATGATGGAGATTCCAAGGCAGTGTAACAAGCAGTTGTAAACTAGTTTGAGTGTACAGGTCTTGCATGTAGTTAAATGATCTAAACTTGGGAATTGTGCAATCAATTCAAGGAAAATTCCTAAAGAATAGGGGCTAATTCTCTAGGAATTGCACAAGGAAATAGGGGCTAAAGTAGAGGTATAAATTGACTAATTCTGGGTCAAAGCTTCTCATTGAGTAGAAAGATAGGTTATTCACTTGCAGGTTACACTCGGAATGAGCAGGCAATTGTAATACATCTTTATTCATCTAATTAATGCAAAGAGGCTTGAGGGGTTTTTCCTAGTTGGGTTCCCCTAGAAAAAATATTGTGCATGTGTGTTATTTCTTATTGCATGTCTAAGATTGTTGTTCTAAATTGTGAATTGAATTCCATAGATCAGTAGAGTAGAATTGTGTCTCTTGATTTAGATTAAAATTTCTTAAGCAGTTGCAATTCTATCACCAAATTTCTACATGGTATCAGAGCAAGATTCACATTAGAGCAAGAATTTCGAAGTTGTTTCTCAGGAGGTTTGAATTTGCAACTTCAGTGTAGCAGAATCTCTTCAGAGTTTGGAAAATGACCTTCAATGGGATGAGATTAGAGTATGCCTTGGAAGGAATCTCGAATTTCATTACGTGGAAGGATCGCATGGAGGCAATGCTTGATGACAACAGATTGTTGGAATATGTCAAGACATACATTGCAAAACCAGGATCAGTCGATGCCCATAACCTAGCTCAATGGAAGAAAGATGTAGCCAATAGAAGGAGAATAATCTTGGAGGGAGTGTGAAACCTCATTGTCTCAAATCTCCATGGGAAAGAAACTCCTTTCGCAATGTGGAAGGTACTAAAAGAGTTGTTTGAGAATGACAATGATCATAGAAAATTGGCCCTCAAAGACAAACTTCAAAACATCAAGACGCAGAAGAATGATAATATTCTGCATTATCTCCACAAATTCACCCAAATTCGTGATCACCTTGGATGGGTTGGTGTGAATGTTGCAGAAGATCACCTGGTGAGCATAGATCTTCTAGGCCTTCCCAAAATCTAGCATAGATACAAGGACTCGGTGAATGGGAGGGAGAAATTACCGAATTGGGAATACTTGTAGTCTAATTTGGTACAAGAAGAGATCAAGTAGAATACCAAAGATGGAACTTCATCCAAGGGTGAGGATGAAGAAATTTTTGCATTGGTTGGAAAGAGAAAGAAGGGAAAAAGGATGAAATTTCAGACCAAACTAGAATCTAGCAAAGGGGGCAAGAAGAAAGACTCGTCCAAAATAAAATGCTTCAATTGTCATGAATTCAAGCACTATGATACAAAGTGTCCACACAAAAAGTCTAGCAAGAAGAACTCAGGAGGAGCAACAAGTGAGGCATTGGCTTCATAGTTTGAGCTAGAATTCACCCTTATCGCATGCATGGCCAACACTGTGATGGGGAGTGTGTGGTACTTGGACTCTGGTGCCTCGTTCCATATGACAAGGTGTAGATATTTTTTCAGTGACTTGGAGGAGAAAGATCTCTAGATGCATATTGAGCTTGGGGATGACGGAAGGTACAGTGCTACCAAGATTGGTACAGTAACCTTTTAGAGGGAGTCAGGATCTCCTCTTCACCTCAAAGATGTCATTTTTGTTCCATGCCTAAAGAAGAATCTCATCTCTGTAGTAGTTTTGGAAGATCATGGTTATGATGTGATCTTCAACAAAGGGAAAGCATTCCCGAGACACATAGCCATCGGACAGTGAAGCAAATCGGGGTTCGAGTGAAGAACCTATATAAGTTGGATGTGGAAGATTGTGTTGCATTAAGTACTAAGGTAGAGAAAATGAAGAGCCACGATGTCAGTGAACTTTGTCATAGGAGATTGGGCCATTTGCATAATGGTGCTCTGAAAACTATGCAGCAAATAACCATTGGCCTCCCTAAAGGAGCAGTTGAGCCACAAGATATCTGCAAAGGTTGTACCTTGGAGGAGTGTATGAGATCCATATTCCATTAGTAAGACAACAAAGAACATGTAGTCTTGGAAAGAGTCCACTCTGATGTTTGTGGACCTTTCTCGAAAACCTCCACTATCAGACACAAATATTTTGTTATTTTTATTGATGATTTCTCAAGGAAGTGTTGGATATTCTTCAAGCAAAATAAGGATGAGACATTCTCAAAGTTTGTAGAATTCAAGGAACTAATTGAGAAAGAGACCAGCAAGAAGGTGGAGGCTCTCAAGAGCTACAATGGAGGTGAGTGTTTTGAATGACTTCAAGGAGTTTTGTGCGAAAGAAGGCATTTGAAGAGAGATGACAGCACCCCACAACCCACATCAAAATGGGCTAGCTGAGAGAAAGAACCAGAGAATTGTTGGAGTTGTGAGATCTATGCTACATGACTAAGTCCTAACACTACATTTGTGGGCACATGCATGTAACATAGAATTCTACATGCATAACCAAATTCCTCATTAGATTCTTGGTATGAGTACACCAGAGGAGGCTTTCTCAACAAGAAATTCGGATGTGTCCTACTTCAGGATTTTTGGAGCCTTTGTTTATTTCCATGTCTCCAAATAGTTGAGGAAGAATATTAAGATGATAGGAGAGTTGGGAGTTTTTGTGGGCTACACCAAAAATCCACAAAATTACCATGTGTACTTACCTTCCCTCAAAATGATAGTTGTGCAAAGGAATGTAAAGTTTGATGAGGACAAAGTGATGTGATCCTTTCTTGAGAGGGAGCTTTGAATCCCACTGTGATAAAGGAAAGTGTTCCCTCTGCGAACAGAGGCAACTCCTCTAGCCCTAGAGTGGGTCTAGTCACAGCAAAGACAAAACAACAGTCAATTCCCTTAAATAGTCATTGTTGGAGGCCTATCTCAAACCGGTGGTTGATGGAGTTTCCGTTACGTTGCTCCTGCTTCCGTTTCTTTCTCCTCGATGAGCAATCAACCTGAAACACCAAGAGGAAACAACAGAACACGTAACCGAGAAAAATAATGATCTATTTACTTATAAAGTCAAGAAATCATAAGCTATCAAGTAAATTGTACACAAGATATAGGAAATCATCATTGATTGTATTAAAATGAATCAAGAGCAAAGCTTACAACCAAGTCTTGATGTCGCAAGCCTTCTCGGAGGGTCTAGCCAGTATGTTTCTTCAAGCATTCACTCTCAAGAATGGGTCTCCCAAATAGATGATATCTCTCTCTCACTCACAAGCTCTAATACAAGGTTAAGGCACTCCACAACCTCTTACCAAACTATTAGCAATCCCACACTTGTCACACTCACACCAAAGCTATCTACTTAGTTTCAAAGCAAACTCAAAAGAACTAACCAGCACTGCCCAACTAAAGAACTAGCAGATCATAGCAATGGTGAGTGATTTTATAGGAGGAGTCTCCATGAAATGAGGGAGAGGGAGCTTATCCTTAAGGGAGGTTGCACAAGAGGCGGAACCACCATCCCAGAGGAGGAAAAGCAACCCAAACTGACCCAACAACCAGCTCTAGAAACACCCAGAAGGCTGATTGTTTGAACAAATTCGCTAATTCTGGATCATCACAAGTCATGAACTAAGGCTCAACGACGACATCGCAAGGAGGCAATGCATTCAGACCAATCGTTGCAACAAATAGCTGAAAGCCTCATGCCTGGCCCTAAAATCTGTCCTTCGCGGGAAACACGTGTACACCTGCGATGGTGTCGCGACTGAAATGTTCATGATAAGGGATCATCGCACCTTTTAATGTCTTATTAGCGACGATGCATAAACTTAGGAAAAAGGGTCAGTTCTTCAGCATCAGAGAGCACTGTTTAATCTCTTTGCATAAGTGGGAAGACATGGACATGTTTATTTGATACATGACACAGCAGAGGGACTGAGATGAGGACAGTGACAAATTACTGTGTAACAGATGCCTCCTAAAGCATGAAGCCCGAGAGAGTGGGAGGGGTGAAATGCTTTACGAAACTATCTGAACTGGAACACCACCTTGAAGAACCTATAGGTGCAAGTACAACTAATATCTCTGATAGTGAAATACATGTAGTCTAGGCATGGGCGTAGCCATCCAAAAGACATATGAAACTTAGTCTGTGGTATGGACGCAGCCACCCAGTTGATAAGACCATATATAATGACAAAGGTATGGTCGCAGCCATCCATGAAGACTGAGGTATGGTTGCAGCCATCCAATCAAAGAGTCATGTATGTAATCACGAACCAATCCACGCAACCCGAACATATGTAAGCTTAGTCTGGGGTCTTGAAACCCAAACCAATCGTAGTACAAATTCTGGCATGCAAATAGGTGTGCTGAAGTTGAGCATGATAGAAAGTTGCTTGATTACCGGTCAATTATGGAAACCGTTAACAAGTGCGAGAGAAACCACCAGTAATGTCAATGGTTCTCAAGGTACTTGCCAGTACAATCCACTAAGTGTGAAAAAGGAGCTGAAGTCGAACGCTCGTGGAATCATCCAATCGAAGACCAATGATGAAAGTCTATCATCAGGCGCGAAGAACTTGCCATTGAGGCATGCAATCTCCAAGGCACTGAAAAGGATCTCTAGATCAACCTCCTAGATAATGAGCTGGTGTCGACAGGAGGCGATCCGTCGCAGGAGGGCCATAATGTTTCCCCCATCAATGACGTGAGATAAGGAACAAGTGGTAGATGGTGAAACAGAGCATCAGAGGAGGAGGTAAGGGTGTGAACTGCAGAAGGATTATACTCTTGAACATATCAGCGACATGACTCCGGAATGTGGCAGCATTTTGGTACCAAGGGATCAGAGGTCTGACAGAGACAACATGGATCAGATGGAATGAGGCAAAATGGCAACCCAAAACCCCGAAGGCCAATGACGATGTAAGGATATCCCAACCCGACAAGAAGCAAAAGTGTCGATGTTCAAGAGTGACTAGCTGCCGTAGGTAACCAATGACGACTTCCAAAATTTTCCCCCACCATTGCTAGCGAGTACCCCAATTATTTTTGAAAAACAAGCTTGAAGGGGATAGCATATGCTTGTGATATAAGTTCGACCTTCGGACGAATCCAACCTAGTAATAGTTTAACGAGCCCTAGGGAGGAGAAGTTCGAGCCGCGTCATGATGACGAGTCCAATGTTGTCAGGGTTTAACGAGTTCGACAAAGGTAAAACTTGGAGTCTTTTTCATGTTTAGGGAGTTTGAAAAAGACATGGAAAAGAAAACTCTAGAGGGGTCCTTTTTCATAAATTTGTGTCCCTCGAGCCCGAAAAAGTAAAAAACAATACCCGAGAGAACCGCTTGACCATTACGATCAAGGAGTACTTTTCGTAATTAGTGGCCCCGATCCGAAAAAGTAAAAAAGCGATCAAAGGCATGTCATTTCATAACCAGTATCAAACTCAAAACGACAAAAGTTCGGCGATCTTTTCATGTTTATACGATCGGAAAAGAGCTGAAAGTGGACTGCCTTTTATTCCGTTTAACGAGTTAAAAGGGAAAAATAGACAATCTTTTCGTCTTTTGCAAGTCGGAAAAGGGCTTAAAGAAGACTTATAGGAAATATGGACCAAACATATATTAATCATTAAACGTATCCGTTGTCCCTATTTCTGCACAGAAAAAACCACAGTATAAGATCCATTCGACAAAAATGCACTATACATTTGAAAATTAGGTTAAAAAACCTAAAACCATAGGCAAAGCCCCAAAATATAACACAAAAATCCAAGCCCTATAGTTTAAAACCCTAAAATTTGGAAAAATCACTATAAAAAGGGCTCATGGTAATTCATTTTCACATTTACACTTTGAGTTTTTACCTTTGGTGATTTTTTGAGTGCAAACCTGTGCGATCTTCAGAGCTTGCTTCCGGCACTAGTGATCGACCATCCCGTCCGAGACTCCTACCAAGTAAGTACACCAACCTTAACATCGCATTTTCATTGTTTTTAAGTTCAATTTCATGTTCTATAGGTGGATTTCGGTGAATTTTTTTGTTTCAAATTCGCTCCTCGGTCGTCGCAGAAATCCCTCATGGGTTAGCGACGACCGAGCATATTAACACACACCACCATCGGGGTCGTCGCTAGAGACAGGTGTACTGTCGCGATGATCGAGGAAAAAATGAACTATGATTTTGAGTCGTCGCTACTGTTTGAAAAACAGTCGCGACGACACCGTAAAGTTTGAATTTTTTATAAATTGCACATTTTTAGCCCATAAAAACAATTCTAATTATATTTTTTCTTCAATGCAGAGCAATAATGGCATTTGTATGGCAAGAGAGAACCCACGATGATGATGACGAATGGGCATTTAATGACCCTGAGTGCAGAAGAGCCCTGCATGACTGTGGATTATTGAAATTCTTCCTTACACCACACCTTCGGGCACAGCCAGACTTGCTCGAGCTGCTGATCCATTCCTGGAACCCGACAGAGGGCAAGTTCGTCATCCGTGGTCAGGACATCGAGTTTGATGTAATGGACATATATTTCTTGACAGGTTTGTCTTGTCGCAGTGAGAGACCAATCATGGAGGGTGTACGAGTTGTCGACGAGACTCTTGATATGTTGATAGCGCGGGTGTGCCCAGGGGCACACAAATCATCCACTAGCAGGAAACTGCAGATCCCGTCAGTGGAGGATTTGACCCTTCATTCAGTATTGTTTATGATTACGAGAGCAGCGAGCTCTCAAGCACGGCATGACGCAACGAAGACCCAACTACGGTTTGCCCTTGATTACCTCACTCTAACCATGTACAATTGGGTCGACGCAGTGTCTCTTAGCATGAAGAGGCAACTGACTAAGTGTCGATGGGGGAAGACCAAACAATTTGGATATGGATCCATTCTTATACCACTCATGCTAGAGTGGGTACCATCACTTTAGCTATAGGATATGGACCTGTATGTGCCGTGACCACGAGAGACTTGCATCACCCGATGGGCACACGTGATGCCATGAGGAGGTGGTGGTCAGCCAGTATCATGGGGAGTACTATTTCGGGAGTGGCTGGATCGTCAGAAGATCAACATCGAGGATTGGCCTTATGCGGGCACAGACTTCCGAGGAGATCCTGACATGCTGCTCCCACCTGGCGAGCAGTGGGATGAGGGAGGTAAAACACTTGGTCAAACACCACACTATTTTTGTGTTTTTGTTTTTTATAATGTTTTTAGATTTTCACATGCATATGTCTTAATTGTCGTTTCTATGTTATTTGCAGATGTGGGACCGGAGAGACCCATGGGACTGGCTCCTGCGGCACGGAGGGAGGGCAACAGAGAGCTGGCTCTAGCTCGTCCGGGCGGTAATGCAGAGGAGGAGATTGCCCAGAACCTCGAGGGCCTGACTGATGGGATCCCAGATTACAGGGGGATCGAGGAGGTCCCGGTGGAGTATCAGAGACATACTGTCGGTGTGACACCTAGGATACACAGACTCTTGAGACGAGTAGTGCGGGCGGTGGTCTGCTATAGGGAGCAGAACCCACCACAGTAGACACCTAGGCTTACTTTCTTGCTACTTTTGAGAGACATGTGTCTCAGATGTATTGTGAACACAGACTCTATTTTTGACATACACACTTATTTTTTAGCACCTCAGTGCGCCACACGATATTTATATATGCTATCTATGGTTTATTACTGTGTCTAAATGCTTGCATACAATGTTTGATTATATATTGCGTAAATGTCTGTCTAATACATGATTTGCCAATGCATCAGTTAATGTGTTTAATCGTCTTGGAATGTGTTGATATGTGATAAAATCAAAATTTCTTTCCAATAATCTGACACATAAATACAACCTTAAAATCTGAGGATTTCTGATGGAATAATGCCTGTTAAGTTGGAGGACGACAAGTTGAGAATCCAAATTCACAACCAATGCACAAATATCGAGGTTAACAGCCTCGGTCAATAATTCAATGACAGTGCTATATTCAACGACATTGTTTGTGGTACAACCTAGACAAACACCTTGAAGGTCTACTAACTCACCGTGAGGATCGTAGATCACCCATGCCACAGAGGAAAGATTTTGGGTACTACGGCAGGCACCATCAGCGAAACCAATGTAAGGTGTACTAGACATCTGCACAAGAAGTAAAAAGACACAATAAGTGGCAATTATGCCTACACACCAAGCCACACATGCACACACACTGAAAACACACGTATGTACATAGTAGATGCACGAAGTTCATGCATAATATTTCTTAAGGTAAAGCCCATTCTAGGGCTTATCTAGAGGATTCCCTTCATAATCGATCAGCTCATAGGCCCCTTTTTGCAAAACATGTTTCACAATGTAAGGCCCATGCCACATAGGCTCGAATTTGCCTACCCCCAGCTTATCATTTGCTTGATCGTAGAGCAGGACTAGGTCTCCTTCAATGAAAGAATGAGGGGTAACAGTTTGGTCGAAGTGAGTTTTCACTCTCTTCTTCTGTGTTTCAATGACTAAAGAGGCTAGTCAACGGGTCTCATCTAACCACTTTAGGTAAAGAAGACGTTCTTCTACTGGAGTAGTGTTTGGGAGAAATTTGACAACTAGTTTAAGAGAAGGGATCTCGCATTCAATCGAGAGGGTAGCCTCCAGACCGTAAACCAGTTGAAACGGGGTGAATCCGGTGGCATCCTTCACTGAAGTACGGTAGGCCCATAAGGCAAAAAACAACATCAAATGACAGTTAGACTTGTGCATTCCAATGGTACGCTGAAGCATTGTAACCAAAACCTTGTTGACAACTTCTACTTGGCCATTGGCCTGAGGATAATGTGGTGTCGAACTATCATGACGCAAGCCCGGTTGGGTTATTAACTCAGTCATCATATGACCACGGAAATGAGACCATGATCATTGACAATAGCCTGAGGGACTCCGAATCGAGAAATTACATTATTGAATAAAAACTAAGCCGTTGTCTTACTGTCATTAAATAATGTAGGCATCGCCTCGGCCCATATCATAAAATAATCGACGGCAACGATGAAATACCCATGCCCCCCAGGTGAGCGAAGGTTACAAGTCATATAATCAATGCCCCATTTGGCAAAAGGGCCAATGGTAATGACAGGGTGTAAAGGAGAGGGAGGCGCACGCATCTTCCGTTGGTAGATTTGGCACGCATGACAAGAACGGATGACGAAAATGCAATTCTTAAAAATAGATGGCCAAAAATAACTAGCATGGAGGATCTTTTGGGCAGTAGCATACCCAGACATATGACCACCACAGGCGCCAGAGTGGCAGTCGTTCAAAACTCGTTCAGCTTCCTCGAACGTCAAACAACGGCGGAGAACAGGGTCAACGCTGAGACGGTATAGGGTGTCCCCGATAATAAAATAAGGCTGAGAATGATGGCGAATATGTTGTTGAGCATCCTTAGACAAATCAGGACGAAAGGAGGACGTCTGAAGGTAGACAATAATATCCCTGTACCAAGGATCGAGGGTGCTAATCAAGAACAGAGACTCGTCTGGAATATGGTCCTCTAACCGAGAGGGTGCGGCAGTGGATGGTAGCGAGCAGAGCAATTCAGCGAAAACGAGAGATGTCTTAGACTTGGCCATAGTAAAATCCAAATCAAACTCTTGAAGGATCAAAATCCATTGCGATTATTTGCCCCCCAGCAACTGACGTGACAAGATGTACGTCATCGGGTTGCAGTCAGAAATCATTGTCGTTGTATGCAATAGTATATAATGACGGAAATGTTGGACAGCATGAATGGCTGCCAATGCAAGCTTCTCAACATAGGCATATCGAGTTTCCGTGTCAAGTAAATTGCGACTAAGATAATAGACAACATGCTCGGCACCAACATCATCGTCTTGAACCAAAACCATGCCGATGGTGCTATCGGCGGCGGCCAGATAAAGAGTATAGTCGCGGTGATAATCAGGCGGACGTAGCAACAAAGTATAAACATGGAGCACCTTGAGTTACTCGAATGACTCTTGTGCAACGGCATCCCAAATGAAGGAGGTATCCCACTTTAATAACTGCGTATAGCCCTTGGCAACTTTAGCAGAGTTCGGAATAAAACGGCGTAAAAAATTTTGCTTTACCCTGCAAACTCTGCAATTGTTGCAAAGAAGTAGGAGGAGGAAGATTCAAAATGGCTTCAACCTTGAGGGGATCCAACCGGATGCCCTCTTTGGAGATGAAAAACCCAAGAAGTCTCTCAGATTCAACGCAGAAAACACATTTCTGCGGATTAAGGCAGATACGGTAGTGTCGACAGCGAATAAAAATTTCGCGAAGTTGATTTGGATGGTCATGGCGCTTTGTTGACTGAGATGGAAGGTCATCCAGGTAAGGCTGCACAATGTGACGAATATCATGAAACGCATAAGAAATTGCGCGTTGGAAGTAGCACCTACATTTTTAAGACCAAAAGGGAGTTTCTTATAGGCGAAGGTACCCCACAGGTAGATGAAGGTGATTTTGTGTTGATCCGCAGGCGATATATTGATCTGGTTGTAACCATAAAAGCCGTCCATAAACAAATAAATCTCACTTCCAGCACAATTGTCAATGAGTTGGTCAATGAAAGGCGTAGGATAGTTATCTTTGGGACAAGCACGATTAATGTCGTGGTAGTCAACACAAACCCTAATAGTGCCATGCTTCTAGGTTACAGGGACAATATTAGAAACCCAATCAGTGAGCGGGATAGGGTAAATAAACCTGGCTTTTTAAGAAATTTTTCAACTTCTTCGTTAATAGTTGTAGCCTTTTGGGGGTGCACGGGGCATAAACGCTGTCGAATAGGTTTAGCACTCGGATATGTAGGTATTTCATGCACCACGATACTAGGATCAATTCCGAGCATCTCTTCATACAACCAAGCAAAAACTTCACGAAATTCTCTAAAAATATCAGTATAAATTTGAATCTTCTCTGGAGTACAGGTTACTCTGATGTGAAGATTCTCGACAACCCCTGGTTTAACAGAGATGTCAATAGGTATGGTTTGCGTAATGTTCCCCATGTTGCCTTCAGAGAAAACTTGATGGATTTGAATAAGTGTCTGAAGGGGTTGGGAGGGGACACAGGAAGCAAACTGCTCAAGACAAGTAATCATAACCCCGTGGGTAGGGAGAAACGAGGAGCGGTGGTGATGATCAAACCAAGGGGGTTCCTCAAAAGACATAGTCTTGATAATCGCTTCATCATAAGGAAATATTTCCTGTAAAGGATCTGAAGAAGCGCTTTCTCTGAGCCAAGGGGATTGTATATATGCATCGAGAGCCCTACTCGAAGGAGTAGGTTCAGATGATGAAGCCGAGGCAGAAATAATTCTGACGTAGTTGAGCTTGGCAGGACTCAACAGCATGACATCGCCCCAAGATTCTACCTGATCAATGGGAGGGAGGACCCAAGGATCAGAATGGATAGAAATCATATGGATGGGAGTGATGTTGGGAGGTGGGAGTGAAAAAACACCCATGAGGGCAGGATCTTTAAAAAGTCCAGCACCCACACTCTCATATGGAATGGAGGTATGCTCCACAAAAGACATGTTGCCATCAGAAGAAGAAGAAGAGAAGAAGGACAATTGGTCTACCGTGACAATTTTCTCTTGATGGGGAAAATGAAGGACACTAAATAGAGATGAAGCCACGGCTTGCATGGCATATGTTCAGCTTCGTCCTAAGAGGAGGTTGTAAGTTAAATTCACATCGACAACTTCGACCTCAACTTCAACTGTCTTTCCTTCCAAAGTAATAGGCAAACGTAGGAGGATACCATAAGGATGGGAATCTCTTCCATCGAAGGCTTCCAAGGTATTGGGAGACTGACTCAGGGTTGGGGAACCAATAGCCTTCCAACAAGCAACAGACATGATGCAAGTGGAAGCGCCTTCATCAATAACAGTGCGGTGAATATTCTTAGAGTTGATGATGACTTGAATGAGGAAGGAGATCTGGTGAGGTAGTCTCAGTACATGATTATCCAGATCAAAAGTGATCAAATCCGAGTCGGCCGGGTCAATGCCACCAATGGCTGATAGCAGAGACTTCCTCTGGGAGGGACAGCTCTGGAGGACTTCTAATGCGGACATAGCCGAAGGAGCTTGGGCTAAGTCCTCAATAATGCTATAGTGTTGTGCAGCATGAGCATTAGGGTTGTAGGAAGACTTCCGGAGCACTCCTTTGGGAGGAGGTCGAATGACTGACTCAGTACTAGGCCGCTCGATATGGAGGGGACCAGTACTAGACGAAGGAATACTGGAGGGGACTTCAGTTTCCTTCCCAACGGGTGAAGGATATTCTTTTGAGTGCGTACTAATATGGATGGGAATCATCCTAACCATGAAGACTTGAGAGCCAAAGGTGGAAGAAGATTGAGGTTGATCAGCCACCATTTGAGTCTATTGTGAGGGAAAAGGTTCTTTGAGCATAGCAGGAGTCCCAAGGGTGCCTTTTAGAAAATGACTAACCTCAGACCGTCTAGGGTAGTCTTTAGTATAGTGATCCTCATCACAAATGAGACAAGGGTACTTAGGCTTGCACTTGGCACCTTCTTCGGCCAGAGGCTTAGGGGGATCCTGCTTTGGTTAATCAACTTTATTCTTCCCTTTTCCCTTTTTCTTACCTTTTGAAGTTTTATCTATCACGGTGGACTGGACGGCGTTAACTTCGGAAGTTTTACCAGGATTGGGTGGGGCCTGAGAAGCATTTTCGGTTGGAGCAGTAGACTTTTTCTTTGCAGGGTTCACGGAAGATTTCCTGTAGGACACATTAACGAAACCAATGACACCAGCAATAGATGGCGTTGACGGAGCTTTGGAAGTTCCAGGTCGTAGAGCATCAGGAAAATAATCATATAGCGTACCGGACTAGGAGTAAACCAAGTCAAGATATTGAGCACACGCAATAGCTTGCTCCTTAGTTACACATCCCCCCATAGCAATGTCCCGGACTATTAGACAGAAAAACGAGGTTGTAAACCAGTCAATCAGAAGTTGATCAGGGATCCAAAACTTAATCAGACGATGATGCCTCCTCCATTCATGGATATGATCATAGATATGTGTGGTTGTGTCCTGTTTCAAGGATGTCAGGAGGTGCGTGCCCATTTCATATCGAATCGGTAACTGAAAATGAGTAAAAAATGCCATAGAAAGTGAGTTAAAGTCTTGAAAAGTTCCGCGAGCTAGCTCAATATACCATTTCGTGACAAAGCCAATGAGAGTCCATTGGGATAGATGGAACCATCAAGCCATGAATTAGATGAACACCATAGGTGATAGGTCATGACATGAGCTTGGGGATCTTCTCCAAACTTACTGTCGAATTTGGGACAATCACCGGGAATCTTGGTTGGAACCGGTGGCTAATACGGATTATGAAGAATGGGATCATTTGTCAGTTTGGACACATCTGGTATTTCCAATGTCACCAAGAAAGGTATTTGAGGATTGAAGGAAATTTGAGGCCGCGGGTAAGAAACAGCATTAGAATTCCATCCAGTTCCTGGTTTCCCCCATTGATTTTTCTCGGATGGATTTTTCCCATAAGGGTTTTGTCCGTAAGGGTTTTGTCCATAGGGATTATAAGTGTAACCGGATGGTTGAGCCTGGTTTTGACCACCAACAGCCCATTGATTACCAACTTGACAAACAGGAGCAGCATACGGTTGTTGAATCTGATAAGGATTAACCTATGGCTGTTGGTAATGTTGATATGTGGCAATTTGAGGTTGTCCTTGGGGCTGCTAAAGGTTTTGAAAACCATATGGCAGCTGAGCTCCAAAATGTGCCTGGGGTCCAGGTTGTATTTGATAAGCAGGTTGGGTTTGAAATCCAACTTGAGTTTGGAGACCGGATTGGGTCTAGAGCCCACCCTGGGTCTAGAAACCGGGTGGAGCTTGAGAAACAACAAGCGTTTGAGTGCCCGGTTGAGCGGGACCAGATGAATGTCCTTGTGAGAACTGAGGCTGACCCATCTAGATAGAAGGTTGGCCTGGTTGAGACTAAGGTTGACCCATTTGCCCAGAAGGTTGAGCTTGCTAGGTAATGGGTTGACCTTGCAAAATTGAAGGCTAACCTGACTGACCAGATGGTTGAGCTGGCTGAACAATTGGTTGGCCTTGCTGGATTTGAGGCTGACCTACTTGTCCAGAAGAGAGACTAGGCTGGGCAGTAGGCTGATCTTGCTGAATTTGAGGCTAACCTACTTGTCCAGAGGGGTGACCTTGCTGGGCACCAGGTTGGCCTTGTTGGATGTAAGGTTGTCCTGGTTAACCTGAAGGTTGCCCGAAGTAAGTAAAATAGGAACCACTGAAGGTCGAAGGTTGTCCTTGTAAGGGTTGTCCTTGTGGGCCAACAGGTTGCCCTGGATAAGGTTGCCCGTAATACGGCTATCTGTAAGATGGTTGCCCGTAAGACAGCTGACCTTGATAGGGTGGACCTTGAAAAGTTGAAGGTTGTGCTTGGCCACTGTGATAATCGGTCGGGCCCCAAGCAACAGGTAACGGAACGGAAACCTCAACCACAAGCTGAGATGGGATGGATCTAGGGTGATAAATATGGGATCCTCGAGAATCATAATAATGAAACGAATTCTGCGGATCTGGATTCTAAAGAGCATGCATGTACTAGTCATATGCCCATCCTGTCAGAATGGAACCGGAAGAAGGTGGGACACTATTGGTGGGATTAACAACTCCAAATGCTGACGCCGATAGAACACCATTAGTAGGACCAACTGAAGGTCTGGCAATAGTGGTCACCATCAAAGATGCAGCGATGGCACTAATAGCGGGAGCTGAAGAAGCCACACAAATAGTCAGAATACTCGGGACAGATGTGACAGTTACATTGTGAATCCGAGGTGTGAAAGGTTCTGAGGTTGGAGTAACAGTACGAGACCACATGGAACTTGTAAGGGGAGATCTGAAACTCATGATATCAGCCAAATCATGGTAGCATAAAGGCAATGTGATACCAAGAGGGGTGACACGGAAGGGTGAAGTTTCCATAGGTATTGGGATTTCACCACTTGCAATAAAGGTCTCTTCACCAGAGACAAGGTTTGTCTCATCCATGTCAGAGGAAGACATAGGGACCGAAACACCAGAAGGAGTGACAGGGAAATATTCTTCAGAAGGTTCCCAAATGGGTTTCCAATGAATATCATAAAACTCATCTTCTGAAGTGCGAGAGTTAAGCAGTTGAATACTCAGAATAACAGGGAGAGTATTGCTAACAACCGGTACCTCACAAGTGACAGAAAATGCAGAGCCTTGGTCACTTGGTATGGGAGACGGGATCGGTGATTCCGCCAGGATGATTTAACTTAAAAGTTCTAGGGAAAAATAAACGAGTAGGGAAAATAATGTTATGCAAACTAAAACGCAGTCAAGATTTTAACAAGGTAAATGTGAATGTGGCCGAATAAATTTTATGACGTAGGAACAAAAATTGACCTTTTCATTTTTAAAGAGTCGAGAAAAGGACAAAAGATGACTCTAGTCGCCTTCGTATATTTAATGAGCCTGAAAGGACAAGTGCTCAGATGGACCTTTCCTTTTAAGGAGTCAAAAAGGAATGAAATTGACTACTCTGGAGAGCTAGGCAAAAGTTTTACCAAACAACCCGTAAAACTACATATACCCTTGGTGATCAAATGAAAGAAAAAATCACCAAGGACTTCCCATACGGCAGTCAATCTTCCCGAATGTTGTGTTCGGTGCGTTACGGTTTGTAAGGTGGTAGACACGGCTTCCTATGGATGTAGGATGATAACCTAGTGGGGTCTCCCGATATATACTCGACAGTACTAGGAGCACAAGTCCATACTAGGTAACTATTGAGTCACAGAAGGAGGAATCTCCCAACCTTAAGCGAAAGCAATATTGACTAGGTTTAACGACGTAGGAGCACGTCTCTAGCCTAGACCTCTAAATAATGTGTGTTAAGTTCCAATGCGTTATTAAGTTCATTCAGTTAATTTTAGAGTTGATCTTGAATTAGGTTTCAATTTCCAGGCCCCACCGTATGTATATCAAAAACCCTAGGATGTAGCTAGAATGAGTAAAGCATCTTTCATTTCAATGAACACCTACTTACAGAAAGGTAGAAAGTTCTTTCCCAAACCAAGATAAGACCAAGACAAGCAAATGCAAGCGCTAAGAAACACAATGCATTAACAAACCAATCCTACAGTGCATCGATACTACTAATGATAGATTTAAAGTTTGCTTTCCAATTTCTCAAACATGAAAATTTGAAATGCAAATGTACTTTCACTTTCATATACTAAATGAATGCAATCTTTTGATTTTGATTTTTTTTGTGTTTGAATTTAAAGAGACAAACGAGCGAGTGTAAACTGATCAACCCAAACAATTGTAATCTATGCTTGGTAGTGAAGAAACCGAATCAATCATAAGAAATTGCGTCAATAATCGACACCAAAAAATCGACCAGCAAAACAAGCAACGAAAAAGCCTCAAGAAAGTCAATAAGACGGTTGCAGATGAACCTTGGATAGACAAGCAACCCAGACAAATGGTTCAAAAACTTGAAAGAGCTAGGTCACAGGGCTAAAAAGACAAGACTCACTCAATGAAACCAAAGAGACAGTACCCTAAAAAAAAGCAATTAAAACAAGCTTATGGGAGAGAGGAAAATAGTGGTGGATAAACAAGATTGGTGAATTCAGCAGTTGAAGTTGTAAAAACAACTTACACAGGAATTGTCGTGGGTATATAACCAGCAACTTGTGATGATAAGCCAATCATCACAAGGGTGCAGGCCGCAACAGAGCAATGTCATCGTAGGAGTACACCTGTCTTCCGCGACGTGTCGATTTCAGGAATAGTCGCGACTGTACAACAGGGAATCAGCGATGCACAGGTTTACAAAACGAGGACAGGGCGACATCGTCGCGACTGTCAGATTTTTTCCAGCGATGAGTTTGAAAACAAGGAAAAATAAGTGAAAACTCCCAAACAAACACCAAGCTATCCTTCTAAACAGTAAGGGGGATTCCCAGATTGACCCAGGTAACCCAAAAATTGATGGTTTAACGCAAAAATTCAAGAGACACTAAATCAAAACCAAACAAGAGAAAAACATACAAAGGACTCCCCGGTGGCGTCACCAACTTGTGATAAAGGAAAGTGTTCCCTCTGCAGACAGAGGCAACCCCTCTAGCCCTAGAGTGGGTCTAGTCACAGCAAAGATAAAACATCATCGATTCCCTTAAATAGTCATTGTTGGAGGCCTATCTCAAACCGGCAGTTGATGGAGTTTCTGTTGCGCTACTCCAGCTTCCGTTTCTTTCTCCTCGATGAGCAATCAACCTAAAACAGCATGAGGAAACAACGGAACATGTAACCGAGAACAACAATAATCTATTTACTTATAAAGTCAAGAAATCATAAGCTATCAAGTAAATTGTGCACAAGATATAGGAAATCATCATTGATTGTATTAAAATGAATCAAGAGCAAAGCTTACAACCAAGTCTTGACGTTGCAAGCCTTCTTGGAGGGTCTAGCCAGTATGTTTCTTCAAGCATTCACTCTCAATAATAGGTCTCCCAAATAGGTGATATCTCTCTCTCACTCACAAGCTCTAATACAAGGTTAAGGCACTCCACAACCTCTTACCAAACTATTAGCAATCCCACACTTGTCACACTCACACCAAAGCTATCTACTTAGTTTCAAAGCAAACTCAAAAGATGTAACCAGTACTGCCCAACTAAAGAACTAGCAGATCATAGCAATGGTGAGTTATTTTATAGGAGAAGGAGTCTCCATGAAATGAGGGAGAGGGATCTTATCCTTAAGGGAGGTTGCACAAAAGGCGGAACCACCATCCCAAAGGAGGAAAAGTGACCCAAACTGACCCAACAACCAGCTCTAGAAACACCCAAAAGGCCGATTGTTTGAACAAATTCGCCAATTCTGGATCGTCGCAGGTCATTAACTAAGGCTCGGCGATGACATCTCAAGGAGGCAATGCATTCAGACCAATCGTTGCAATAAATAGCTAGAAGCCTCGCGCCTGGCCCTAAAATCCAACCGTCGCGGGAAACACGTGTACACCTACGACGGTGTCGTGACTGGACTATTCATGACAAGGGATCATCGCACCTTTTAATGTCTTATTAGTGACAACGCATAAACTTAGGAAAAAGGGTCAGTTCTTCAGCATCAGAGAGCATTATTTAATCTTTTTGCATAAGTGGGAAGATATGGACATGTTTATTTGATACATGACTGTTATCAGGAAAACTAGTGTCCATTTAGAGCTGCTAGTCCCACTAAGACGGGTAGCTATCTTAGAAACAAACAAACTAAAGTCACTTGTGTTTTCCTTTATGAGAAATAGATGAGAGAGAAGCAGAGAGTACCAACCTCAGTCCTTCGCTTGGCTCCTTACTTGTTTCCTCTCCCCTTTGACAGAGCTTTGCCATTCTTTCCTTACTTGTCCCGCTTCAAAGAACACATGTAGAGTCAAAGAAACATAATACCATCAAAGCATAGAGATCTATAACCATAAACAATATAGGATCAGATATATATTAACCATACAAATGCATATATCAATACAAGATTCGGAGATATACAAGAATATGGAGGAAAACTCAAATAGCTTTATTGATAGAAGTAGTAGAAGAGAGGATTACAACCCATTGGTCTGACCTAGCACCATCCTCCCAACATGAAAGCCCTCTTCACCTCATGAAAGCTAGATCACCCAACACTATGATGTTCCACAGAGAAACCAACAGCACTTCCTTACAAGATACAAAATTCCAGCCTTTGGATCTCTAGGATGAGGGATCCATATATAGATATTTGTAGGTGGGTGAGTCAGCTTCTGGGTTTTTTATTAGGGTCATTTCTCTGATAGTTATTGGTTCCACTTGGAGATTTCATGGTCTCTTACTCATCCCTGGGTGAATTCAGAGAGGCAAGTGTCAAATTGGCAGTTTCTAGAAGATTCTCTGGGTTTCCACCTAGCCAACTGCCTCTGCCATTTGTCTGCTCTCACTCATTGCACCCTACAGAAGGGATTTTCAGTATGCATCACACTTTCTGCATGTAGTAGGTGAGATGCATCACACCCTTAGCACTGAGCAGTCTGTATGGTCCAGTTTTGACCAATTCTGAGTAGTTTTTCAGGGAGAACTTCTGGGAGATGATGTAATCAGCTGACCTTGTTCCTTTAGGGTATGAAACAACACTTTTAGGGGCTTAGAAGCCCTTGGTTTATGGACATATGAGATTTGGGTTGCAGTGCCCAAATATGTCTATAACAGTTGCCCCCTAAAGCATGAGGTCGTAAATCTTCTGATGTCAGGTGAAATGCTTTATCATGAGGATCCGAGGTTTTTCGAATTGGAAGGTGACCTGTAATACGATACAATACAGTACATTATCTTCATAATGTTTTCATGATATAGCTGAGGCGGGCATTCCCATGCTCAGCCTTATAATTTCATTTTCATGTACATAGGACAGACAACCGTCTGTGTGGCAGATTGATGATTCTGGTAGAGCCATCATCCCTTAGCTTGGATGATTATCTGTGTAGCTATGATGTACATTTGATGTCTTTATTTTCCTAAATATATTGCACCCGGATGGATGAAACTAGATCCGGGGTCTTCAAACTCATTCAATCTTCGCCCGAAGTACAAGTCGATCCATGTGGAAGGATGTTCTGACGTCGAACATGGAAAGACATCGCCTGATTACCAACCAATGATGTAAGCTGTTAATAGGCACGAGAGGAATCACCGATAATGATAATGACCCTCAAGATACGTCAGTACAATTCACGTTGTGCGAATACATGAGTCGATGTCGAACACCATGCAAAATCTCCCGGTCGAAGGCCATTGGTGTAAACCTATCGCCGAAAGTGAGAAACTTGCCATTGAGGCATGCAAGCTTCAAAGTACTGAAAGGGTTGTTCCTAAGTCAACTTCTTGGATAATGAGTTGATGTCGAAAAGAAGTGACCCGTCGTAGGAGGGCCTTAATGAATCCCACATCTATGACACAAAATGGAGCAAATGATTTTATGGAGGTGAAAACGATCTGATGATACAATGTTCAAGGTGGCAGTCATGAAAGAATGAAGCGTGAAGGTATTGCAGCGGATGAGATGTAAGCTAGGTTGGTGAATTCTCTGAGCGACTTCTCTTGAACATATCGGCGACACTGAGATGGATTGGTAGCGTTAACCCCAAAAATGGATGGTACGGAGGACCAATGGTGATATGACCAGTGAACGGAATAACCCAACCCGACTTAATCATGGCGATGGAGTGAAAGTGTCATGTTCAAGAGCGACCTGCTACCAATAAAGTTTCTTCAAGTTTTCTTCCCAATTTTTCCCCAGTCATTTCTGACCAGTACCTCTTTATTTTTGTCAAGCTTGAGGAGGATAACATATGCTTGTTCTATAATTTTCCCTTTGGGAAAACTCGTCGCTATGTTTTAACGAGCCTAGCGACAGTGAAACTCGCTCTTGTCTGCATGGACAAGTTTGTCGCTATTGTTTTAATGAGTTTAACGACAAAGATAACTCGGTCCTTTTCAATTTTAAAGAGCCTGAAAAGAGACGGAAAGGAAACTCCAGTAATCATTTTTTGTAATATAATCCCTTAAGTCCGAAAAAAGCATAAAATAATACGAAAGGGATGACTTTTCGATAGTTTTAATGAGCCGAACAAGACAAGCGCTCAATCTTTTTGTGTAATGATCCCTCAGGTCCAAAAATATTAAAATCTAGAGGAGGGATGGCACTCCCAATCACTTTAACGAGCTGGAGAGGCTAATTACTCGGCAATATTTTCATATTTTACGAGTGATATGAAAAGAGCTTAAAGGAGACTCGTTTTTTGAGGAACGAGTGATGTTTTAGAATAGCAATTGGTTACAGGTAAAGTTTGGAACTTTTCAATCACGGCAGTGTAAAGAAGATGGCTAATAAAATCACTCGTCGCAGTTGTTCCTCAAAAGGGGTAAACAATCAAATGGAGTCGTACGATCGGCTAAAAAAAAGTGGAGGTGATGGTAAGAACACGATCAAGGCTCAAAAGTTGATGATTATGCGATCGCAATGGTTATTTACCGAAGGATGGGTTCATTTTTTAATGAGCTTAAACTCTGGGGGAACATTTGCTCATTGCTAGGTTTATTTTTTAACGAGCTTGAACTTCGCGTAAAACTGCTCATGCCAATCATATAATAAGGATGTCTCATCGATAGGTTTATTTTTTAGGGAGCTTGCCCCATTCGAAACTTTGCTCCGCAACCCTTTTTTATGCAAGCTAGGAACGACCAACCTATGCGTTTAAAGGGTTAAGAACCTACAAACTAAGAAAATAAATGGTCACTTTTCACTTGCATGCAAAAAGGTTTGCATGCCCCCACGTATAAAGAAGTAGAGTTTCCAGGTCACCATACAGAAGTTCTTGCATTAGCAAGATTGTTCCACCCGCGTAGCAGACAAAACACTTCCTTGGCTTTGTCCATCGAAATGGATGAAGGTGATTCCAGTTCCAATCACCTAACCTTTGACGAGGGAATCCTATTCCAGTCTAATCCCATTTTCCTAAATGGACGGGTGTGTCAAACTAGTCATATATCCTCCGCAAAACCTACCCTATACCTAAAGTTTTCTTGCCGAAGCAGACCAGGGTGCATGCCCCCTGGGTTTAGTCACATTCACCGAATCACTCGCACTCATCAGGTGGATTGACTGGAGATTGATGAGACATTCCTTGTGCAAAAAGACTAGTTAGGGATGGCACTTGACTAGTAGCTATGTTTGAACCGGGGAATGAAAGCTGGTCTACGAGCTGGACCACTCTGCCTTCATGCGAGAAACACATCACTCGAAAGAGTGAGGAAACAATAGCTCCCATGCTATAAATGTAGTCATGCCCAAGGAGTAGATTGTAATCTAAAGGCCCTTGGACTACCATCATGTTCAGATAAACGGTTTTCCTTCTCAAAGTTATAGGCAAACTTGGAAGGATCCCTAATGGTCGACTGGTTCCTTTGTTGAAGCCCGATAGATTTCAAATCTCAGGCAGAAGCAATGGCGAACCAAGCGCTTTCCAAGCAGTTGAGGAAAGGATACTCACAGAAGCCCCTTCATCTATGATAGTACCAACCATGATCATTCTGTAAGCTTGTACTATGATTCAGAATGGTACATTAGATGGTAGACGAGGTCTGCCTAGTAGATTCCAATCGAAGGAAACGACTAGATTGCTTGGAGGAGGGACTGAATAAACGGCTGGGTAAATCTCTGATGAACTTCCTTCCTGTGGCAAAGGAATAGGTAGATTTCCCCCATGTTCATCGGATTCTGTGTTGACGAAGAGAATTTGAACGGTGTCGTTCTCATTCTCTTTGGTGACTGTATCATTTGAAGGTAGACCTTCTGAAGACAAGACTAGGTCGACTGCCGTCTCGACCTGTTGAATTTGGTCTGGTGTAGAATCAAAGGGTTTATCTTCAACAATAGATGCTTCAACTGACCACAAAGGTGTGTCAGTCAGATTTTCAACTAGTGATGGACTCGACAAGAGTTTCTTGTATCTAGGAGGAAGCTGTAGCGGTGAAGCAGGACGGTTATCCAAGACTCTTTTAGCTTCATCTAGGAAGGGACAATGGTGGATGGCATGATCGCCTTCACACAGTCTACAGGGAATTTTAGATCTTCCGTTTTTTCCATTGACTTCGTTTTCACTAGTTGACGGTGTACTTTCAACATGATTGTCAGAGGTTGAGGACACCGGATTGTGCAAGCGGGGAGACCAGTCCCTTAGGATCCACGGGATGCAAGGAAAATCTCGATGATAGTGGTCTCCTTTGCAAATGACACATGGAGATTTAGGTTTGGATGGTGCAGTGTGTGGATTTTTGCCAGACGATGCATGGTTGCCCCCTTTTGTTGTTGGCTTCTTCTTCTTCTTCTCCTTCCCTTTCTTCTTCTTCTCAGTTACTTGGTTTTTAGTTTTACTAGCTTCACCAAGCAAAGAGGAAGAAGGAGAGGGAGAAACAAACGAAGTAGAAGGTTGGGGGGTAACTCTAGTATCATCTGGTTGCTGATTTGATTGCTCAGGAATCACGGTGTTTTGAATGACAGAGGTCGAGAAAAGCCATACTGGCAGGCCAATTGTCAGTCCTGGAAGGGACAATGTGGCCATATGAGGTGCACCAACATCTCCCCAAGAGGAGAAGGGACTAGGATTCCCCCAAGGGGAAATCCTTTATTGGTGGACTCCATTTTCTCAACCTAAGACCAACGAGGGAATAGTGATGTTATTCCGATTAAAATAAATTTTATGACGCTTTGACACAACTTGCTTTTTCAATTTTTAAGAGTCGAGAAAAAGCTAAAGATGACTCTAGTCGCCTTCAATTTTTAATGAGCTTGAAGTGACAAGTGCTCAGATGGACCTTTTCTTTTAAGCAGTCTAAAAAGGAACAAAAACGACTACTCTGGAAATCTAGATAGAGGGATTACCAAACCAATCGTAAAACTACAGAATACTTTTTAAGGTATGATAGCCAATCTTCCCGAATGTCGTGTTCAATGCATTGCGATCGATAGGGTGGCAGACACAGCTTCCTAAGGATAAAGGATATAGCCTATTGTGGTCTCCCAATATATACTCGATGGTACGTGGGAGCACAAGTCCGTACTGGAAGTTTTCGTTTCAAAGAGGAGGAATCACCCAACCTACGATGAAAGTGATAGTTACCAGGCTTTACGATGTCGGAATACGTCTCTAGCCTAGACTTCTAGATGTTGTGCGTTAGGTTCCAAAGCGTTTTTATGTTCATTGAAATTTATTTTACAGTTGATCTTTCTTAAGAAGTTTGCCTTTAAGGTTCACCACATGATGTAGATATACAATTCCTAAATATGCAATCTAAGATGATAAACAGTCGTTTATTTTCTTTTTGCAATGAAAATCCTAGCTACTAAGGAAAGAGAAGTGAAATTCTTTCAACATAGAGCAGAGAGCACACACTAAGATGCACTTTCCTAAATCAATTTTTGCACGCAGTCTAAATGCAAATGCACATGCATGTATTTGTTTTCTGCTTTCTTAATGTGTGAATGACAAAAAGAATGCTAAGTACAGATCTGAACTATTATCCTTTCAAAGCGACAGTACTAACAATTTTCTTTTCAAAAAACAAAAGGAAGACTAAGACGACACTTTGCGATTTCGAATTTGAAAATTGCTTTCGACACTTGAAATACTATTAATTCAAATCAAATACAATGGAAAAAGTGTAATCGACTATCAAAAAGAGGACTCTTTTCTTTGATTGAAAACGACACTTGCGACACTTTCAAATCAAAAGATGATAGTTCGATTAAGCTACTGTTTGCAAAGGAGAACTGTAAATGACGAAAAATACATAAAAAACATTCACAATTCTTTATCAATGGAGGCTAAATAATGCAAAGGAAGGGAGTTTCAACAGTGATATATTGATCACAGACAGCAAACTACTGAATAAAGCTGAAGACAATGAAGAGAAAACCAAAATCTGGAGGCAGAAACAGTCTTACCTAATCATCGTACCTCTAACACAGGGAAACAGGGATGCATCTCACCTACAGCACACGGTAGGTGCGATGCATCCAAACTGCCAATGAGAAACAGTGCGATGGTCCAGGGATGAGACTGGGCTTGGTTTTTGCTCATAGTTTGCAGCTTAGTTCAGGGATTTAGACTGAGCTAATGATAGGCAGTAAACACAAAGCATAGGGGCTGATATAATGAGGTTACTTGAGCTACCACCACGGCACTTAGGATGTTTGCAAGTCAGATGTTCAATTCATAAACTAACCCAGAGATTGACTGAAGCAGCGTTGATCTACTTTGCAGTTGCATAGCAAAAACAGTTCGAAGGCTAGCTAGCTTAACTTCAAGCTCCATATGTAGTTTATAAAGCAAACAAATATAAACAAGCAAACAAGCTATTCGTTCCCCAGTGGAGTCGCCATTTTGTTATCGGGAAAACTAGTTTCCATTCAGAGCTGTTAATCCCACTAAGATGGATAGCTAACTTAGAAACAAACAAAGTCACTTGTGTTTTCCTTTATGAGAAATAGATGAGAGAGAAGCAGAGAGTACTAACCTCAGTCCTTCGCTTGGCTCCTTGCTTGTTTCCTCTCCCCTTTGACAGAGCTTTGCCACTCTTTCCTTACTTGTCCCACTTCAAAGAACACCTGCAGATTCAAAGCAGCGTAATACCATCAAAGCATAGAGATCTATAACCATAAACAATATAGGATCAGATATATATTAACCATGCAAATGCATATATCAATACAAGATTCAGAGATATACAAGAGGAGGAAAACTCAAATAGCTTTATTGATAGAAGTAGTAGAAGAGAGGATTACAACCCATTGGTCTGACCCAGCGCCATCCTCCCAGCATGAAAGCCCTCTTCACCTCATGAAAAGCTAGATCACCCAACACTATGATGTTCCACAGAGAAACCAACAGCACTTCCTTACAAGATACAAAATTCCAGCCTTTGGATCTCTAGGATGAGGGATCCATATATAGATATTTGTAGGTGGGTGAGTCAGCTTCTGGGTTTTTTATTAGTGTCATTTCTCTGATAGTTCTTGGTTCCACTTGGATATTTCATGATCTCTTACTCATCCCTGGGCGAATTCAGAGAGGCAAGTGTCAAATGGGCAGTTTCTAGAAGATTCTCTAGGTTTCCACCTAGCCAACTGCCTCTGCCATTTGTCTGCTCTCACTCATCGCACCCTACAGAAGGGATTTTCAGTATGCATCACACTTTCTGCATGTAGTAGGTGAGATGCATCGCACCCTTAGCACTGAGCAGTCTGTATGGTCCAGTTTTGACCAATTCTGAGTAATTTTTCAGGGAGAACTTCTGGGAGATGATGTAATCAGCTGACCTTGTTCCTTTAGGGTATGAAACAACACTTTTAGGGGCTTATAAGCCCTTGGTTTATGGACATATGAGATTGCGGTTTCAGTGCCCAAATATGTTTATAACAGTTGACACAATAGAGGGACTGAGATGAGGACAGTGACAAATTACTATGTAACACCCACCAAAAGAGGAGATTTTAGCTCCAAAGGAGGAACCTCAGGAAGTTGTGGAGCAACCACAAATAGAGGAGCATAGAGTTGAGACATCCTCTCAAGCAAAACCATCTAGAGAAGGGAGAAAAAGAACCAGGGAAGCTAATAGATTAGTGTAGGATGCAAGGGCGATTGTGGGAGATCCTTCAAATTTGTGCAGGAAAAGGAAGTCACCTGAGAGGTACACTAGCTACATGGCTCCAATGATTGATCTTATAGAGGCTGAGCCATATTCTCTCGAGGAAGAAGTTGAGAAACCAGTTTGGGTTTATGTGTTGGTGAAAGAATATGAATCCATCATGAATAACAGTGTTTGGGAAGTGGTCCCAAGATAAATAGATAAATCAGTTGTGGGTTCAAGATGGATCTTCAAGGTTAACCATGGAGCATAAGGAAGCATAAAGAAGTATAAGGCCATATTAGTGGCCAAAGGATTCTCTCAAGTTGAGGGAATTTACAATGAGGAAACATTTCCTCCTATAGCAAGGTATTCATCAATTAGATAAATTCTTGTACTATCTGCACAAATGGGGTGGAAGATCCACCAGATGGATCTAAAAACAGCATTTATCAATGGTGTTATCGAGGAGAAGGTGTACATCAAGAAACCAAAAGTTTTTGAGACATTTGATTGGGAGTCTCATGTGTGAAAACTCAAGCAGGCATTGTATAGTCTCAAATAGGCACCCCGTGCTTGGTATACCAGGATCGACAGTTATCTCATTAATTTTGACTTCACCAAAAGTGAATTAGATGCGAACCTCTATCATATTTTAGTAGAAGGTAAATTTCTTATCATTATTTTATACGTTGATGATTTAATATTAATAGGTTATGAGCAGTTGATCAACTCTTGCAAGGAGGACCTTGCAACGGAATTTGAGATAAAGGACACAAGTCTCATGCGCTAGTTCCTAGGGCTGGAAGTATGGCAAGGTGATGGGGAATTATTTGTGTCTCAAGGAAAGTATGCCAATGAGATATTGTAGATATTTTGCATGGAAAGTTGTAAACCCATTGAGACACATCTAGTGACCAACTGGAGGAAGGAGGATGCCACTTCAGGGGAAGAGGTGGATGCCACCATTTACCAACAGTTAGTGGGTTCACTAATGTATCTTGTGTACACACAACTAGATATGTGACAAGAATTCAACCATCTGATCCAAGTTATGGTTAGGCCACCCAATTATATTGGAAGGCAACAAAGCACGTTTTATGGTACCTCAAAGGCACTATCCAATACGGATTATGGTACAAACAGACAAAGGGAGTGAATATGTGTGATTTAACAATGCAGATTAGGCAGGGAGTCCATCCAACCAAAAGAGTACATCAGGTGGATTTTCAGTGTTGGGTCTGCAATGGTTTCCTAGTACAGTAGGAAGCAAATATTTGTGGTGCTCATATTGACAGAAGCATAATACATGGATGTAAGTCAAGTAGCATGTGAGGCGATATAGATGAGAAAGATACTTGTAGGACTATTTAGTTAGATGATATCCAACTGTGATCTATTTTGATAATCAAAGTTGCATTAAGCTCTATGAAAATCTAGTATTTCACAATTGATCCAAGCATATAGATATCTAGTATCATCATTTCCAAGATTATGTACAGAGGTGGATAATGTTGCTACAATACATTCCGAATGAGGAACAAGATGTTGACATCTTGAAAAAGGGTTTGTTAAGAGGCTATTTTGAGTTTCACAGGTGCAGGATAAGGGTCTTTGATAATCCCTTTCTCGCCAATAGGGAGTGTTGAGAAGTCTAGCAAGAAAGTCTCAATTTGACTTTGCCTTGGTCAAATAGAGAAAAATTGAATTTCCACATCAGCAGACAACTTATATGTAGATAACTTGTGTGACATGGCTCTTTTCACTTAATTAGCTCAGTAAATTTGAGTTATAGTGCTTGGAGTTTAGTTAAGCATGTGTGATTGCTAAATTTTAGTAATCCAATTCAGTTATTTCTAGTTGACTTCGGTTAAACTAGTTCTAACAATTGGAGGAACTAGTGGAAAGTAAATTTTGCAGTGGGACAAAAGTCTAACTCAGTGATCATCCAGTTAACTAACCAATTGGCCTAAAATAACTAGTGCGTGCAGAGAATTTGATTTCCCAACTATGGCGGAGATTCCAAGGCACTGTAACAAGCAGTTGTAAACTAGTTCGAGTGTACAGGTGTTGCATGCAGACAGATGATCAAACCTTGGGAATTGCATGATCAATTGGAGGAAAATTCCTAAAAATTAGGGGCTAATTATCCAGGAATTGTGCAAGGAAATAGGAGCTCAAGAAGAGGTAGAAATTGACTAAGTTTGGGTCAGAGCTTCATATTGAGCATAGAGATAGGTTATTCACTTGCAGGTTGTGCTTAGAGTTCTTGAAGAATGTAACTAGGTTTCGTCTTCATAATTGTACTTGAGTCATAATGAAATATAATTATCAAAAGAAAGCAAAAAAGATTTTATTATTAAATTGACTTGTTAAAGCATGGTTTCATGCTTGGGCCAATTTTCATAGGTCAGCTTCCATTATAAACTTTTAGGATTTTTATATAAGTCAAAGTCAAATTTATTTTGTGAAAAGATTCCTCCATCAAGTCACCTTGCAAGGTCGGCCTCCAAACAAATACTCTACAAGTTGGCTTCTCAAACAAACATAGGTTGGCTTATTTTACAGTGGGATACAACTATAAATAGGAAGGTAAACTTCGCTCAAGAGAATAATGACACAAGTTTAAAATTTTTAGAAAAGGAGTTCGATGATTTCAGTGAGGAAGTTTGGTGAATCTTAGCAAGGGAATTCAGTGAAGTTATAGTGAAGAATAACTTGAAGTTTTAAGGAAGCCGGAGTATCATATGCTTACTAGGTTGTCTCAGAAACTGAATATTTGGGCCACTATATAACTAAAATTCGAACCCACTACTATACCAATACATAACTGAAGTGTAACTATGTTTCAACACTGAATTATGATGTCACTTAAGAAGGACACCATAGACCAAAGCATGGTAAGGATGTCACATGAGAAGGCCTCCATAGATCGAAGTATGACAAGGATCGTAGCATGAGAAGGTTGTCTCAGAACTGAATGATGACCGAATTATATTGAATACTATATACTACCACTACATGACAAAAACATGATCTTATTGTAGGACTGAAGCATAATACTGAAATATGCCAAGGGTCATCATATTGTTATAAGAACGAGGTGTTGAGAACAAATTGAAGAATGAAATACTACTCACAGATTTCAGAACTGAAGAATAAACAAGGACAACTTGATGGAGGGATTCTTTAGTATAGGTTATAAGGGTCTTGGTCATCTCAACTTTGTATTGAATCTACTGAAGGAAGGAAGAGTTCTTGACTGGGTTTTCCCCTACGTAAGGGTTTTACCTTAGTTGCATGCTTATATCTCATGTCCTCTTATATTTATTGATTGGAATAAGTATTTATGATAAGAATAAGATAAATTCAAAGAAGAAAACTAATAATGAAACATCACAAGATAATCATAGTACAAGAAATCAATTAACTTACCACCCTATTGGATTTCTCAACATGGTTTCAGAGCTATGAAGATCCCTTATTAGCAAGAAGGAAATGTAGTTACTCCCTGATCTATACATTGAATGCAGCTAAAGAAAAACATTGACTTATGATCATGGGCTAAATTTCACAAAACAAAAAACCTTAAGATCCAAATTCAAGGTACAAGAATCTAAAGGTATATTAGAGGAATTCAAGAAGGCGCAGAAAATGTTTGAAGAAATTACAAAGAATACAATCATTACTACAAGGTTCAACCACCTCAAAACCAATGGAGACATGACCAGTGTGATAAATGATAAGAATCTAAGAACATATCAAAGAAAGAAAGAATTCATTAAATATCAAGAAAGAAATCTACATCAATGTGAGAAGATATCCTTTGGAACATCTAGCAGCTTCTCCATACAAGGATACAAAGATCATAATGAAAGCGGTAAAGAATTTGTTCCTCCTCAAGAACTATTAAAGTCCTCTTATCCAAATACAAGTAAGTACTAACATTTATCCTTATGATTAACTAACAATCTATCTTTAGAAAAAGTGTAAATTGACAACTAGGGCCAAATTCCACTTTGGGATAGCTCTCTTGATGGAGATGACGATTGCATTAGATTCCTCTTTTCGAGAGGACTGAGATTTATATAAATATCATCTCATTTGGACAAGTATAAGTATGATTTTGAATTTACGTCCACTCATGTACAATTTGCTCAAGTCGGCCACATCATCATGTAGACTCATGAAGCCCAATAGACATGACTCTTCACCCTCATTGACTTGTATAAATACAAGTGTCCTCCCACCTCATTTGGCATCTTCATCTCTCACACATTCTCTCTCCTTCCCTCATTGGTTCATACATCATTGGGCATTCTCTCTCTCCCACATGTGGCACAAGGAGGATGAAATTACAAGACAAAACTGCAAGGCCAAAAATCACAAAAATTCCGCAATTTGACCAATGTTGACCAGTGTTGACTGTGACCTTCCAGGCATCATTTCACTTCAATTTTATGGGGTTATTTCAGTCTTATAAGGCCACATATTTTGGCACAAAAATCAAGGTATTTTGTGCACTTTGACTACGAACCAATATTGCAGGTTGATTGCAGATTTCAGACAGCAGTTTGACCAAGCTTGACCATTGACTTTGTCACTATTTTTGGCTGACTTTGACCTCCTGATCAGGCCAAATTTGATTGGAGAAGACCGAGATGTTTTGAGGACATTTTATTGCTACTTTGACCAACATTGACTTTTCTGGTTAGGGCTAAAGTTTGACTACAGTTCACTGCATAATTTTATATGGTTGTTTTGAATTTGAATTGGGCAAGTCAATTTAACTTTTTTACTCTCTCTATGTTGAACATTTGATATAATAATAGTAAGATTTGATCAAAGGGTTTTCCCCACATTTGGGTTTTTCATTGGCATCCACCAAATCTTGTGTCCTCTTGTCTTGAATTGTCTTCTGCATTGTGTTTCATGTTCTATCTACTTTCACTATCAATTGGAAATTGTTATTGATATGCTAAGGAACATTGAAGTAATTGTGCTAAGAATAGAATGTACCATAGTTAACTAAAATTAACAAAAGGGAAACAAGCTTAAAGGATGATCAAAAGACTAAGGTAAGTAAGATTCGAGGCGTGTGTGGCATAACTATTTTTTAATTTGTTTTAAGAATTTGTAAAGTTCTTTTGTCCCTAATCCATAATATATAGGATATATGACAATTCATTATGAAAAATGAAATTTGAATAATATTTAGATTTTGACTCAATAAGCATTAGTATTCAACATCTCCTAAAAAAAAAAATTCCTAGATGGTCATCATACAATTGTGCTTGCATACTTGTTAATAAACGTTGCAGGTATAAATCAAGTTGGTTCTTTGGACTCAAAAAAGGAAAACTATGAAATCATTCCAGGAGAGCACCTCAATAAAAGAAACCTTATAAGGTCTGTAAAAAGGAACATCTCTAGGTACATCTTAGACTATACACTTTATAAAATTCTCTTAACATATAAGGTATGTTCATTATCATTTGGAGTTACATTACTAACATCGTTATGTCTAAGACCTATGAATCATAAATATTCTTGATAAGGATGATTAATCATTAGATAAATATACCTTCTTTATACATTTAATCATTCTTGTGGAACCCTAAATGTTGAAAAGTGTGCAACAAGAAATGCTTGTTGAGAATGCAACAAGATGATGGAGCTTAGTGAAAAGCGTCGCCTTCACTAAGTGGGCCCGCAGGCAAATTGTGGCGCAAGTTCTATTTTTTATCACAGTGTGGATGATCACAGTGTGGATGATCACAGTGTGGGTGACCACAGTGTGAGTGATCACAGTGTGAGTGATCACAGTATGAGTGATCACAGTGTGGGTGACCACAGTGTGAGTGATCAAAGTCTATTTTTAGACTGGCTGTCAAAAATAGAAAAGTCAAATATTATTGTCTCATAATAATATTTGGACTATAAACTTGATCTTATTCTCTTGGAGCACTTCAGGATGAGCTACGGATGTGGTACATGTAGATCCCAGAAGGAAATACGTGGTTACCTATGGGATGACTAATATTTGCATGCAGGACTTCAGTTAGAACTCAAGTGAGTTGAGTTTAGTGGACTGGAGGTGCAGTTGATGGAGTTGTGTTCAGTTTAGCCTTGTTAAACTAGTTGTATTTAGTCTAACTGGCAAATAGACTAGAGATGAGTTGGGTGAATTAGTTATTAATTAATTCACAAGTTATTAACTCATAATGCAACTATAGAATACATCAGTTAACTCAGTTGCATGTCAGTGCATGTTCAGTTCAGCTAGGACAGGTGTTAGAGGATCAGATTTCTATCAGTTGTGACTATAGTTGTGCATGAGGATTTGCACAATCAGAGCGATTGAGTATGCCAATGAATTGGCCAATACCAAGAATTGTAGCATGTGCTCACGTCCAAAACAGTGTGAGTAATTATTTGCAGGTCAAATACGAGTTTGGTAAACCATTCTCATCAGTTCTTGAGCAAGTATTGAGCTGTGGAGGCAGGCAAGCAGCGGGGGAGATTTGGAGATCAGATATGAGCTGTATTGTGTGTAACAGGGGGAGCTGGTACTGGATTGCTTGTGATAAGCATTGTACTTTGTAATGTTACATGATTCAATCACTATAATATACAGATAGTTGGGGTTTTTAGTGAGATGCTTTCCCCGGGAAAATACTGTGTTGATATGTGTGATTGATGCTTCTATGTACGCCTGTGAATGTTTCTGCTTCTGTAAATTGATGATCAACGTAGAGGAGGTTATGTATTATGCATGTTCCGCTTATAAGTGTATAATCAGGATAATTTCTGTGAATATGTGTCATATTATTCAAAATTTCTACACTAAAAAGATTCTTTGTAAATCCCTAACCTAAGGGTATGTCTATGCTAATGTGAAAACCCTATTCTGCTTAGGGTTATCGATGAAATACTATTCTTCTGATGTTTGGGGTTTTGATCATGTCATGTTTAAATTTTTGGTATTATTATGGAAGCCCTAATATTTTAGGGTTGATGATAATGTCCATGTGTTTATATCCTATACCCTTAGAGTTTCTGGAAAATTCAGGGTTTGTTGTGTTATGTATTGAAACCATAGATCTCTAAGGTTTGGTAGGGTTTATAAGAAAGACCCTTATGATGTCCACGGAATGAAACCCTAGGTATATGTTTCTCTATCTAATCAAAACCCTAGCCTAATTGTGTCTAACTTTAATGTTTGGATATTTATTTATTGGGTTCACCTAATAAATGTTGTTATGATATGCTTGTGCATCCTAGATGTGTATATGTGATAACCTTATTGTTAATGCTCATTGTTCTAGGGTTTGTAACTAAGCCCTATTAGAAGTCTAATATTCTAGGATATGATTATGAAGATGAAATCTAGGGTCTACAAAATGGTTGGTTGAAGCCTTATATTGTGCCAAGATTGGTTTTGATTGTTAAAGCTTAGTGCATGGAATCTAAGGTTTGCATTAAATCCTAGTGGAAGTCTAACATATGAAATCTAAAGTTGTTAGATGCATTGTACTTGTTAGAAATGCTTTTAGGGTTTCTAATATGTCATAGAAGAGTTTGTCATATATCTGAAGGAAATATTGAAGCCTTAGATATAATGAGACTAATTCTTGATTAAGTTACTTTAAATGATGTGATCTAGGGTTTATGACTAAACCCAAACAAGAATTTGAAGTATAGAAGCATAGTCTCTTGTTGGTTATGAACCTAAATATGTTAGGTATTTGATGTCTAAAGTCTAATGCTTCCATTAGTATATGATTCTAATATAGTAAACTTCATGCTTCTATATGTATTTTGTTGTAATTGTTGTTTAAGTTGTGCAAGTACATAATCTTCAAGATATTGAAGATATTTGTAAGTAAAGTTGACTTGATTGGAAAGCATGATGAAGGAAGTCATATGGATGATGAAATATTCTTTGATGAAATAGAAATAATTTGATCTCCCTGAGTTAAGAAGAAACTTGGATAAAAGATAGGGAATATCTCCCAAGTTGAGAGGGAGGGAATATTATAGTCATAATAGATGGATACCTTGAATAACAAATTGGAGAATGAATATTGAGGTGTCGATGAAAGAAGGAAAGAAGGATTTGGTTGCTGCATGTGAAGTAGGAAAGGAAGTTGAATGATTGAGGAAGCCTTAGTCAAGGTTTGTTTGGGAAGCCTCAAAGTCCTACTGTGATGAATTGTGAGGAAACATCAAGAAGTAAGAAGACCCTAGAGGTTTGTGTTTACTCATGAGTATTTGAAAGGTTGTTACCAATTGGGGTTGTGACTATTCAGTTAAATCTCTCAATTTTTTTGAAAAGCATGCTTTAGGTTAGAGAGATTCGATGTATTGAGGCATTGTGTGTGTAAAATGCTTGGGAAGAAATTTGGCTGGCATATTTATTGATGTCTAGATCCTGAAGAGGGAGGGTGGCATTAGTCATGGAGCTCCGACCTTGGATACACACCTAGATCCATGGGTTGATGGTTAGCAAGTAAGCTTGATGGTACCTAATTTGGCACTAAGTGTGCCTAAACTCTTCATAGATAATTTGTTTTGAGATTTTCCATGTACCTCTATATATATGTAAGTATGAATAGCTCCCTAGTTAAGGAGTATTGAAGAATGTAACTAGGTTCGGTCTTCATAATTGTACTTGAGTCACAATGAAATATATTTATTAAAAGAAAGAAAAAGAAATTTAATTATTAAATTGACTTGTTAAAGCATGGGTTTCATGATTTGGTCAATTTTCATAGGTCAAGCCTCCATTATAAGCTTTTAGGATTTTTATATAAGTCAAAGTCAAATTTACTTTGTCAAAAGACTCCTCCATCAAGTCACCTTGCAAGGTCGTCCTCCAAACAAATACTCTACAAGTCGGATTCTCAAACAAACACAGTTTGGGTTATTTTACAGTGGAAGACAACTATAAATAGGAGGGTAAACTTTTCTCAAGAGAACAAAGACACAAGTTAGAAAATTTCAGAAAAGGAGTTCGATGATTTCAGTGAGAAAGTTTGGTGAATCTCAGCAAGGGAATTCAGTGAAGTTATAGCGAAGAAGAACTCAAAGTTTTAAGGAAGCCAGAGTGTTATATGCTTACTGGGCTATCTCAAAAACTGAATCTCTGAGCCACTACAAAATCGAAGTTTGAACCCACTGCTATACCAATACAGAACCGAAGTGTAACTATGTTTCAAGACCGAATTATGATGTCACTTTAGAAGGTTGTGATCCAAGTGGACATTGTGGCCACTCGCCTATTCCACTTGGACCACAACCATTGTTTCTTTCATTTTCCTTAATTATAGCACAATTTTAGTTTCCTTCAGTGTACACAATTTACTATTTTTGGCAGTTTTTCGAGTCGTGAACTCCCAGAGCCATTTTGAGGACCTAAACGACATTTTTTTGGAAAACGGGAAAACATGAGACTTTCTCTAATGTTTGTAGTCGAACGTTATAGTCCTCGGATCGATATTTCTAACGAGGAATCATGCACGTCAAATGGAGATCGTATTCCAAAGTTACGACCTCGAGAAGTTGATGTACCAATTTAACCGAACAGGGCCCATAGTTTTAGTGCTTCATCTCATAGGGTTAGGTTTTTGGATGTTTAGGGTTTTCCATTGTTTCTCACTAATAATAGGCCTTTAAGCCTCATTGTAACACAGTTCAGAGGCATGTAACTGACACATCCCTTCTCAAAGATAAGCTACCATCACCCGAGCTATTTTATTTACATTCTACATGTGAGCATATTTCAGTTCTTTGATATTAATGAAATGAAGTTTTATTTATGTTGCATCTCTGTGTTTATTTTTATATTTGTATTTTGTTTCATTCCTGCATAAGTATGGATCAATGGTATCAAAGCGATCTTCTCTTTCTCTGTTTTTCTTTGTATGTCCCCAACAAGGTCAGGATATAAAGGGTTAGGGCTCAAACTGGTTGAACCTTTGTAGGACCAGCCTCGCAAACCTGGACGGCCTCCCATGGCGGAAGAAAAGAAATACGAGGGGACAGGAGATCCTTTCAAAATATTGCTTGAGGAGGCCCTCGAGCGACAAAGGAATGCAATGATGGATAACTTTTACCAGATCCTTTGGTGGCTACCCACAGGTAACGCATCTTCATCCAATAGCCACTCTAGAGACGCCACTCCTTTTAAGGTACACATTAATTTTGGCATTCCCATATTTGAAGGCTAGATAGATGAAGATGTTGTAGATATATGGTTAAAGATGTTGGAAGGATATTTCGGTTCATGACTTTTTCAATTGGGAAAAGATTATGTTTGCACTCCTCAAAGACACCCCCCATGTCAAGGACTACTGGGAAAACTACAGTGAGAAAAAGGACAAGAGGGAATCCTCATTGTTCTCAATCACACCCACTTGTAATTCTTTCTGAGACACCATCAAGGAACAATATTACCCTGTCGAGAGCTATAAAGATAAATAAATAAAGTGGACCACGTTGTAGCAGGGAAGGGACCAAGGTGTGCCATAGTTCACAATTATTTTTAATGCCCTTCACACAAAGCTGGGTATCGAGGATTCTGAGCAACATTTGGTACTCAAGTACTGTGACTATCTACTTAAGTACATCTAGGACGAAATGGAGTTCTTGGACATCTCCTCGCGTGGCGCCACATATTGATATGTTTTCAAGATCGAGCAAAAGTTTAAATAAAAGAAGCGAGACTTTGGATCTACGAATTTGAAGCAAGGGAAGGGCATCCCTAGCCGAAGAAAAAAAGAAAAAATCCAAGGCGAGGCAACCTAGGACATCTCGTCAAATCCGCAAGAAAATAACAACTCCATAAAGTTAAAGAAGGACACGTGAAAGTGGTGTGAGTTGCATAAGAGCCCCACTCACAACACGAGTGAGTGTTGAGCCAAGCAGTCGTTGGTGGTCGAGTTGAAGGCTTCCGAGTCATATGCATGTTCTGATTCTGAGTCATAACCCAACCAGGGGAATGAGAAATGGAAGCATATTATTGATGTGGAGCCCAATGCCAATGTTGCCACCACCAAGATCCAGAATATTAAGCCTGAAGATACAAAGGAGGGGGATCGCCTCTTCCACTAACAAATGTGGGTGAAGCGTTCCCCGCTATAGTTTATTGTCGATGGCGGGAGCCAAAAGAGATTCATTTCAATAGAGGCTGTGAAGCAGATGGGCCTATTGACCACACCACACCCACAGTTGTACACCATCGAGCGATTTCACCAAGGACAAGATCTCTGCATCATCCAGCAATGTCACCTCCCTTGCAGCATCAAGCCCTTCACAGATGAGGTATTGTGTGATGTTGCTCCTCTTAAATTTTGTGATGTATTATTAGGCCAAACATACTTATGGAAGCATCATATTATGTATGAGTCTAGGCCTCGCACTGTTATTATTACTTTGAGAAATAAGTTGTATAGGATACCGGAGTTAGCACCGCTTACCATCGTCTCTTTGATCTCTGCAAAGCAATGCAGTAAGACCATTTCTCAGATGACGAAATTTCTCTTCCTCATGATTCACCCTCATGGAAAGAAGAAGATTGTGGCCACCTCGATGGCCTCCAAACAGGGCTCTGCCACACAACAACAATAGATAGACAAGGTCGTGGAGGAATACAGGGACATCCTCACCTCACCCATAGGGGTACCCCTACACTATTAAGTCAAGCACTCCATTAACCTAATCCCAGGTGCACTGCTACCCAATGGACCAATATACCGACCCTCTATTCTAGATAACGATGAGATCAAAAGGAAAATTCGAGATTTATTGGAGAAAGGGCACATAAAGTCGAGTTCATCACTCTGTGGGAGCCTAATCGTGTTAGTACAGAAGAAGGATGGAACCTGGAGGCTCTGTATTGACTATTGAGCATTAAATAAGATCATTGTCTGAGATAGGTATCCAACCCCATGGATTGATGACCTTTTGGACCAGCTCAAGGGTGCCAAATACTTCATCAAGATTGACTTGAAGTCTAGTTATCACCAAGTACCTATTAAACCCTCTAATGTATGGAAGACTACCTTGAAATCCAAGGAGGGCCTTTTTGAATGGTTGGTCATGCCTTTCGAGTTGACGAATTCCCCCTCAACCTTCATGTGAATGATGGACATGTAACACCCTCCTCCCACATCTACCTAAGCAACCGGCCAACCGGGGTAAACATGCGATGAGAGGCCACTATGATATGATTCGACCTCCTAATTCACATTAAGGAAGTGGAACCGATGGAAACACACCATACAAACATCCAACATCATAAACAGAACCCTCAGAGGACAAGTCAACCACTCAGACAACCTATCCCTAGGTCCCACTATTTTTTTAGGTCTCTTGGGCCATAGTCACTCTCATGCTATGGGCAAGTGAGTGACCAGCAACCTAAAGCTGCTCTCACGGGTCTACCTGCGAGCGACTGTGGACCAAAATTGTCAATGTTGTGCCAAGGACTCCGGTATTTGAACCACCTTTTCAAGCTCAGAGCCTAGGACACTGCCCAGAACTGATCCAACTCTTCAAATCAGTAAAGTAACATGGAAATGAAAGTACTAAAGAAAATACTTGTTCAAGACCTTAACTAGATCCCTATTAGCCATGACCAACATTTCGTCAAACATATCATCGACATGTAACCTATAGGTGTAAACAACAAAATTAAGTTTAGGGATCTCATACTTATCAAAGAATAGTTATGAATCATTGTTTCCTCGTGCCATTTGCTGCATTATCATCTATTAGGTCATAGACAAATTATCCATTCACATACAAGTAAAAACATGCTGAGAGCCATACATAATCGTTGGCATAAAATGTGCATATAACCAGCATAATAGGAACAGAAATACAATAAACATGACAGTCATCAAATCCATAAATGCATCAATACCTTTACATATTGAAATCAAGGAAAGGATTTCTGATTAATGATGCAATAAACCAAACGGAGATGGGACTACCACATTCCAGCCGGTCGTAGAATGGCTTAGCCAAATATCTCTTCATCCATTCACCCTCGTGCCATATTCCAAGCTTGAATGTGGGATCTCGTAGAACACATCAATCAAAATTCATCCAGGGCTTCCAGAGGTCATCCACCTATTAGCCATGACCAACATTTCGTCAAACATATCATCGACATGTAACCTACAGGTGTAAACAACAAAATTAAGTTAGGGATCTCATACTTATCAATGAATAGTTATGAACCATTGTTTCCTCGTGCCATTTGTTGCATTATCATCTATTAGGTCATAGACAAATTATCTATTCACATACAAGTAAAAACATGTTGAGAGCCACACATAACCGTTGGCATAAAATGTGCATATAACCAGCATAATAGGAACAGAAATACAATAAACATGACAGTCATCAAATCCATTAAATGCAACAGTACCTTTACATATTGAAATCAAGGAAAGGATTTCTGATTAATGATGCAATAAACCAAACGGAGATGGGACTACCACGTTCCATCCGATCGTAGGATGGCTGAGCCAAATCTCTCTTCATCCATTCACCCTCGTGCCATATTCCAAGCATGAATGTGGGATCTCATAGAACACATCAATCAAAACTCATCCAGGGCTTCCAGAGGTCATCCACCTCAACCCATCAAATAGTGATTCCACCTCACGGTCAGACATCACAAAACCATCATCAGATCAGTCTCTATCCAAGACTTCTAGGGCTCCATAGTGTTTGTCCAACCAAGGCTCCAGGACTAGTAATTCAACCCACAACTTTTACCGGGCTCTAGAGCATTTTTCCAACCAAGGCTCTATGACTAGTAACTCAACCCACCAAGGGATCCAAAGTGTTTGTCCAACCAAGGCTCCAGGGCTAGTAACTCAACCCAAGCTAAGGAAACATGAGAACCAACCAAAAACAAGAAATGAAAGTAAATCCACAATCACCATGCCTATCTAGGAAATGGCAAGGCTAGGTAATCCACTGTCGATCTAGGCAATCCTCCATGTCAATGACATATCACAACCAAGAAACCACATGCATATGCCATGCATGCCAAAAGTAGTGAAGAAATCATACATGAAACTCAGTACCTGCAAGAAAATATGATGTACCTGTTGATGTCAATGCCTTCTTGCACTTTCATGCTCCTCCTTTGCCTTCTTGCTCCAAGAATCCATGTATGCCACACCCTCCAAGAGTGCTGTAAGAAATCTCTAAGTATCCAAGAGTATGAGAGGGAGAGGGAAAATGAGAGAGCTCCAACACTGAACTGACAAAAGGTTACCAATTGATCCTCATAAGCCTTTTTATGAATGAGGCCTCTATTTCTTCATTTTCCATTATTTTCCTTCATTTTCCTCCTCACATGCAACATGTGACCTTGCACCTCCTTTTTCTCCCAATTTCCATTATTTTCATAAATAAATGTGCCAAAATGCCTTTTAATGCCTTAGCCATTGCCTTTGCCAATTTCCTTAGCCATAACAACCAAATGAACACCCCTAGGATTTCTTGCCCAACATTCAACTTGGAATAAGTGTCCCAGTCATCCGTGGTTATTGTTTTTAACATTTATTACATGGAATTTTCATCAAGGTTGTTACAGGATGACATCTTGCATCCCTACACTAACTCGTTCATAGTAGTGTACCTAGACGACATCCTAATCTTCAACTAGAGCTGGGAAGAGCACATACACCATATTCAATAAGTCCTCAAACCCTGCAACAACACAAATTGTGTGCCAATTTGGAGAAATGCACTTTTGGTATAACCTAGGTTCAATATCTAGGGTACATCATTGATGAGCGAGGTTTGCATGTGGACCTATCCAAGATACAGGTTATTCAGGATTGGCTAGCGCCAACCACTCTAATAGAGCTCTTCAACTTCCTGGGTCTTTCCAACTTTTATCGTAGGTTCGTGTTGGGATTCTCTCATATCACTTGACCTTTGAGTCAAGTCACCAAGGGCGGAGTGAAAGAAAAGTTATTTTGGTTTGAATCCCAACAGAAGGTGTTTGTCGAGTTGAAGAATCACCTCTACTTTGCACCAATGCTCACATTTCCAGACCTACAACAACCATTTGAAATTGAGACAGATGCCTTCGACTATGCTATTAGTGCAGTTCTTACCCAACAGAGGCATCTAGTGGCATATCATAGTGAGACTCTTTCAGATGTAGTCTAAAAGTATCCCATTTATGACAAAGATATAAATTTCATTATGCAGGCCTGTCGACAATGGAAGCATTACATTTTTGGGAAGGAAACAACCATCCACACAAACCATCGACCCCTGTAGTTCATACAAACACAACAAAAGTTGTAGAACGATCGCCATGAGAAATGGTCCACATATATACAACAGTTCCATTTTAAAATAAAGTACAAGAAGGGTAGCACCATTAATGTCACAGACTATCTCAGGCGACCACCGGTTATGGCACTGACTATTGTGCTCAACTCTTGTGGGAACGAGACTTTGAGATGGCCGCATATTTACAAGAGTGATCCACAATTCGGCAACACATACCAAATGCTCATGGAAGGCAAGGAAGTTCTAGATTTTCATCTCCAGGGCACATTGTTATGCCACCTAGGACACCTCTGTGTTCCTTCAAGCAGGTGTGCAAAGATGATTTTGGAGGCGCACTATAGTCGAGTTGCTAGACATTTTGGAGTCAAGAAAACATTGGCAGTGTTGCAAAAGTATTTTTATTGGCCAAACCTTCAGCAGGATGTCGGGAAGTACATCAGATCCTACATTACCTATGCCATTGCCAAACCAATGATCAAGAAGCAAGGCTTGTATACTCCTCTTCCTACTCATAGTCAGCCTTAGGAATCCATCTCCATGGATTACATGTCAGGCCTTCCTTGTACTAAGCATGGCAACGATTATTTTTTCATGGTCATCGACAGATTATCGAAGATGACCATTCTGGTAGCTTGCAAAAAGAGTATCGTCGTAGAAGCCACTACTAAGCTCTTCTTTGAATGAGTGTGGGTACAATTTGGGATCCCACAGTTCATTATCTCAGATCGCTATAGAAGGTTTTTGAGTACATTTTGGTCGAGCCTCTATTCAATGCTGGATACTAGGCTCACTAATTCCATGACCTTCCACCCCCAAACTGATGGCCAAACTGAGGTCATCAATAGGATTATCATGCATATTCTGTTCATTTAAAACTCGAAGCATCCTCGCACATGGGATGAAAGCCTCCCCTATGTCTACCAAAGCTACAATAGAGATCTCCATAGCTCAATTGGGCACAACCCCGTTCAGGTGGGGTTGGGATTTCAACCATTATGTCCCATTGATGTAGCAATACCATTTGCAACTACTCACGCAAATTCGCTAACAACTCATTGAGCGCATTCATCACATCTGCCAGTTAGTCGATGACATATTGGATAGAGACAATGTTAAGTACAAGCAGCGTCATGATCAACATCAGGTTCCACACAACTTCCAGGTAGGCGACAAATTTTGGTTACATTTTACAGAAGGAGCACCTCGTTGGGCCCAACAGCAAGCTTTGCCCGCTCCCATATGAGTCATACACCATCACCAAGGTTGTAGGAGACAATTATTTCGAGCTCAGCATCCCACCATTCCTTGACCTACACCTAGTTTTCAATGTGGACTCTCTTCGGCCATACTTTCCACCATTACTGGACACATCAGACATTGCAGAACAACTCACACCAACCGAGCTAAACCTAGACTGCATGGAATAGGCCACAACTGACCAGATCATGGATGTGCAGATCAAGAACACTCACCAGCAAAAGATCCAACTGTGTCGAGTTGTCAAATCTGGCTAACTCCTGTACCAAGGCAAGTGGCTCACCAGGGACCAAGTTCAACAAAAGTTTCCCCATCTCATGGAGGCACTCAACGTAATGGGGACAATTTCTTCCTTAGGGGGGAGGACTCATCCAGGAGGATATTGGTGGCCACCCTCCTATTCCAGTTGGACCACAACCATTGTTTCTTTCAGTTTCCTTAATTATAACACAATTTCAGTTTCCTTAAGTGTAGCACAATTTATTATTTTGGCTGTTTTTCGGGTCCTGAACTTCCAGAGCCATTTCGAGGCCCTAAACGAAGTTTTTTTTGGAAAATGGGCAAACATGAGTCTCTTTTTTATTTTACCAATCGAAATTTATATTCCTCAGATAGATATTTCTAATGAGGTATCGCGCACGTCAAACAGAGATTGTATGCCAAAGTTACGACCCTGGGAAGTTGATGTACCAATTTACCCCAACGGGGTCCATAGTTTTGGCGCTTCATATCCTAGGGTTAGGTTTTTGGATGTTTATGGTTTTCCATTGTTTCTCAATAATAAATAGGCCTTTGAGCCTCATTGTAACATAGTTCAAAGGCATGTGGCCGACACATCTCTTCTCAGAGATGAGCTACCATCACCCGAGCTAGTTTATTTCCATTCTGTATGCAAGCATATTTCAGTTCTTTGATATTAATGAAATGAAGTTTTATTACTATTGCATCTCTATGTTTATGTTTATATCTGCATTTTGTTTCTTTCCTACATAAGTCTAGATCAGGTTGTTATAGACTAAAGCATGGTAAGGATGTCACATGAGAAGGCCTCCAAAAATGAAAGTATGATAAGCATCGTAGCATGAGAAGGTTGTCTCAGAACTAAATGATGACCGAAGCATATTAAAGACTGTATACTACCACTACAGGACCGAAACATGATCTTGATTGAAGCATAATACTGAAATATGCCAAGGGTCGTCGCACTATTATAGGAACGAGGTGTTGAGAACATATTGAAGAATGAAATACTACTCACAGAACTCGGAATTGAAGAATAAACATGGATGAGTTGATGGAGGGAGTATTTAGTCTAGGTTATAAGGGTCTTGGTCATCTCAAATTCGTATTGAATCTATTGAAGGAAGGAAGAGTTCTTGACTGGGTTTTCCCCTATGTAGGGGTTTTTCCCTAACTGCATGCCTATATCTTGCGTCCTCTTCTATTTATTGATTGGCATTAGCCTTGATGATAAGAATAAGATAAATTGAAAGAAGAAAACTAATAATTAAACACCACAAGATAATGTCATAATATGAGAAATCAATTAACTTTACGCCCTATTAGATTTCTCAACAAGAGCAAGCAAGTAATTGTAATACATCTCTATTCATCTTATTAATATAAAGAGGCTTGAGGGGTTTTTCCTAGTTTGGTTCCCCTAGAAAAATATTGTGCATGTGTGTTATTTCTTATTGCATGTTAGAGATTGTTTTTCTAAATTGTGAATTGAGTTCTGTAGATCAGTAGAGTAGAATTGTGTCTATTGATTTAGATTAAAATTTCTTTGAGCAATTGCAATTATATCATCATATTTCTATAGAAACAACACCTACTTCAGTACCTCCCTGGAAACGACACCAAATAGTGATGATGCCTAGTATTACAACAAGAATGTTACAACTCCCATGGCTACCAACTTTAATTTATCAATCCAGAATTTGTACAAACTTAAGAGGTGACAGTGGTGTATGCACAGTAAGCGAGATTCTACCTAAGCTACTCTAAGTCAATGAATCAAACCAAGGTGTGAAAATACATTTTTTCAAACTCAAAGAAGGCAATTTACTTAATATAAATTTGCAAGAAAGGAAATAATTGAAACATTGCTTGTACTACTACATAAAATAAACTTTCATATAATTGCAAGGAAATATATGCTTGTAATAGAAACCCTAATATATTCTAGAGAATAAATTACAGGGGAATAAACCTAATCTAGCTGCATGAAGTAAATACCATGGAATCAAACCTAAACTATTGCATTCAAATCAAAGTATATTCTACTTGTGGAACCCAACAAGTGCTCAAGGAAAATCAATGCAAATTGTTTCTATATTGTTGAATTCATAAACAAAACAACTAACCCTAATTGCATAAATAAAACCAATGTGATGAAAAGAACATATCCAAAAGGTCTATGATCTCCTTAAGCTTGTTTCCAAGGCCTAGAATATGTTGTGGAAAGGTAAGAATAAAAAATTAGACTCAGGAAGCAATTCTGGTCAAATTCTGATGGATTTTGTGAGTTGCTACAGGGTTGCTACGTTATGCCATGTATTGCTACAAGATTGCATCCAAAAGCATTCGAAGGGCTCTCAAAGTGATGTGATGGTGCGAATATATGGTAGAAGGTTGGGAAAGAGTGTGGAGGACCTTGTTAAGCTTAGTCCTACTTAGTAGCCCATCTTGCACAAGGGAAGAAGTCAAACTAATGGTCTCTTGTAACTTAGTGATGTAATTTTTTGTATTGAGAGTTTAAAAGAATGAATGAAAATGGAAGGAAGGTTTTAAGGAACATGGAGTGTATGAAATGTAAATGATGCCATTATTCCCTACCAGCCAATATATTGCACCCGCACACAAAGTTATTTTTCAACTAGCAATAACATCATGATCTAAAGATTATTAAAATACTAATTGCAAACAATCAAAGTGCAAAGGAAAGGATGAGTTGAATTTAAACTAATATCTAACTATTGCATAAAAAGAAATACTATATTTTTGTGCTTGTCCCTATAGAGATAACAACCAAAATTATCAAGAGGAATGACTGATAAATCTATAGAGGCAAAACTTTTTCATAAGAACATATTTTGAAAAAAAGAGACACAACTAAGCCAAGTACATAAAAATAAATGCATAATAGAAATATACAAGAGAGAGGTTCGAGTGCTTGGGTTAGGACCTAACCCAAAATAACTCAGATCCATTAAAACACACTCAGACTGAAGGCAAGAAGATGATTTTCATCGATCTTAGAAATTGTTCAAATACATAAGATGGCAATGGAAACAACAAGTAGCAAACTCTAATTCTAATAGTCACTATCTTTCTCTAAAAATTTGAATCCTACTAAGATCTTAGGCTCCTTTATTTAGAAAAAAATGGGTAAGGGGGAAGCCTCCTTGGAGGAAGGGTTGGTTTTGTCCAAAACCCCTATAAAAGTGGATCTATTCTCCTAAAATTCTTGCAGTCATGGAGTGTAGTAACTACCCAATAGCTAGTCTAGCTGTAGGTGAGTTAATGCAGGGAACGGACCTCCTACATTTCCTCTAGTTGGTATTCAACATACTCCTACACAATAAATGCTCCTTGCCCTACATATTCAACAAGTTACGCTAGAAGATATGACAAATATTCCTTAACCTTCCTAATGAACACATTCTAACTCAAAAAAGATGTCATCAAATGCAAAGAGAGAGGTAAAAATATGTTGAAGGATGGTCAGATGGGCCTTGTTTTTTACCTACTTAGGAGGCCCCTCACATCTCTATGAATATTCCCACTCGCCTCATCAATCTCATCCACATGCTACCCAAGGTCTCCGTATTGAAGTGGTCTCCAAAGATTCCCAAGTCCTATTCCTCAAGAAGGCTCTCCAAGTCTTTGAAGAATCAACCTCCTCAATCATCTCACTCCACAACTCATGCTACAATGTCTAAGTCTATTAAACTCAACCACATCACTAAAGTGTCTCACACTAAGGCCTCATCATAGTTGCAACCAACTCTAATGCTATATAATGAGAATACGATGCCTCAAACTATATCTATACCTATTAATTTTGCTTCAAAGATACACACCCCATATATTTGAATAAAATTGCACTCGTTCTATCCAATTAATTGATCTAATCTCATCAACAATTTAAAAATACTATAATACTACACACATATCCACATGAAGTTCCTTTTGGTCACAACCATGAATCCATCCATTCGTTATTTTAGGCTCCTCAAACCCAAGTTAACATCATCATCATGATATCTCCCTAGTTAGCTTATGTCTCCATGAAAGTCTCCACCCCCTCTAGTTATACCTCCTGGGTCAACAAGATCTCATCTCATCTCATCTCACAATGAATTCCCAATGAAGAAGTCCAGCCATGACACAATGTGCAATCTCACCTGCTACTCATGCCCTTTTTCTTCGATTTATCTCACCCGAACGAGATCAATCCCTAGTTCATAACAAACACTTGGTCAATCCATCACAACACCAACCATGATTCATCCCTTTCATTAATAGCTCATCCATCACCCTTGTCTAAGGCATCGATACCATCCAATATTGGGTCAATTGCCCCCTAAACAATCTCCACATCAATCCATTCTATTTAACTTGTAGGTGAATCAAAAGCCATATCAATGTGTAAATATACTAATATCCACAACCAGCATCATGATTACACTATTTTTCTAAAGAAGGTAAGGCCACTACTACATCTCAAGCCATAATTCTCCTCCTGAACCTCAATTTTTCGAAAACCCATATCTTCCTTCGCACATGAAGTTCCATTGGAAGACCCTAAACAAGTCGTAACCCACTATGTGTAGCTTGTCTCCACTTGGTCAATAAATGTTATCTATATCAAACATAACTCCTCAAAATTTCCTCCATAGGTTCTACTACAAGTGACATACAGTAGGTATCCCTCAGATCTCCACATGCAACTCACTTTGAATATCCCTACTTTTATCAAGCATACTCATCATCTAGTCTCTCTAAGAGTTCAATCTATATTTAGCTCCCTGGATCTTGTCTAGCATTCCATCTCCTACAACCATGACCCCATCTACCACTGGTGTCTCCCTATTTTGAAGACCTACCATGAGATCCTGTCACAAGCCTGTTGAAGAATTAACACATAGTGCCTCTGCATAGTCCTCACAAACCTCCCCGATATGCCACCATTTGATAGATATGGAAGAGTACACAACTCCTCCCAAATATCCCAGGAACAATATTTAGAACATGTACTACTTGCAAGCCTTGATATCCAACTCGATATTTCCCTTTTGGAAATCTTTCGCAAAAAGTACTCCCCCAAACACCGCTAGAAGTATCACCCCAATTTGTAATCCATGCAAATCCACTCTAACAAAATGTTTTAATATCACCTCTAATATAGGATCTAATCTTAACTCTTCGTGATGAAGAACCCACAAAAAAATAAGCTTTGATACTAACTTTATGTGATGAAGAGATAATTGCACCATTTAAACTCTAATACCAGCTTTTTTCGGTGAAGAGTTAATAGCACGAATTAGTCTTTGAAACCAATTTTCATGTCCTTGTATCATTCCCATAAGATAAGGCATGTCATGACCTCTAAGTGTATGACACCAGCCTATTTCCTTAGCAATGACAAGAGCAACTTGCAAGTACTATATCGAGGCTACGCCTCTAAAAATTATACCTTTTTTGTGTTTAGTTATCAATGCGTAGCGGAAAAAATACATGTAACCAAATAAGAAGTATTAAACAACCATCAACATGATCCATCCACATGCACATATAACAATACTACAAAACAATGTCGCATACACCATGTACAATCACCATGCATAAGTACACAAGAATATGTGTTTAAGGTGGGAACCTCGACCCACCCAAGATATGTGTGTGTGTGTGTGTGAATGTTGCAATAATATTTGCATCAATGGTTGAAGTCTCATCATAACCTTTATTATGGATTCCTAATCCAAACTCCCCAAGAATACAACCATATAGAAAGTGAAATCTTAGGGTGCGACTTAGGTTTGAAACCTGAACGAATAATACAACATAAAAACTTTAAAATAGACTTGGGATGTCTCAAGTATCTCACCCCAAACTGTCTCCCCCAACTGACACTTACAATGGGACCAAAAGCATCCTACAGGGGTGAGTCGAGCTCCTGCCACCCTAATTGTCCACTTGATGAGTCGCAAAGCCACCTAATGGTCGTTTCTCATCCTTTATCAAACTTGCAACTCCTATCCTTGACCCTGCAACCTTGTTACACTTAAAAATCATATGTTCCATATTGCAGCACCTAAATCCCATGCTAAAAACCACCCTTTTCCCCTCATCCCAACCTTCCTCTTGCTCAAGAGTGTGAAGGATCCTATGTCCTCATGTGGGTCGATTTCCCCTTCTTTTAGTTTGAAATACTTGTTGTGGATCATACCCATGATTCCCTTCCTTCTTGTCCTTTCTCCCATGCATTTGTGTGTGTTTATATGAGGTTATGTGAGTGGTACAGTAGGAAAATGGTCGTAACTCTTCATATTCCACCCTAGTCGGCCCATGAACACACCCTCTGGGGTGTCGATCCAAATTAAGTTTGTCACATGTCTATTAGTTTCATATATATCTTCCCTATGTCTTTGAACTCAACCCTAGGTCCTACAACACGCTCAACCATGTCCACCCTAACGTTGTCTCTATCCACCCTATGTCCAACCATGCCATTTTTCTTCAAGCGGATGAATGATCCAAGTGATGTAATATTGTCAATAGATTTAGAATAGTAGGGAACACTCATGCCAACTGCCCATTCCATCGCCAAGGCAATTCCACATCCAATTTCACCCATTAAACTCACCAAAATGTCACAAATATCATTACAAACATGTATCGCACACATGATGTGATCTCTCTCTTAGATAGCTTATGTTCTCTCTCTAAGATGCAAGATGGAATTTCACACATTTTCATAATATGGGGAGTTGACACTCACCCTCTTATTTGAAACCTCTCTACTCTCCCCATACTAACAAATTTGAGGCCATGGCATATTTGGAGGCCCTAGAGGAATGTAACAAGGAGAAAAAGAAGAAGGAAAATCAATTAAAGTGCCTACTCTATAAGATGCTCCTTTCCACTCCTCGGAAACAAGATTCCGCCCTTCTTAAGAGGAAATAGTTTCCACCTCTAACAATGTAGGGAACTCTAAATTACAGATAGGTGTTGTTCTCCTAGAACGTAACCAAATAGAGAAACAATAAAAGATTTGGTGGTTAGTAAATCTATAAAGAAGCTAAGAAGAAAATACAAGGAAAATAGAGAAGAACATGTAGATCAAAACAAAGGAATGGGTACACAACACACTATAAAAGGTTTTTATAGCATAAACATAAGAAACTCTAAAGGTGATTAGGTTCCTCCCGCAAAAGGGGCTCCCATAACAAACAATAGATAATGAAATCCTTCTCCTGGAACTATAAAATCATCGGGAGCGATGAAAAATGGAAACTAATAAATTATTTAATTAGAGATTAGAACTTTCGAATTTTTCTTCTCCAAGAGACCAAACTAGAAGAAAATTTATCTCCAGGAAAGCAAAACAATGCGATAAACAACATGGCAAAATCTACCAGTTCCAGAGGAGCATCAAGTGGCCTATGCATAATATGGTCAACGATTCATTTCTAATTCATTTAATAAATAATTCTATCCCATTGGATTGTTATAATCTTGTTAGATAATTCATTAGTTAAGACAGGAAATTTTGTTAGTATATATGTGCCAAACTCATATCTTAACAAACTTATTTGTTAGAGTTTTCTCTTAAGTCTAAAAGGTATAGTTTGGGAACATAATAACATCTTTGTGGGAGATTTAAATACCACCATTCATGCTTGGGAAAGACATAGGGATCTCTAATCATAGATACTTTTAGAGAATATATGAAATACATTCTCTCATCCTTTGACTCGGTACATCTTAAGCCCCTTATTGGAAAATTCAAATATTCAAAAAAATGTTTAGGATGTAGCCACATCATGATCAAGATTTATAAATTTTTGTTTTATATCTCCTAACTTAAATAAAACATCACTCCCTAATCTCAAATCCCCTCTTGGGATACTCCTAATCATATACCCATATCCCTCTCTCTATATTCCCAGAAAATTACAACCCTGAAAGACAGTTAGAATTGGATTACTCATGGATCCTAGGCATAGCCTCAATCAACTAGGTTGAAATGTATACTTTCTTCCAAGGCATCATCGTCATCTTGGCTCGATATTTACCAATTATATCTCTAATTATAATAAGTGACTCTAATAACTCTATCCATCATCTTGCTCTGGGAACGTTTTCTTTGGACTCCACACTTCATCATCTTTACACAACAATTTTGAGATCACTCACTTTGATTCCTTGCGTTCAAGTCAAACATGTTTTAAGAGACTTGAACATGGCAACAGACAAGTTGGGAAACCAATCCTTATCACTCTCTCCTAGAACTTTCAGGGTCAACAAAACATTGCAGGCAACAATGCTACCTTAAATACGATGATGTATTTCATATCTATATATATATATATATATATATCTATATATATATATATATATATATATATATATATATATATATATATATAGTAGCTCTAGGTACTGCAACAGGGAGACAATCAAGACAGTGACTCTAGGTACTGCAACAGGGAGACAATCAAGACAGTGAGCACAAAATATATTCTACAAACTCAACCCATTCTACATTAACTAAACTGCCTAATTTTAATTGGGTAGTTGTTGATTCAAATTTGATTATTATATATGACTAGGAGTAGATCCTTGTTATATTTTGATGCCAGCTAAATGTTACTATGTTAATGGCAACAATGTTACCTTAAATACGATGATATATTTCACAGATATATATATATATATATATATATATATATATATATATATATAGTAGCTCTAGGTACTGCAATAGGGAGACAATCAAGATAATCAGCACAAAATATCTTCTGCAAACTCAACCCATTCTACATTAACTAAACTGCCTAATTTTAATTGGGTAGTTGTTGTTTCAAATTTGATTATTATATATGACGAGGATTAAATCCTTGTTATATTTTGATGCCAACTAAATGTTACTATGTTAATGGCATTTTCTATAGATTGTATCCATATGGTTTTTTTTAGAGCTTAATATTTGAATCGGAGCGCACCCATTTTGGCCATACTAGTTTAGTCTTAAAACCCTTTATAATACTTTATCTTGGGAACTTACGTACATATCTCACCTATGCTTCAACACATTTTTTTCTAATATAATCTACCCTATTATTGTTTAAAAAAAAAAAAAACTATTATTTTGGGTGTTTTTAAATATCTTTTTATAAACTATATATTTATTTAAATCATACAAGATATGTAAATCTTTACTAGGGATTGACTATCATGTCTTGTTATTTACATGTAGGGAAATGCAACATTATATGCACATCATCTTTAATCTCTCCTTGTTTGCAAAATAAGTATTTGATTTCTCCTTATCCATAATAGATGCATAGAAGTTCATCTCAATTTATATTTTTCCATTTCTTAATTTCAACTAATAAGTTATGAGAACTTAGCCTTTAATGTAGATATATTTATCTTGGAGGCAGTGTTACAATGTGTAAATTATAATTGGTTTGATAGAATTTCACTTTCTCATGAATATCATGCCACAACTTATCTATTACCCTATTGTTTACAAAGTCTTGAATAGCCAATGGTTCATTGGGCTAATCTTCTTCAATAATTTATTTACTTTATCCCATCTCATCCCATCACCATACCAACCCTTATTTTGAGTTGCAATCTTCTCCTGGTTCTAAAATGTGTATGTTAACTCAATATTTCTTTAACAAGAATTATTTATGAAATCTCTTAACTTTCTTCCAAAATATTTCAAGAGAATCAAACATCAAACTAGACAACCATTAAAAAAAATTGTTTGTATTACTATTTTATGTGTCCTTATGATGTGTACCAAAAGCCTTTGAATGGGGAGGTGTGATATCAAAAGTCTTTCTTGTGAATTCTTTGCGATAATTATTGGCAAGGGTTTTGAATCCAATGAAGAGCAAACGTCTCATATTGATCCCACAAGATAACTACTTATTGGTTAGCATTCCAAGGAAACATTATAATAGAAGATATATTTTCTAATGAGAACTTCAAAATAAGGATGCAATAGCTAAATGACTAAGGACTTAGAATGAAGAGATTTGCTCATAGATATATATATAGGATTTTTCTCTTAATAAAAAGGTTAAATTTCAATTAAGGAAGTATATTGTTTCATGCATAGCGTTAAGACTAAATGTTACTATAAATAACATTAGCTCTTTTGGTCCACAAACGAAACCTATTTGTTTTTTATTGGCTAAAAGCCCATCTTCTTTATACATTAAATAAATAAGTCAACAACTTAAAAATTAAAGAAATCTAAGGAGAGTGGAATTTTCACCCATTATGGTCACCAATCAGTATTTCAAGTGCAGAATTTTCTGTAAATAAAAATGATAAGTCAACTTGCATTTTAGTTACCATCTTTGAAGAGAAAAGAAAAATAATAAAGAGAAAGAGAGACGCATATAAGATTTACACATTTATATAAATAATAATAATAATAATAATGTATTTACAAATTTGATCTTATTTTTCTTAGAGATGAGATATTATCTAAGATTAAAAATGATATGAGAGTATGTAAAATATATGGATAAATACAAAAAACAAGAGATAAAATTATAAGCTACTATGTTAAATTGTGAAACTAGGGCCAAATTCCACTTTGGATAACTCATTTTATGGAGATAAGTATTGCATTGAATTCCTCTTTTCGAGAGGAACAAAATTGACCTAAGGTTATTTCAAACTGGAAAAGGAGAAATATGTTTTTGAAGTTAATCCCACACATGTGCAAATTATCAAGGTCAACCACACCATCATGTAGGCTCATGAAGCCGAATAGACATATCTTTTGACCCACATGGATTCATATAAATAAGAGAGACCTCAAACCTCATTTGGCATCATCTCAACTCAAAAATTCTCTCTCTCCTCATCTGATTGGTTCGTACATCTCATTGGGAAGTTGTCTTTCTCGCACATGTGCTGATTTCAGGAGACTCCTTTGAATGCCATTGAATTTTATGTTTTAGTGAAATTTTGACCAGCATTGACCAAGGTGATTTTGACCATATTTGACTGTGATTTTGGAGGGTTTGACTCTATTTGACCAAGCCCAATTTACTGGCACAGGAATCGAGGAATTCTTGATTGTTTGACCTGCGTTGGCCGCAAGCCTATTTGACATCAGGGTTGACTTCAGGTTGATCGAGTTTGGTTACTGATTTGTTGATTATTTGGGGACGACTTTGACCAACAAGGAAGGTTGAATTTTACTAGGCTTGATTGAGCTCCAAGTCGACTGTTTGTTGTTGCGTTGACCATCGTTGACTTTTTGGTTAGGGTTGTTTGACTATTATTGACTGGAAGCATAATACTGCTATTTTGATAGGGTTCTTTCGAATAGTGTTTTAGATCATATAGTCAACTTTAACTTTGACTTCAACATTGTACATTATTGGATTCTCTCTTTGTTGAACATTTGATATTTATAACAAGAAGGATTAATTAATGGTTTTCCCCATCTTGGGGTTTTTCCCTGGCTTGATCCAAATTCTTGTGTTCTCTTGTCTTGGCTTGTCTTCTGCAGTTTATTGTTTATGTTCTATCTACATTATTGTCAATGTGATTAATGGTTAATGTAATTATTATTGGAAAATAAGTGGAAATTATCATCGGGCTAACAAAATGGCATTAAATTAATTCTTGCAAGCATATAACATACCATTTTTATCTAAAATTAACATGGTATCAGAGCCCAAATGAGGAAAAACCCAAGCAAGAGAGAGAAAAGCAATCACTAAGATATATATTGGACAAAGAATATTGGACAAGTCTCCATGGCTTCTACATCTTACTTCAAGTCTGAGGAAAAGTTGAATGACAAATTTGACTATCATGCATGGAAGATGAATTTGGACCTGACTTTGGAAGAGCATGAAGTATTGGACTATGTGCAAGGAAAAGTGGTGGAGCCTCCTTCAAATGCACCTACTACTGTGAAAATGAAGTATAGAAAAGGTGAGTTCAAAGCTGAGAAAATTTTAATTGACTCCATTCAAAATCATTTGATTGCCTATATTTTTTATTTGGGAACTTATAAGGAAATGTATAATAGGTTGGTTGGGATGTTCAAAGTGAACAATGCAAGTAAAATTATCTTTCTAAAGAACAAGTTGAAGGATATCAAGATGGATAAAAGGGAGTCTATCCAATCTTACTTCATGAGAATAACTCAAATCAAGAATTACCTACTATCTATAAGAGAAGTTATTGATGACATGGAGCTCACTCTCATTTCTCTTGGAGGTCCTTCAAGACCATGGGATACATTTGTCATCACCATTATAAATAATGATAGGATACCTAGTTTTGATGAGTTATTGGCTAGATGCACTCAAGAGGAAAAAATAATGATGGAGACAGATAACTCTAACAATGGAAATGAACCTACCACTTTCTTTGTTCATGCAAAGAGGAAGAATGATTTTCATGCAAAGAGGAAAGGTTGTCTCCCATCTTGGTTTTCTCTCCAAGGAGATTCACTTCTCCTGCTAATTTCTTTTGAGAAGGTTACAACCATATGCCTATATTTATGATAGGTTTTGCATATGAATACTACATTTTTCAAGATCCAAATTTGCTTGCAATTTACTGACACAAATCTATTATCATTACTTTTGGTCTATTTGTACTTTAGCTTGGGCACATGTACCCTTGATTTTCTCCATTGGACTCTCATAGCTTGGGCACATGTACCCTTGATTTTTACAATATTTCTACCTTTATATTGGCAAAATGCAAACACAAAATGTCTAGTTGGGTCACATGAAAGTGATTGATCATACAAAATGCAATTGCTTGCACCGCTAAAAACCACATTGTATATCCAAATGTATAAGCAAGGGTTGCTTCATCCAAAATGCAATTTCTTGCACCGCTAAAAACTACATTGTATATCCAAAAGTATAAGCAAGGGTTGTAGTATAAGTAGAAAAAGGACAATAGGATTCATTCCAACTCTTCTTCCAGACCTATAGGAAAATCACATGATGACTAGAGTGATGTCCATACTCTTGATGTTGCAATTTCATTTGGCAGGTGTAAGCCTATGAGAAAAGAAAAGCTATTAGTAAATCTAAGGACTGGTGGTATTAGGTTTTGGTGATGCCAATAATGACAGCCTCCCACCCTCATAAATATGGAATGATACATTTCAAGTGGACTATCTACATAATACAAAACATAATTTGACAAACACAATGAGGAATGTGTTCTGTTAATGATGAAGTTTGATTGATATTTATGATTGTGCTAGAGGGTGAAGAAAATTTTATTAAAAAAATAAATGAATTTTTGAATAACAAGTGAAATGGAACAAATTATAGAGGAGTAAATGTGTGTGGGAACTCTGTATGGGCATTGCTATATAACTTTGGATGGATATATGTTTGGCCTTTACTACATGGGCATTGCTATATAACTTTAAATGGATGAGTCTTATTATTGATCCAAGTTTTTTTAGCTTATGCAGAAATTAGCTATAAATGTAGTTGACGAAGCTAAACTATCTGTCCCTTATATAGCCTTATGCCTTAACTAAACCTCTAGGTTCTCCCTTAATTAGTCGTTGCCAAAAGAACAACCACTAGATGAGAATCCCTAACATATATGATACTAAGAACCTGGGATGCAAGGGTGCTAGAAAAGCCAAGGACTTTATTGTGGTCCCTTTCTTTTACTCTATCACTAGATAAATCTGTTGTAAATATGATGCCCATTTCATATGTGGATGTTCCTGAATTTTAGTTTGGTAATTAATAAACTATATAGACCAGTGATCAATATGTAAAATAATTTCCTTACCAAGGATATAACATTACCATTGTTTGTGTGCTTGAACTAGTAAAGTGTATAAATCTTGTTGCATGTATTGTAATTGAGCTTTTCAAGTGAAACGAGTATATGAATGGCAAGATAATATTGGAAATAATACTGGGGGGGGTGAATCAGTATTAACAATCTAACAATATTTCATTTCCATAAATAGATTTATATATGCTACATGTGTTAATGAAACTTGTGTGTATAAGCAACTGTGTTTAGAGCAACCAGCGTATACCTTGCAAACTTATAATTTAGTTGGTTGATCTTTAATCTGTGTATCATAACCATGTAACCAGTATTTAGATGCAGCAAACAGAATAGGAAATCACACACATGAACACAAGACATAAGGTGGAAACCCAATGTGGGTGAAAACCACCTGCTGCAATCGTCTCTGTCTTTCTTTAATAAGAAAATTCTTTTTACAAATTTTGTACTGGTGCGGCCTTATACCAGTACGCAGGGTTCTACCTGCAGAAGGCTACCACCTTCTCTCGTTCTCCAACTTTTCCTGGAAGGAAGCTACAACCCCCTTAGTTCTTGTACTAGATGATGTGTTTACTAGTACATAGGTGCTGACCTACAGAAGGCTACAACCTTCTCTTTTCTTCCAGGGACCACGTATCATTAATTTTCAGACTGGATCCATCAATAACATCAATCAAATATCAAATATATCTGCATCAACCAATCTCCTTTGCACCAACCAAAACTGAATGAAACAATCACTTTTCTTAATGTTGTAACCAGAACACCATAACAGTAACCAGAACCTAATCCAGAACCCAGAACATTGCAACAGTAAATAGAAGTAGCTAAAACATATTTTATGAGGTGTACGCTACTTCAATGTGTCGAACCTGTGTGCATACGCACTTTTCTCAAGGCGGACCTGCATATACGTAGTTTTGAAATGTTGAACCAGTGTGTATACGCGCCTTTGTTATACTGAACCTATGTACAGATCTGTAAAAGATGATTTAACCTTTACCACTATTCAGACATCAGTTATACCCAGATCATCAGATTTACAGATTACGACATGGGCCAATTATTTAGGTAAAAGGTCAAAAACCACACAAATATACTTCTCTTCAAGCCTTAAGATCTTGACCCATCAAAAGAACTTATCCTTCTTTAAGCGCTCAAGTTCCTCCTTGATTCAAATCCAGCTATGCACCATATGTTATGAAACCAGCTCAAGAAAAGATAGAAAAGAAAGATCAACGCCTTAGAATTCAGCCTCTTCGAGGGGGCAACCTCCTTTACATTACATAAATGAACAATTCTTGGATGATACAAATGACAAAACCTCCTTTCTATATATAGGAGTCTAAGGAGTCACAATATAATCCAGCCGACCTAACAATAATAATATAAAGCCACAAAAATAACAATAGAGGGATTCTATGGGGCACAGAAATAACAATATGGGGGTAATAGGGGCACAACAATATAAATAAGGGGTATAACTACAATAGTAATGGGGTAATCACTAGTATTATAGGGACCCAACATGCCCCTCTCCTTCAAAAAAGTGTTGTCCTCAACGCTTGAGTAGTTCTGGATACTTCTGCATAAAATTCTCATCCTCCCATGTGGAATCTTCAGCGGATAAGTTCTTCCACTTGATAAGATACTCTGAAATTGATCGATTTCGTAGCTGTCGAGTTCTTGTTTCTGTGACTGCTTCCGGTTCCAATATAATTTTTCCTTCCTCGTCAAGTTCTGGCAATATTGTTTGAACTGGGAGCTTGTCGCCTATAACCTTCTTTAAACATGAAACATGGAAAACTGGGTGCAATCGAGAAGCTGCAGGAAGCTCCAATTTGTATGCCATAGTACCAATCTTTTGCAACACCTTGTACGGACCATAATACTTTGGTGATAATTTATTATCCTTCTTAGCTTGCTTTAGGGACATTTGCTTATATGGTTGTAGCCGTAGGAATACCCAATCACCTACATCAAAACTTCTTTCACTGCGATGTTGATCTGCCTGTTGTTTCATTCTATTTTGTGCCAACACGAGGTTATCCTTTAAGAGTTGGAGGACTTGTTGTTGATGTTCGATGTGATGTTCCACTGCCTGAACCTTAGAATTTTCTCTTAAATATGATGTGATGGATGGTGGTTGATACCCATAAAGTGCCATAAATGGGGTCATTTTTGTTGCTGTATGGAAGGAAGTGTTATACCACCATTCAGCCAGAGGCAACCATTTGACCCATTGTGTCTGTTTATCAGATACAAAGCAACGAAGATATCCTTCCAAACATTTGTTTACTATCTCAGTTTGCCCATCAGATTGAGGATGATAAGATGAGCTATGAGCTAACTGAGTACCAAGACAAGAAAATAATTTTGTCCAAAAATTTCCAGTGAAAATGGGATCTCTGTCACTTACAATAATCTTTGGGTTTCCATGTAGCTTTTGAACTGTTTCCATAAATGCAGTAGAAACTGTACTGGCTTTAAATGGATGTGATAATGCACAAAAGTGTGCATACTTGGTAAGTCTGTCAACTACCACCATGATGACACTCTTTCCCTCAGACTTGGGTAAACCTGTGATAAAATCCATTGAAACCTCCTCCCAACGTTGGCTTGGAATGGATAAAGGTTGTAATAGACCCGGTGTCTTAATTGTTTCAACTTTATTTTGTTGGCAAACCAAACATTCCGCCACAAACTTTTGAATATCTGATTTAAGGCCATCCCAAAAAAATTCCTTCTTAACCCTGTGGTAAGTTTTTAAAAATCCTGAGTGCCCTCCTAAGGGAGAAGTGTGCAATTCCATAAGAATCTTTTGTTTTAGCTGGGAATTCTTACAGAGGTATAAGCGATCTTTGTACCATAACGAATCATTTTGCCAGCTAAATGTATCAGAAGTACTGGAATCTTGTTGTAGCTTTCGAATAAGTGCCCACACTTCTTCGTCATTCTTCCATTCCTCCTTTGCTTCGTTTATCCAATCTGGTTGGATAATAGAAATGGCACACAACAATGCTTCCACATCCTCATCCTTTCTTGAGAGTGCATCTGCCACCACATTTTGCTTCCCTTTTTTGTAGATGATTTCAAAGTCATAACCCAACATCTTTGTGACCCACTTTTGTTGCTCTTCAGAGGATAATCTTTGTTCTAAAAAGTATTTAAGGCTATCATGATCCGTTTTTACCTTGAAGTGTCTTCCCATTAGGTAGGGTCGCCATTTCTTAAGTGCATGGAGTATTGCCAACATTTCCTTCTCATAAATAGCTTTGCTTAAAAACTTTCCCTTGATTGGACGACTTTCAAAAGCAATGGGTCTTTCATCTTGCATTAGAACAGCACCAATTCCATTTCCTGAAGCATCACATTCCACAATAAAGGTTTTTGTGAAGTCCGGTGTAGCTAAGACCGGTGCTTGGCACATTGCCTCTTTAAGATGTTCAAAGGCCTTTGTTGCTTCCGGAGTCCATGAAAATGAATCTTTCTTCAATAATGTTGTTAGAGGTGCTGCTATTCTCCCATAATTCTTAACAAACTTGCGATAATACCCTGTCAACCCAAGAAATCCTCGCAGATGCTTTATGGATGTGGGGATTTTCCATTCCTTAATGGCTTTAATTTTGCTAGGGTCTACCTTAACTCCTTCATGAGATACAATATGACCCAAATATTCCACCTCCTGGACTCCAAAGAAACATTTGGATCTTTTTGCATATAATTGTTTCTCCTCCAATAGTTGTAGCACCCTGTCAACATGTTCAACATGATCCTTCCAAGACTTGCTGTAGATTAGTATATCATCAAAAAATACTAACACAAATTTTCTAAGGAATGGTTTGAAAATTGAATTCATCAAACCTTGAAATGTTGAAGGTGCATTGGTAAGGCCAAAAGGCATGACCAAAAATTCATAATGACCCTCATGAGTTCTAAATGTTGTTTTCGGAATGTCTTCAATCTTCATTCTGATTTGATGATATCCCGAACGAAGATCCAACTTGGTGAAGTAAATTGATCCATGCAATTCATCCAGTAATTCATCAATGACAGGAATGGGGAACTTATCTTTAATAGTGAGCTTGTTGAGCTCCCTATAATCTGGACACATGCGCCATGATCCATCCTTCTTGTGCACCAATACTACTGGAGCTGAGAAAGAACTTTGACTCGGTTGAATTATACCAGCCTCTAGCATTTCTGCAACCATACGTTCAATTTCACTTTTTTGGACATAGGGATATCTGTACGGCCTGATGTTTGGAGGAACACTTCCTGGAATCAGATGAATAGCATGATCATGATCACGCATAGGTGGGAGACCTTTGGGAGTCTCAAATACCTTGGAATGATTGTCCAGGACTTTTTGGAGATCTGGAGAAATAGATGATTCCAATGTGGAAACATCTAGCGAACATAATTGTGCAATTACACCTCTTTGCTCCTTTTTTAGAAGCTTTGTCATGCCATTAGAGCTGATTATCTTTCCTGGTTTCCCTGCAATACCCCTTAATTCAACTTCCTTTCCTTCCACAGAAAATTTCATGAAAAGTTCTTGAAAATTAAAAGCTATTGTACCCAAGGATTGTAGCCATTGGACTCCTAGTACAACATCAGCACCTCCCATTGGAATGGAAAGCATTGGGCTAGTCAATACATATTCTCCCATGGATAGCTTGATATTATGGCACTTTCCAGAACAATTTATTGTTCCTCCATTTGCAATCATCACTTGACACTCTGGTGCTGGATATAGGAAGCAATTCAATTCTTTTGCTACCCTACAATGAATAAAATTGTGGGTGCTTCCTGAATCAATCAACACTATTACCTTTTTCTTCTTGATTTGTCCTTCTATCTTGATGGTTTGAGGAGTGGTAATTCCCGCCAATGCATTACAAGATATGGTCGGATTTATTTGTTCTTCATCTAGGCTTTGTTCCTGGAATATATCCTCTTCTTTTGACCTTTCTTGCTCCTTTTCTTCTTCCTCTTCACAATCTATGTAGAATAATTTCTTCTCAGCACACTTATGACCTTTTGTGTATTTGCTATCACAACTGTAACAAAGCCCTTTTGCTCTTTTTTCTTCCAATTGTTGTGGTGTCAACCTTGTAGGTTGTGGAAGACTATGGGCAACAACACTTCCGTCTTTATAGTTGTGAATGGTATGCTTCCTAGTTGCCATAATTTTGCTTTCCATTTTTCTTGCTAACCTGAATGCCTTCTCTAATGAATCAGGTTCCCAAAGGCGCACATCATGTTGGATATTATCCTTTAAAGACCCTATGAACACATCAATCCTATGCTCCTCTGGAATATCTTTTACCCTTATGTTCAATTTTTGGAACTCCTCAATGTGCTCCATTATTGAACCCTTTTTTTGAGACTTATCAATTGGCTAAAAAAAGTGTTGCTTTTTGTATCCTCATAATGTGCTATCAATTCTTCCGTAAAAATTGCCCAAGTGATAAATTGTTTACGAGAACAAAGCCATTGATACCATACAAACTGATTTGGTTCCAAATATAAAGTTGCCATACGTACCTTTTGTGTGTTTTGCACATTATTGAGATCGAAGAATTGCTCCATCTGTAATATCCATGTGGCGGGATCCTTGCCATCAAACTTCCTCATATCGATTTTTGGAACATGGTGAGTCTTCGATCCAACATTAGAGTCTATGGAATCATGATTAACATTTCTTTTGTTCTCATCATGAGTTTCCTTTAGTACTCTTTCACCCTTAGTGACCATTTCTTGTAGCAACTTATTCATATTTATCTTCAATTCTTCCATCTTATCATTCATGCCATCAATTTTAGCGTCCATGCCATTCACCTTAGCTTCCATGCCATCCATCTTAGCTTCTACGCCTTTCTTTAAAGAGTCCATCTTAGCTTCTACACCTTTCTTTAAACCATCCATCTTAGCTTCTACACCTTTCTTTAAACCATCCATCTTAGCTTCTACATCTTTATTTAAACCATCCATCTTAGATTCTGTTCCTTTTTGTGCAAGGGACAGTTGTTGCACTTGGTCTTGTAATTTTGATATATCATGTTGCATTTCTTCCTCTTCTTCATGAGTCATGCTAGAGCTTTCAGGTTCCTTACTAGGTGTTTGCATTTTCTTTCCTCGGGGCATCAGTTACCGATAATAATGCTCTACTATGCCCTTTGAATTCCTTCAAAATAAATTTTCAAACCAAGCTTAAGCAAAAATTTTAAAAAAATCTACACACCTTTTTTCACTTTGTAGGAGCTTGATATTGTCTCTGATGTATCTCTGTACTTTCTGATTATCTAGTTCTGAATCCAATGCCACAAGTCTGACCCAAATTGGATTCTCCAAGGAAGAGTTATGCAAAATCTCCCACAGTGACTTGATTATAGACTAGTTCAGTAGAGCGAACTTGTACGACGTGCCACGAGTCACTGTTTCAACCTTTGGATCTGAAAAACACCCACAAGAAACTACAGTCCGTCCTCTTTCTGTACCTTCTTACGAAATTTCAATCCGATCCCCAGAGAGAAAGTTATGACGATTTTCCCCAGGTCACCTGTTTTGAATGTAATTCAGGAGTCTGCAAAAAGACCAACTTCCTCAGATCATATCTCCGCAAATATCGTGCCAAAAGCTCTGAAATTCGGACCCAAGGTTCAGCATAATTTCTTCTCAAATGGGTTTTTTTTGCGACTTCTGAAACGTCACAGAAAAAAAAATTATAGCGAAAATGCCACGATGACCTGTTTGGAGCAGCGAAACCCTAGAATCCAAAGCTCTGATACCAAATGTTATGAAACCAGCTCAAGAAAAGATAGAAAAGAAAGATCAACGCCTTAGAATTCAGCCTCTTCGAGGGGGAAACCTCCTTTACATTACATAAATGAACAATTCTTGGATGATACAAATGACAAAACCTCCTTTCTATATATAGGAGTCTAAGGAGTCACAATATAATCCAGCCGACCTAACAATAATAATATAAAGCCACAAAAATAACAATAGAGGGATTCTATGGGGCACAGAAATAACAATATGGGGGTAATAGGGGCACAACAATATAAATAAGGGGTATAACTACAATAGTAATGGGGTAATCACTAGTATTATAGGGACCCAACACCATAACCCAATGACCAGTATTCTAGATCTTGCTCTTCATTAGATATTCAATACTTGAATGCCTTTTCCTAATGATCTCCTCCTCCTTTTATAGTCTTAGGCCTTACTCAATACCATGGTCCAAAACCACTTAGAACCAATACCTTGGACCAAATACCTGGGGTCAACACGTCGGACAAGATACCTTGGACCAATACCATGGATCACAATACCATGGACCAAATACCACAGACCAAAACCAAGTTCTCCAACATGTACGCGCCTTTCCTTGCATGAAAGTGCATGTATACGCATACGTGCCTTTTGGTCGGCGAACCCGCGTGTATACGCAGTTTGGTTAAGGGGAACCTGCGTATACCTCTTTTTCCTTCATTTTGTGATCCTGAACTGTGATCTGTCATCTAAGTGAGTTTCCATCAAGGACAATACCTGTGTCATAGCGCCAAACCTGTGTCATAATGCCAACAATCTACCCCTTTGGACTTGATGGCAACCCTAAGTCACTCTCCCCCTTTGTCATCAAGGGCAAAGGGTTATGCTCCCCTTGAGTACATGTTGAATTCTCTGATATGCTGAAGTGTGTTATTCATGCTCCCCCTGACTGTAAGCAAGGTCTGCAAAAAGATGTTCTACAAGAAGAACGTGACTCTATTCATCATAAATGACCTTCCTATCACCAAAAGACTCGTACATACATCCATCTCCCAACCAAGTGGGGATATACCAAAATTGACTCATCCACCCAACCAAGTGGGGATACACCAAAATTTTATATCATCCATTACATCATCCATCCCAGGCATAGTGGGGAAACAAAATAGGTCGTTACATGACCTTGATAATAAAAGATATGCATGACATAGATACAAAATATCTAAAACAAGATAGTTATCAGCAACTATCGTCAGCAGCATCTATCAAACACCATCAGCAACCATGATCTCCCTCTGCACCTGTTCCACCTGAATAAAAAACAACTGTGAAATTGTACCAAGATCTTCTAAGATAATGCCAACAATGCATTATTAGAAGTATATGCTCCCCCTGAACCTGTGCCAGATGGTCTTTGTCAGACCCATATTAGACTCTTTTCATCCTGAGTCTGGCCCACTGTTTTCTTCAAACCAACATATACGCGACTGTATCCACAACAACCAACGTATGTACGTGGATATGCTTCATGAAACTCACGTACAACCACTTTTCTCTGAACCAGATAGGTTTCAACAGCAAGATGATGCATCAACTACTCCCAGCTTCTATCTGAGATATTCAAATGTCTCTCTGGGCAGCAGTTTGGTGAATATATCAGCAACCTATTCTTTGGAGGGAACATACTCCAATTTGACCTTTTGTTCAAGCACTTGTTCACGGAGAAAATGATATTTGATAGGTATGTGCTTGGTCTTGGAATGCATGACTGGGTTCTTTGAAATGTTGATTGCACTTGTATTATCACATAGAATGGAGATGGTTGGAGTACATGTGATCTGAATGTCTTGCAATGTTTGCATCATCCAAAGGAGTTGTGTGCAGCAAGATGCAGTAGCCACATATTCTGCTTCAGCTGTAGATAATGCAATTGAACTTTGTTTCTTGTTGAACCAAGACACTAATCTGGAACCCATATAGAATGCACCACCACTAGTGCTTTTTCTATCATCCACGCTTCCTGCCCAATCTGCATTTGTGTATGCATGAAGTGTAAGATCTGTGTCCCTAGGATACCATAAGCCAAAATTCTAAGTTCCTTGAAGATATTTGAAGATCCTTTTGACTTCCTGAAGGTGTGATTCCTTTGGATTTGCTTGGAATCTTCCAACTATTCCCACTGCATGCATAATGTCTGGTCAGGTACCTGTTAGATAGAGCAGACTACTAATCATGGATCTGTAGGTTGGTTGATGTACTGCTGTTGATTCATCATTTGCGCTGAGGCTGCATCCTGTTACCATAGGGGTACATACTAGTTTAGAATCTTCCATGCCATATTTCTTCAAGATCTGCTTGAGGTACTTGGTTTGTGATAGAAAAATACCATCTTTATTTTGTTGAACTTGTAAGCCAAGAAAATATGTGAGCTCACCACAGACATTTCAAATTCTTTCTGCATTACCAAAGCAAAGTTTTGACTCATGGCTTCTTCATTGCTACCAAAAATGATATCATCAACATACACAACAAGTATTAGCAATTTATCATTGTCAATTTTTATATATATATTGCTATCAACTGATCCTTTTGAAAAACCTTGTTGATGAATGTATTTGTCAAGATGATAATACCAGGCCCTTGGAGCTTGTTTTAGACCATAGAGAGCCTTTTTGAGTCTACATACAAGTTTTGGATCATTTCCAAGGATGAATCCATCTAGTTGCTCAATATATACTTCTTCTTCTAGGTCTCCATTAAGAAAGGCAGATTTCACATCCATTTGATATACTTTGAACTTCTGAAAGCTAGAAAGAGCAAGGAACATTCTTATGGCTTCAAGTCTAGCAATAGGTGCAAAATTTTCTTCAAAGTCTATACCTTCTTGTTGAGCATACCCTTTACAAACAAGTCTGGCCTTGTTTCTAATAACTTCTCCATTTTCATTCAACTTGTTTTTGAATATCCATTTGGTTCCTATGACATTCTTATCATTAGGTCTAAGAACCAATTCCCAAGTATTATTCTTTTCAATCTGCTCAATTTCTTCATTCATGGCCTTGACCCAACATTCATCTTTGCATGCTTCATTTACATTTTGCGGTTCGACAGAGGAAAGCAATGCTAGATAGCTTGAAGCTTCTGTAATAGTTCTTCTTGTCTGCACACCTGCCTCTTTCTGTCCCCAAATTTTCAGTCTCTAGATGATTCTTCTGAACATACCTGGATGGAGTCTTTTCTTCTACCCTTATCTGTTCTTCTGGTGCCTCATTGGTTTCTTCTTCAGAATTAGTCTGATTTGATGCGGAAAGATAGTCCTCATCATCTTCATAATCTTCGATTTTTACCTACTTTGGATTTTTTCCTGCTTCATCAACCACAACATCAATGCTTTCAACAATTTTCCCAAGTCTTTTATTATAACACTTGTATCCTTTACTTCGGGAAGAGTAACCAAGAAGAATGACTTCATCTGCTATAGGTTCAAACTTGCCAAGTTTTTCATCAGTCCTTTTGATGTAACATTTGCTTCCAAAAATCTTGAAGTATTTTACAGTAGGAATCTTACCATACCAAAGTTCATGTGGAGTTTGAGTGTTGTTTACCTAGACATTTGTTTTGTTGAGAATAGTGATGGTAGCAAATGCAGCTTCACCCCAGAAGGTTGTAGGAGTTCCAGACTCATCTAGCATAGCACGTGCCATTTGTTGAGCAATTATGTTCATCCTTTCTACCACTCCATTTTCCTGAGGAGTTCTTGTGGTAGAGAATTCCCTTCTTATTCCATGTTCTTCACAGAAGTCAAAGAATTCATCTGAGGTAAATTCCCCTCCTCAATCTGATCTGAGACATTTGATTTTGTGATCTGATTCATTTTAAACTAAATCTTTGAAGGCTTTGAACTTTTCAAATGCTTCATCTTTATGATTTAGAAGTCCTATCCAACACATCCTTGAAAAATCGTCAATGAACAATATAAAATATTCTTCTCCACGAGGAGAGTTTTTCCTTGATGGTCCACATAAGTCAGTATGAACAAGTTCAAGAGGATTACTAGCTGATTCTTCCTTTTCAGGGAAATGTGTTCTGGTTTGCTTACCAAATTGACATGATTTTCATATTGTATTTTCTGGAATGCGGATATCCGGAAGATCACGAACCGCCTGGTATCTGCATGCTTTTCTTATTTGAGGGAAGCTTAGATGCCCCAGTCTTCTGTGCCATAGCCAGTGTTCATAATTTTTGCTTAGATAGCACTGTTGTTGTCCTCCCTTGATTATGTACAAATTTTTTGGAGTTCTTACACCTTTGATCATTGTTTCTCCTGTATCAAGCTCACGAACAACACATCCATCTGATCGAAATACTACTTCATTTCCTTGATCACACATTTGATTGACACTTAATAGGTTATGCTTTAGACCATAACATACATAACATTCCCAGCTTTAACTTTTTCTTTTAAGAGAACAGAACCTTTACCTTTTATGACTGCAGGAGTGTCATTACCAAATGAGACCTTCTTTTCCTTTTCTAAGGCATTATATGACTGAAGTTTTTCTTTATCACCTGTCATGTGTTTCGAGCATCCACTGTTGATATACCACTGATTTTCTTGTCCTTCTGCATACAAGGCTATTCCACATCTTTCTGTTTGCAGTTCTTTCTTTCTCCATGTTTTAGGACCCAATGAAGCTTGTTCCTTCTAAGATGTTTGCCGAAATTTACTCCTGCATTCAGAATCTTCATGACCGAAGTTGTTATAGATAGAGCATTCTATTTCATTTTCAAGAGAAGAAAAGTTATTGCAGGTCCTTTTCATGATCCCAGTCACATTCCTTTGATTTCGTGCTTCTCTAGTCATGATGATCTTATAAGCAACACATTGCGTAGCTTTGTGTCCAAAGTTATGACATGAAAAGCATTGGCCATTAAAAAAATTCCTGCGATTATCAAATCTATTGACCTGATGATTATAGTCTCCATTGACATTCATTCTTGAAGCAAATTGAGACTGATTTACCTGTGATTGGTTATAGCTTCTATTCATCCTTGAAGTAGATTGAACCCGATTTACCTGATGATCTTCTTTATGCCTTTGCTAACGATTGTCAACCTGTTCACTTCTCCTTGTTGCATCAAGATAGATTTTGGAGGTTGATGGATTCTGTGCTTGAGATGCTTCTTCAGTATATCCAAGACCTGCCTTTATCATAGGAGAACGCTGCACTTTGATAATTTCATCTAAAGTTTCTGATCCTTTTGCAAATCTAAGATTGAGAGCTTTTGTTTTCTCAATATCTTTTCTTAGACCCACAATTTCACATTCTAACTTTTCATTTTGTTTTTCCCTTTCAGCGAGTTGGAATGTCAGAGTATCTATAATCATACTCTTTTCTTCTAAATAGATTTTAAGTTTAGAAATTTCTTCATAGAGACCATCTTCCTCTAAAGCATCCAAGAAATTATCATCTTCAAAAGCCATCAAAAGTCTATAATCATTACCATATTCATCTTCATCAGTATTTGATAAACCATCGTTATCTTCATGCGTATAGTAGTTCTTCTTACTTACATTCTGTTTTCTATTTCATTTTGTCAGTTCTTTACCTTTATCAAGCTTATCTCTATGAGGACATTTGGTTGCATAATGACTGACTCTTCCACAAGCAAAGCATTTGAAAGGTAGTTTACCTCTGAATCTTCGAGAAACTCGTTGAACATTTTTAACAAAGTTCACTTCTTCCTCTCCTTCTGAAATGTATCCTGATTCATTAAGCTCTTCTCTTCATGAAGCCTTGAATGTGGCTTCTCTCATATCTGATGGACCTCCTTTTCTCATTTCAACAGCAGTTAGGATTCTGTGCAGCTATGTCATAGTCATACTCTGAAGATCCTGCTTTTCTTCTATGGCAAAAACTTTTGATTCAAACTTAGAAGACATGGATCTTAAAACCTTTTCAACCAAAGTAACTTCCTTTATCTCTTCACCCAAATTTTTCATGTGATTAACAATCTCATCTATACGTAGGAAGTAATGAGCTATACTTTCATCATTGTGCATTTTGAGAGTTTCATATTGAATTCTGAGAGATTGTAGTTTTGCACATTTTACCTGATTGTCTCCTTCGTAGCTTAGAACGATCTTGTCACATATTTCTTTGGCAGTTTTGAGTTGCATAACCTTGACAAATTCTGATTGTGACGGACTCCCCAATAGAGTATTGACAGCCTTGGAATTTGTTTCATACTGCTTTTTACCTGTCGTATCTGTAGGAATTGCTTATATAAAAGTATATCTGCCTTCCACGTTCTCCCAAACATCTATTCCAAGAGATTGAAGGTAGGTTGTGGTTCTTACCTTCCAATAAACGAAGTTGCCCCATCAAATATTGGTGGTCTAATGGATCCTTCTCTTTCGTAGTTGCCCATGATGATAGATCTTCCTTCAAGCAATCAAGCTTCTGCTGAAGGACCTACTCTGATACCAATTGTTGGAAATAATACTGAGATGGGGGGTGAATCAGTATTAGCAATTTAATAATATTTCATTTCCATAAACAAATTTAGATACGCTACTTGTGTTAATGAAACTTGCATGTATACACAACTGTGTTTAGAGCAACCAGCGTATACCTTGCAAGCTTATAACTTATTTAGTTGATCTTTAATCTGTGTATCAGAACCATATAACCAGTATTCAGATGCAGTAAACAGAACAGGAAATCACGCACATGAACACAAGATATAAGGTGGAAACCCAATGTGGGTGAAAACCACCTGCTGCAATCGTTTCTTTGTTTGTCTAATAAGAAAATTCTTTTTACAAATTTTGTATTGGTGCAGCCTTATACCAGTACGCAGGCTTCTACCTGCAGAAGGCTACAACCTTCTCTCGTTCTCCAGATTTTCCTAGAAGGGAGCTACAACCCCCTTAGCACTTGTACTAGCTGATATGTTTACTGGTACGTAGGTGCTGACCTACAGAAGGCTAGAACCTTCTCTTTTCTTCCAAGGACCACGTTTCATTAATTTTCAGACTAGATCCATCAATAACATCAACCAAATATCAAATATATCTGCATCAACCAATCTCCTTTGCACCAACCAAAACTGAATCAAACAATCACTTTTCTTAATGTTGTAACCAAAACACTGTAACAGTAACCAGAACCCAATCCAAAACCCAGAACACTGCAACATTAAACAGAAGTAGCTAAAACATATTTTATGAGGTGTATGCTATTTCAATGAGTTGAACATGCGTGCATACGCACTTTTCTCAAGGTAGACCTGCGTATACGCAGTTTTGAAATGTCGAACCAATGTGTATACGCGCCTTTGTTATACTGAACCTGCGTACAGATCTGTAAAAGATGATTTAACCTTTACCACTATTCAGACATTAGTTATACCTAGATCATCAAATTTACAGATTACGACATGCACCAATTATTCAGATAAAAGATCAAAAGCCACACAAAGATACTTCTCTTCAAGCCTTAAGATCTTGACCCATCAAAAGAACTTATCCTTCTTCAAGCACTCAGGTTCCTCCTTGATTCAGATCCAGCTATGCACCATAACCCAATGACCAGTATTCTAGATCTTGCTCTTCATTAGATATTCAATACTTGAGTGCCTTTGCCTAATGATCTCCTCCTCCTTTTATAGTCTTAGGCCTTACTCACTACCATGGTCCAAAACCACTTAGAACCAATACCTTGGACCAAATACATGGGGTCAACACATCAGGCAAGATACCTTGGACCAATACCATGGACCAAATACCACGGACCAAAACTAAGTTCTCCAACATGTATGTGCCTTTCCTTGCATGAAAGTGCGTGTATACGCATACGCGCCTTTTGGTCGGCGAACCCGCGTGTATATGGGTTTGGTTAAGGGGAACCTACGTATACCTCTTTTTCCTTCATTCTGTGATCCTGAACTGTGATCTGTCATCTGAGTGAGTTGCCATCAAGGACAACACTTGTGTCATAGCGCCAAACCTGTGTCATAATGCCAACAGATACTAGATGTCTTCCTTGCTTAAGAACAACTTAAGGTGTGTTGTGAAGAATCTATCTTCACCTCAAGGTGTTATGTATTAGGAAGTTTAAGCACCAATGCAGAATGTAGTGCTCCATGCATCAATGATAAACTTCTCAATGCTAGCCAAATAAACATGTCATTTGACAAATGGCCACAAATTAATTGGAAGAGAGTTTTTTTTACAAAGTATACAATCCTATAAATTAAAATATTCCCTCCCTAACTGAACATAGATTAAAATCTTCCCTCCATGACTAAACATTAGCCAAAAATCCTGTAATATTCCAAGTGACTTGGCTTGTTGCAGCTACAATATTGAACAAGAAACAAACACAATTGAATCCCAACTGCTAGTGGGAATTCAAAGGCACTTCTTTGTCATTCCTAGTTTAATAGGCACCATTTGTTAAATTCACCTCCATCATGCATACAATGCACGAAGTGTTAAAAAAAAAAACCCTAATTTTATTAGAATAACATATAATAAAATGTATTTGTTCAATATTTGATGTGTGGCCTTGCTTGGAAATATTTTTAGAGGTAAAAGATCATGACTTGTTTTTTAGTCCTTTAAAGGAGAAAAATATTTTATGGCTTGTTTCAAAATACATGATTATTGCAACATGTGTTTTGCATAAACAAAATGGCTAATCATGCAAACAACCTGCAAAAAATTCTAGTTAGATTTTTCCCTGCTATAAACTTTGGGATAGGGATTTTAATCTATTGTAATGTTCTACTTCTAAATAATATTTTTGTATTCCATAAGGCATAACTTTTTTAATCTTGTATTAGAACAATTACATTTTCCTTGAGGAGAATTTCCCTTTTGTTCTTTGTGTTTTGGTGTTAACTAAGGTTGGAGCAAGATGGGAAATAACAACACTTCAATTGTGGAGAGGCAGGGTATGCTCAGGGAAAAAAAATTCATGTGGGAACCTCAACTTACCATTTACAAGAGAAGTAAGAGTCCTTAAATAGAGAAGGAATCCTTTCATATTTCTGACACCTTACATAACTCTCTATGATCTACAAGTATACTACATTAATTCTAAAATGGGAATTATACAAGCCTAGTATTACAAACTCTATTCTAAAAGGACAAACTGTTATAAGAGACAAAATATTATTACAATATACAATTATGTACTAAAGTTTAAATATTTACAAAATATGATGAGCACAACTTTCTCCTACCTACACAACTATCTCTTATCTATCTAGTCTTTATTATTCAACATTTTCAAATTGAAACCTTCTTTTTGTCAAAAGTCTGTTACATATATGATTGCAAAATTTTGAGAAATGCATTGTACCCATTCTAGTAGCAACATGGAAGCTAATGTTTTTCAAAGCTTGTGTAGGACTGATAGATTGTGTTACTATAGAGCATTTTTTAGCTTTGACTTGAAGCCACTGAGTTCCCAACTCATGTTTCATTCATTTAACCCAGCCAATCGATTTATTGATGATATACAATTAATAGGGACACATGATTTTGATTCTTTATTGGGTTGTACGTGCACACCTTATCTATCGTTTGGGAAATACCCTCATAACTATGGATGCCTCATAAGATGGATTATATATGTTATGAGGGATTTTTAGCCTTACATGACATATATAATTGTTTTAAAGGGGCATGGACCCCAACAATAGTTATATCCCTATTACAAGGCTTGATAATACTAACAATTGGGTTGACACCCTCGTAGAAAATTTGGGAATGTCCTCATTGCAGGGGGGACACTTCAAATCCTATCCATAAATGCATGTTCTCGAGGATAGATGCACCAAGTGCATGCACCTGTAGATTTTCCTATAGATTCACAACTCATGTAATTTCCTAAAATACAAGACAAGAATCTACTCTACTCTTTACAGTGGATGCCCATAAAGACCGATGAAAACAATAATTGACAAGAGGAAGATAATCAATGGCACATAACACAATATTTATCCAGGGAAAGCCACTGCTCAAAACCCCTACTATCTATATTGCATTAATCAGAAATCTGAGTGATAATACAAAGCCTGTTCTCACTAGAAAAATTCCTACACGAGTATGATCAACTCTTTGCTCACAAGCTAGCTCAAGCTAGCTCAACCCAAACCTTAGTCTATTCTGTTGCTCTCCAAGCCCCTATTTCCTTGCACAATTCCTAGAGGAATTAACCTCTATTTAATGAGGAAATCCTTTTTCCATAACTGTGCAATCCAAACTAAGGTCCTTCTTTGATTGCATGCATGATCTGTACAAATTGGAAAATCATACAACTGATAGTACACTTTCCCTGCACTCTAGTCTCAACTGGGTCTTCCTCTGAACTGACATTCATGAGTTTCTCATGTGTGAATTTTTAGTTAGTTGTAGTAGCATTGAGGATGCACTAGTGCACCAACTCACTACTAGACCTCTACTAGTTCCATCAACAGTTAGAACTAGTTTAACTGACCATAACTCAATCAAACTAAGTTATCTAATTACAGCTAAAATAAACTCATCCTGGACCCCTAAAACTTAGGGATCACACTTACATGATTCCAACTCGAAATTCCTAAGTTAACTAAGTCAACTTAACTTAGTTAACTATAACAAGTTGCTATGAGAAAACAATTACATTTTAATTCTCAATTTTAATCAAGGACAAATTAAATTGGAATTTCTAGATGCTATTTTTAACATTTCTTGTTGTTATTTCCAAACTCCCTCTTACCAAGAAAGGAATTCAACTCTAGCCTGATCCTGAACCTTTGGAATGTTCTAAACGCAACACTTCTCTCTAGTGTTGTTGCTACAACAACTCCTGAAACTAAAAAAACATCCAACCTGAATCAATATCATGCATCTATCATCAAATACTTTGACTGCTACTGCCAATGTCGACTGAAAACTCTGCGCTTCTACTGACTCTCCCTTTTTGCACTATTGTCAACTTTTCTCTGTGCTCTTCAGTATCTGATTGCTCTAGCCTTTGTCACTCTAATCTCTGACTGCATCAACCGCCACTGATTCCTCCTGCTACCATGTACTTTGGGCTCCCGTAGCAAGGTAAGATCCATGAGATAAAACCTCTCAATGGACCCTGCCCAATCTCAGCCCTCTTAGGACTATCACTTCACATCGCCCCACCTCACACCTAGAGGTATGGTTGTATGTGATCCCTCTACCCACCTGGCTCGAAATTTCCCCCTATTGGAGGTCTCTGCATGAGTGGATGCCTCCACTCGGTCTCCTCTCTAATTTTCCAATTATGGCTACTCCACAATTGTTTGAGACTGCTTCTTCTTTGCTTGAGTGGATCTCTCCACTTGGTCTCCTCTCTACTTCTCCAATTGTGGATGCTCCACAATCTTTTGAGACTTCTTCTAAGGCTTCTTCTGGGGCTGCATGTTGACAGGTAATTCACTCTCCCTCTCAACCACAAAATCTCTAAGCTTTGCCTTGCTCCTCAATGATTTGCATGCATCTTGAACCTCAAGAACATACAGGTTCTTGACTCGTGCAACAATTTGTTTCACCTGTCCCATGGCGATTTGTTTGAGGAAAATCTTCCCTTAATAAAAATCACATCATAGCCACGGTCTTTCAATACCGCGACTGAAACAAGATTCTTATTTAGTCCTGGAACATACATCACATTTGTGATTCTGAGAGAGGAGCCAAACTCCCTCTGAAAGGTAATTGTACCGATCAAGGTAGTTCTATACCTCCCGTCATCTCCAAACTCTATGCTCTACTTGAGGTCTTTCTCCTCAAAATCACTAAATATATCTTTGTTCCTTGTCATATGTAACGAGGAACCGCTACCAAGATACCACACACCTCCCATGACAATGCTGGCTATTCATGTAATGAGAATGAAATCAAGTTCGAATTATGAGGCTAGAGCTTCACCTGCTGCAACTATTGCAGCCTCCTTCTTCCTTGATTTCTTCTATGGAAAATCCGTGGCATAGTGCCTGTGCTCATGACAGTGAAAACACTTGACTTTTGACAAGTCCATCTTCCTATCACTCACCTCACCTTGGGATTTCTTTCCCTTGGCCTTCTTTGCCTTACTCACTAAGGAAAAATCCTCTTCCACTTCTTTGGAAGAGGTCCCATCTCTGGTGTTCCGTCGAAACTCCTCTTGTACCAAATTTGACCACAATCGTTCCCAATCTAGTAGCTTCTCCCTCCCATTGACAGAGTCCTGATAACTATGCCAACTCTTGGGAAGTCCTAGAAGAGCTAGGCTCACCATATCATCCTCGGCAACAGTGATTCCAACACTTCCAAGCTCATCCCAACAATGAGTGAACTTGGTCAAGTAATTTGGAATTGAGTCGCCCACATCCATCTTGCTTTTTTGAAGTTTGTCCTTCAGTGCCAACTTCCTATGGTCATTTTTGTTTTGAAATAGGTCCATCAATGATTTCCACATAACATATGGAGTTTCCTTGCCGTGGAGACTCGAGACAATGTGGTCTCAAACTCCCTGAAGGATAATTCCCATTGCCCTTGCCACAAACCTCTTCCATTCAACCAGATCTTTGGCATTCAATGTTGGAGGCTTAGGAATGTCTTGATCAATGAATTCCTTGAGGCCATTATCTTCCAACACTGCCTCCATCATGTCCTTCCAGGCTATGTAATTCAAGCTGCCATCCAAGTCATACTCGAGTCTCAACCCATAGAAAGTCATTTATCGATCCTGAAGTATGTATTGCAAATTCGAATTTCACCTGCAACCCCAAATTCAAAACTTCTAGATATTCTCTAGTATACTATCTTTAGCTCCAATACCATGTAGGTTTTCCTGTAGATTCACAGCTCATGTAATTTCCTAAAACACTAGACAAGAATCTACTTTACTCTTTACAGCGGAAGCCCATAAAGATCGATGAAAACAATAATCGACAAGAGGAAGATAATGAATGGCACATAACACAATATTTATCCGGGGAAAGCCACTGCTCAAAACTCCTACTATCTATATTGCATTAATCAAAAATTTGAGTGATAATACAAAGCTTATTCTCACTAGAACAATTCCTACACAAGTATGATAAACTCTCTCCTCACAAGCTAGCTCAAGCCAAACCTTAGCCTATTCTGCTGCTCTCCAAGCCCCTATTTCCTTGCGCAATTCCTAGAGGAATTAGCCTCTATTTAATGAGGAAATCCTTCTTCCATAACTGCACAATCCAAACTAAGGCCCTTCTCTGATTGCATGCATGATCTGTGAAACTTAGAAAATCATACACCTAATAGTACATTGTCCTTGCACTCTACTGTAAATTGGGTCTTCCTCTGAACTAACATGCATGAGTTTCTCATGAGTGAATATCTAGTTAGTTTTAGTAGCACTGAGGATGCACCAGTGCACCAACTCACTACTAGACCTCTACTAGTTCCACCAATAGTTAGAACTAGTTTGACTAACCATAACTCATTCAAACTGAGTTATCTAATTACAACTCAAATAAACTCATCCTGGACCCCTAAAATTTAGGGAGCACACTTGCATGACTCCAGATAGACTTCCAGCTCGAAATTCCTAAGTTAACTAAGGCAACTTAACTTAGTTAACTTTTACAAGTTGCTATGGGAAAAGAATTACATTTCAATTCTCAATTTAATTCGGGGACAAATTAAATTGGAATTTCTAGATGTTATTTTTAACATTTCTTGTTGCTATTTTCAACAACACCTCCCTTGCTACACTACTAAATTGCTAATGAATAAAGCACGTTGTTAATGTTATGCATAGCATTAATACCTTTAATCATTTCCTTTCTTGTTAAGAGGAAGATCCCCCCAGTTTCTCTATTTGATGGGATACATGTTTTTGAAATGCTGCTTCAGTGAGCCATTTAGCTTGCATAGTTGAACTAACTTTACCAACCAAATACACATTTATAGTAGTTGTCTTCCTTCTAGTCGTTTATGTTTTGGTATCCTAAAGTGCATTGGCAAGAGGAGGAGGTTGAAAATCAGGAATTGTCTCATTTTGGTCGGATAAGTGGTATTTCTTACTAAAGATGTGGTATCTATCGAAATTGTTTAACTTTTAAATTAGTGTGGTCTCATACACCAATTTGGTGGCTAAGCTTGGCTATGACTTGAAAATAGATTATGATTATTATTACAACATGATGTATGCTAATAGTGTTGGAAAATTAAGTAAAAAATCATTTGTTCCAATAACCTACTTGATGGTGTAAAGACCATAACCTAAAAGTTTAAGTTAATAATGATCCCATTGCAAGCACTAGTCAACAGCCTCCTACAAATTCTACATCTGACAACATAAATGGTGAATTATTCCCTCAAGTTATAGAAAACAAGATTTAGAATGATAGAGAAGAAATGTATAGAAAACCAAAAAGGAAATCATTATCATGAATGTATCACAAATTAGCCCTAGAGTCTTAGCAGGGTGTATTGCATTATGTAGTGGTATATATGTTTGTGATCAACAAATGAAAATCCAAAGTACCAAATCATAGAAACAATCAAAAATAAAAATAATGAAGGTATTATATAAGAAATAAAGGAATAATTGCACAATCAAAAGGTAAAAAGGCCTTCAATACTTCCAACCATAAATTTTCTTCATAAGAAGAAAAATTAACAAAAATGAAATATGAATGCTAGTTGATCTAGGATGCACCCATAACTTTATATCCAAAAATTTCGTAAGAAATTATTCCAACATCCAATCTTCAAAAGTACAATACTCTTATGAGGTACAAAAGGTGGACACTGGACAGACAAGAAAGCTAACAATGGAAACTATTGCAACAAGTGTACCATAAACATACAAAAATATTAAGGCAACACAAACTCCGATATTATGAAATAGATATATCTGATGCAATATTAGGATACTAGTGGATCCATGAATATGACATATTATCCAATCAAAGAGATCATATACTATTAGTTACAAAGAGGAAATGAAATAAAACTTCATGGAGATGATGATGACCTGTATATCACACTAGCATTGACACGATAAGTAAAGAGAATGATAAGAAAAAAAAAATATTGTCTTCGAATTCTCATTAAAGGATGCATTAATGAAAAAACATACTAGCCTAATTATCAAATTCAAACCATTAAGTTATAAATTTCAAAAGATCTACCACCAGAAATAACTTCGAATTTTGAAATGGTCTAGAACACAACTGAATTGGAACCAAATTAGAAAAAATCTTGTATAGAACCCCCTTATTGACTAAGACAGTGAGAAAAGGAAATCAAGAAACAAATAAAACAACACAATAAACTTAGCAATTAATACCTAGGAGAAAAAATGAAGAACAATCTGAATGCAATGTTCTCCAATGGAAGAAAGATCTCAATCCATATTTTCTACTCAGATAAATTAAGATTCACCAATGTAATATTTAAGAAGAAACTCCAACCCAATCCAAAAATTACTCTCAGAACTCCGGTGTAAAGCAGATCCAAAATTTCAGATAAACTTGTCAAGCTCTCTAAAATTTTCACTAAAATCAAGAAAGAAAATAATAGAGGCACAAAAGAAGCATTACAAAAGTCTCCAAATGGTTGTTGCCCAGAAAGAGGAATTTGAACTTTGGATAAAACACGAAGACCCGACACTCAAGTTCTGTTATTTCGAGGAACACACACTATCATTTCCTAGCCCTCTACCCATGAGAACTGATGCTAAGGAAATGGATCATTGCAAGGTGTCTTTGGAGAAATATTAGTATAATGAGATGCAATAGAGCTTATTATATCGTAGTCTTCTCTAACACTGAGAACAACAATGCATCTTTGCAAGGGGTGCCCTTCATTCTACCATTCATTTGTACTGTATATGCATTATTTGGACCTCATATTTGCCCCAACATAAGAGATGTTGGCTTGTTGGGGCTTGACCCAGGTTCGGAGTTAATTAGCCAAACAAATCCCTGTGCTAATGGCCCTTTCGGCAACAGTCCGCGGAGCGTGGACTGGGGTCTCACCCGAAGTAGTATTGGGGGGGGGTGCTGGAACCAGGTTTCCACACCCTTGAGATGTCTAAGAGGTTGGACTGGTCCAACTGTTAGTCCCTTCGAGCAGTTTGCCTCGCACACTTCCCAGGCCTTCGCACCCTGAGATACTAGCCTTCGCACAGCCCTAACCAGGGCTATGGGGCTTCCACGCTGCTGGAGCGGTGCTCTGTGCCATCCTCCTAGGTCGCACCTGAGATCTTACTTGTCTTCCTATGTCAGTTAATTATCTTCATGTAAATGGATGCCTTACGTTATATTTAGTTATACAACACATATAAGTTCGCGCAGCAAATAAACAGTACACTTGTAATTTATACCCAATCATACATTAAAATAGGAAAAGATACACATAAATATGGTAAACTTCTCTTTATTAGTTCTTCCAACGATTACAAACTCGACCTGCCCCGCACACTCAGCTGCAAGGGTCCGCGCACTCAGATGTGGACTACTAGGCCTCTGCGCACTCAGCTGTAGAGCTTTCTCCTACTCTACAACCCAAAGACACACTTTGCACTTCGATTCAATCATTTCGACTCATCATGCTTCTTATCTATTGGCTATCTTCTCTACTAAGAGCCTCGCTCTATTTATATAATCTCATGGTTCGTGGACCATGGGTAGGTCTATCAAGCAAACATTACATTACAAAAAAGAGGGCAGACAACCCTGTGACTCTATTATAAATTCACACTCCGCGCCCATAATTTTCGGAGCTTTTACAAAAGACTTAGTCAAAACATGGGCTTTAAGCCCCAAAACATGCCTTGGGGGGATTCCATGCCCAATAATCCACCAACACAAACATTGTGACTTGCCCTCCAGTCACTCTGTCGGTGCGGAGATCTTCTCACGGAGTCCCTCCAACTCTCTCCGAACTGCTGCAAGGTCGGCAATGCACTGAGCAGTTGCCTATTGGATCTCCTGTACGCGTTGTTCTGAGACCACAATGTCAGAACTATTTCCTTGCATCTATGCTTGTTTTCCCTGCATCTATGTGAGCTTGCCTTCAATTGTTGTTGTGATGGTGAAGGCCTCATCAATCCAAGGTTGAATGCGTGCCTTCAGGACTGCTTCTTTGTGCCATGCCGCGTCCACATGTTCTTTTAGCACTTTGGCCTGTTGCATCCGCACGAGCCTCTGAGTGAGGGCCACCATCTACGCAGTTCCTTTCACACTATCACACTGTTGCTGGAGTTCTCGCGCCTCTGTCTCTAAGTGTTGGATGTTGGGGTCCTCCTACAGATTCGTGAGGACCTCAAATGACTCCTCCAACATTCTTGTGTAGTCTCTTATTGCACTGCGATCTCATCCAGTCTCGCTGTAATAGCGCTCGCGCGTTGTTCTCTTACTTCAAGAGGGGTGGATGGCTGCGCCTTTAATGCAGCTCTGCGATCTAAAGGTTTAGCTCTAGATGAACCTTTGTAATTTCCTCCCACGCCTCACGCACCCCTGCTACTAGCCTGTGGATGCGCGCCTCTGTTGGTGTCTGTACTGGGATGGCCAACTCAGATATTCTTTGAGAAGCTTTGTCCAGTACCTGTACCAGCTGTTGATTCTGCAACACCACTTCGTCGCGCTGCAAGCTCAACTATTCCATGTTGATTTTCTGCTCACTTAGTACTTGCAGCATGCGGGTCTCCCTAGCCCGCGGTTCTACAGAATGTATAATGTCTCCCGTAGGAATGCATCCATGTTGATGTCAATACCCTTCAGTGCACTAATCGTAGGCCTATCGGCCTCATTTGTTGTCACCAGTGCCCCTTTTAGCAACACTATGGTATTTGTCACCTGAGCGCACAGCATCTACTCTGATGTCGTTGTCCTGACTGCGAGGTTGGTCGAAAGGGTACGGTCTGAGGAGTGCACACATGCAACTCCTCCAGCTGCACTCTGAGGGACCCCAACACAATTTGGTTCTCCTGCATAAAATTTTGGAGGACCTCGGAGGTGACATCGCGCACTGTCTCGCCGATGTCGTGCAGATCACCCTCGGTAAGGGTGATCGGGTCAATAGACAACTTCAATGCCTTGACCTTCTCTTGTGGCCATGTCCGCTCGGTCGGGTGCTGGCGCTTCAGTTGTGTTGACGCAGTTTGTGGTTCCGCACCTCCCTCCTCTTACTCTTCTTTCTGGCCATTCGAAGGTGACTTTTGGCCCCCGCGCACCTTCGCGGCTACCTCCTGTGTTGATGTTGTTGCTGCGGCCTTTTTTTGTTCACCTACTATTTGTGCAGCATCCCGTGCCTCCTGTGCTTCTGTTGTCGCTACCTCCTTCATTCTCTTCTCTGCCAACTGCGCCATGCGCAGTTTGGCCTCCTCTTTCTTCCTCTGCGCCGCAAACTTCTCTACTGTTGCGATGTCTAGAGTGCGCCACTCCGGTGGCCATGTCTCCAGTACATTAAAGATTACATTGTCCATGGCTACAAAGGGTAGATCTCACCATTTCTTAGCTGGGTCCTTGCGAACTCTGATGTATATGATGTGGAGGTCTGCCTTAAACTCTGCAAAACTTTGTAGGCTGTTATAGATAGTGGGTGATAATTGCGGCTTGTGATTGATCCCCATTCTGAGGTTCATCTCCATGAACACCTAGAATATCTTACTGTCGTGGATTTGGTTTGCATCCTTTGTGGCCCAGAGCGAAGTGTACTTCACGGCCTCCAGCAGATCCCTGTCAACTGTGGGGAGTTGATTGTCCTCCGGCAATTCCCCTGCCACGAGCACTATGGACAGCAAAAGCCATGCATAGTGGGATGTTTTTCCTTATTCCTGAGCTCCGAGGCAATTCTCCAAGAATTCCTTGCAAAGGAACTTGGACCAGTTAAACTGGACCCCCTCTGCGCAATGCTGAGCAAGTGCTACCACCGGTGTGGGTACCTCGTCCGCGCGACACTTGCGCATAACCTTACCTACCAGAATTTTGGTCGCCATTCTTACTGCTTTGTCGTTGATGCTAGATATGGCATAGCCCCTTTTCTTCTTCTCCAATTTATACTTCTTCTTCATGGTCTCCGCAATGGCCAAGTCAATGTTTTTCCCCTCCGAGATATTTGCGGGGTCCTCTCCTTTGCGTGGCAACTGGGTGATGCAGTGAATCAAGTGTTCCGTGATGGGGATGGGCTCCTCCAGCCACAAACACCCACCATGCACCAGGCAGAGCAGTTGCCTGATGACGAAAATTGTTATTGGGGCGTGGTGGAAATGCGGCACCCAAAGCAGGTTTAGTAACCTTGCCTTTTCCACTCCGTGCAACCATTTTCACGGCTCTAATTCGGTAACCCCCGCCGCAGTGTTCTGCTTAGGCTTCATGAGTTGCGCGGTCTCTAGGTGAGGGAACTTCTCGTGGTCAGCAAGGTCCCAATCTTCAAATTTTAAGCTAGGCACCCGTCCCAAGTGCGTGCCCTCAAAAATTATGTTGTCTGGGAGGAGTGGGGTTTGGAGAGATCTCTTGCTCTCGTCAAGATCATTGGGCACTTTAGCCTTCCCCTTCCGCGAGGGGATATAGGCAGGCAGCTTTGTGGGAGGGTGTGCAGGCTCATTTTCCTCCTCCATGCCTTCGTCCTCATCTTCTTCGATGATAAGGTCCTCCAAGTCTTCCTCCACCTCCTTGGTTTCTATGTTAATGCCTTTCCCCTTCTCTTCCATTGCCAGTCTGGTGCGCAGCGGGTTTCGCGGGGACACACGTATGGGAGCCATCACCTATTTGTATTTCTTTGGTCTTAGCGTGCGCGGTGATTTAGGGATTTCTGCCACAATCCTAGTGCCTTCAGGGGCATCCCCTATAGTCAAGGCATGCGCGGCCTCTTCGACGGTCATCTCTGTGATATCCATAACTTCCTCAGATGCTACCATCATGTCCGACCAAAAATCTATCGCTCGCGTATTCAGGGGCTCAATGAATGCTCTGCATAGGTCAAACAAGGCTCTGCTCAGGCTACGCGGGGTATACAACTGCTGAATTCGCAAATGGCCAAGTGTTGTTTGTTGGAAATCCCTTTGTAATTTATAGCATCTTTTGAATTTGAATTCAACCGTTCCCCCCAAATCCGGTTCATTAATTCTCCCTTGGCGACAAATTTTCCCAAATCTTTCCCATAAATCACATCTTAAATGCTTGCCGCCCACTCCATTTGGTCTCAAGTCGAGCATCACATCATGAATAGTGACTTCAACGGTCACTTTCTGGCAAACCTGCACAGCAATGCAGCCCCCCTTGCGTAGTCATGGACCTTGTGATCCTTTGCTTCTGCACGCAGCTCCCGAGCATAGTAGTTTATAGTCTCGAGCCTCCTTTCAACTACCAGGAGCGCTAAGACCATAATTCCCCAGGCTAATTAGGTTGTCACACCACTTGTATAGGGTGTCATCCTATCATCCGTCACTTTTCCTAGAAAATACCCACCTTTTATTGTTACTGGTGGCGTCGCGCACTTTATCATCTGCAACGTGCCACCCTGGTTGATTCGCTTAGTAATGTGCGGTCCAAGCCAAGACATCAGACTGATCAATTCGCGATGATAGTGCGTGATTGTGTGCATCCTGTGTTATCACCCGGGTATTCTTATCGAGAAAATCTTCCTTTATCTCATCCTCCAGCTTTTTGACTTCTGCTTCTACCAGAGCGCTTTTCTTCCTTAATCGCACCCTTTCTTTCCCAAGTCCTTGGAGCCTAAAATTTCTCTGTTGGATTTCTTCTTCCAAGGTTTCGCAAATCATCGTATCTACCACTGCAGCCATGCGCAAACTAGGCATTTCATGCTCTATGGGGCTTACAGCGTTCGCTTCATACTCCAACCTCAGCGGTGCCTACGCCGTCGAGTTCTTGCACGCGGTCCTATAAGCCCATAGAACCGCAGGTCCCAGTCAGTCCGCTTTGCATTGTGGACCTTGCTCAGCACTTTGCACACTTTGTTAAAGGCTTTTGCATGGATAACCTTCTACGCGCTTGGTCTTTCCATACTCCGTGGTTCCAACCGGAGGGGTTGTTCGTTCCATTGCCTTGCCCGCACCTACTTACTGACCATGTCTCCTAACGCAAATATTATGTGCATTTGCGCAAGTTTCACACTATATTCCTACATCCATCTAGATAGGTCGGTGTGCGGACTGTTTCGTTCGGAAAACTTGGCTTTCAATCGCATCTGAGGCTTCCCAAACCGCATGTGCATCATCCTTCTGCATTCGCGCTAGTCCTCAACACTTCTTTGGTGCATACCCCACCACCTTGCGGGCGTAGCGCGCAGTACCCATTTCAAAGCTTCAAAACGATGTTGTTCCAACACTTCTCTTTCAAATCTGCTCAGGAAGTCATCCACCTCACTTAACCCATCATACGTGGGCAGATCCCTCATCTCCGTCGATACACTTCGCAGTGATCTCGTCATCATGTTACAGTTCAGTGTGGTTACCTCGTGTAATCAGTTCTGCCATCGTTCTATTTCCTCGTCCGAATCCAATGTGCATGAGCTTTCGCACTCCCATGAGATTCGTCCATCCATGGTCGGATTCACCCTGTCTTGCTCTCGCGCGGTTATCTTGTAGATGCAGTCCAATTCATCGTCATTGTCGTAGTCACGCATCGGCTTTGTGTAGCGCGATCCTTTTGCAGGGTCTAAAGGTACAACCACGCACAGAGACTTCTTTTCAAAAATCATCTTGCACTTCTTCAAATTTATCACCCCATTCATGTCAGTAGCCCAATCGATTCCTAATAGCGTGGGTAGGGATTGTTGTCATCAAAAATCTCTTTCACTTTGAAATATGCTAGCATGCTTGCTCCTTCGATATCTATTGTGATCCCCTCCAATCTCCCCATAACTAGGATCTTTTGTTGGTTCGCTATTCGCAATTGGATAGGAGACCATTGCAGTGTAGGCCTTCCCATGCGCTCCCATGTCTGCTTCAGTAGGACATTCGCGTCTGATCCTAGATCCAGAATCACTTGGTCCATCTCATATTCTCCAATCTACGTGATCAATCTCATCTCCCTTCCTGTTCGCGTTGTGTGCTTTCCGAGCTTCCAGACTACACGCGGTTCTCCTTGCGCAGTCCCAGCGCATCTATTTATGAGTTCCTGCAGCCCCTTTATAGCCTTGCTGTCGCACAGCAGCTTCATGCATGTTTCCAGGAACGTGGTGAGCATCGATGGGTCCATTTCCAACTCCAGTCTGTCTTTACTTCCTAAAGTGGAGGCATCAGCAAAGCTCCTCTTGGCTTCCATGAAGGTTATCTTAGCACGCTCCAAATCAAACTCTGGTTCCTTTGTTGGAGCCTTGCGAACCCAAGTACTTTCTTCAAGCTGCTTGCCTTTGTCATCCCCTATCGTAATTCCACTTCAGAGCACAATATTTACATTAGGGTCTTCCTCGCACGGCTCAGACCTCATCATTTGCAGGTTCTGAGTCGGGGGAGGTTGGAGTGCTCCTTTATCGCGCAACCTTGCTATCAATGTGGGACAATCCTCCATCTCATGATCAAACAATGTACAATACAAACATGATGGTCATGTTGGATTTGTACAATCGTGGGCATAATGTCCTGGCCCTCCGCAATTGTAACATATCAGTTGTCTGTGACCTCTTCCTGGTCCTCCTCCACCTCAGCCTCGTCTGCGCCCCTGAAATCCAGTTCGCGCCATTCCTGCATTTAGGTTAAGGGGCCACGTTTCGGCCTGAACTCTGTAGGTCAGATTCCGATCCATCATCAGCTCATAAATCCTACAAGTGCGCTCATCATGTCCCACTAATCTACAGAAATTACAAAACAACTGCTGTGAATTATGCGTGTACTTCTGAAATAAATGGCAGTTATCTGTAGCATGCTTTCCTCCTATCTGACAAATTGCACACCATAGTGCAGCCTCCGGTCTCATTGGCATTGGCCCTCCTCCTGCGACGTAATTCATGAACACTGGGCAGTGGTCCTTGTCATGTCCCTGGCCCTTGCACTTTACGCACCATACCTTATCGCGCACTTTTGGGCAAGCTATCCTATCTTGTTTCAAGCTCTGCATCTCAAGGCACAAGTTTTTCAACTGCGCGTGAATCCGCTGAACTCCCAGGTTGGGATCTTGTATCGGGGTCTCGTGCAATCTCATCGTGACCTCCAAGGCCTCGGCCTGAATTGTTAGCCTCTGTTATGACAGTGCATTCCTTAGATGCGGCGTTAACAATGTTACAAACCATTCACAGTGTTTTCCATCCATCAACGTCATGTTAGCTTCGTGAATTGTGCACTTCAGTCTCTAATCCTATTAGTGCCTAAATCTACCTCAGGCTGAGAAAGGTAGGATCTAGGATAACATCAAACCACGCTTAACCTGGCAGTTAGCTCTACCAGGTCGGGAGAGGGCTCTCTCCTTGTCAATCTCAACAAAAAATGATCAATGAGGCTTGAGATGACTGATGTAAAGACTGATCTTAGGCTAGGTATGTGTGCAGAAGAGTTTGATTGAATATAATGATGTTTTGTTGGCTCAAATGGAAAGGCAGATTTGGGTCTGGGGAATGAGGCTCGGTTTTGCAGAGATCTCTATGGGGCTAGGCAAATGATTTAGTACTTAAAATTGAATGAAATGGAGAGATTAGAAAGGTGAGGAGTTGAAGAGGGCAAGAAAACCTTAGGGATCCTCTTCAAACAGCTGAAAACATCAATAACTAAGCAAACCCTAGGTAGAGCACTGCAATTTCAATGGATTCTACCTTTATCCTTGTTTGTTTTAGTTAAGAAGAAACAAGATAGATAATGGCATACATAAAACATAAGTAAACTCACAATTACAGAAGAAATCACTATACCAAAACAAAATGCCACATGAATCCCAAAGAGTGCTGCAAACCCTGGTCTATTCCTTAGCCGAAACTATTGATATGAGTATACAATGAAGCTCCAAGCTTTCTCAAAAGTCCAACCTCTACTAATGACTGAAAAAATCACTAAACATAGGAAATCAACAACTCATCCTAGCCTCTAGGGGTCAAGATCATAAGTTTAGGAGCTGTTCTAACAAATTCTAAAATGAGAACTAAAAATTAGGCAGTGGAACAGCTTGCCTCTAAAAACTATGGAACTGATTCATTCAGTTGCAAACTACCTTTTCATGGATGAATCTACCTCTATGAGTAAAAATTTAGCATAATTACATCAAGATCCATCAAATTACATTAAATTACATCATGATTTTGACATTTAGAAGAAGAAAAGTCAAAATGTCAAGAAACTAGGCGAAAAAATAGAGTTTTTTTGGTCAAACTGAGCAAAATTTCCCCAATGCGCCGCATTGATTTCCGTATGTGTAGCACCATTTGCAGCTACTTTTGGAGGCCTTCCCGGTGTCCAAATTTGCTCCAAGTTTTCTTGTTGGAAAGTTCTGCCCGTCTACTTTCTAGAACAAGTGGAATTTTTGAATTTGGACTCTATTTGCCCCTCCAAAACTGAGTTCTCCCAACACTGCTTCCTATGTGTCCAAAAAGGGGCAGAAAGGTCATTTTTGGGGTGTTTTTGACCCTTTTGGGGGCTCAAAACCTGTCAAAATTTCTTGGCCATTTGTGAGCATGCATATTTTTTCATGAAAAATCCAAAAATGTTGAGTTTTCATCAAAAGGAGACCCCCATCAAAAGCGAGCGCCAGGTGGCACGGCACATTGGGCAGAAAAACCTGTGTTTTAGCCCAAAAATTTCAAAATTGGAAAAAGTGTCCCAAATTTCTTGAAATTTGGGCTGAGTGTCCTTCATTAAGTTTTATGTTGGGCCAAGGAAGCCTCATCCAAGATCTAAAGTCTATCTTGCTCTTTTCGCTTCCTCGATGCTTTCTTCAACTTGGCCTTCAAAATCCTGATTCTTACTTTGCACACCTTGTTTCTCACCAAGTAATGATGGGCCATGTGCCTCAACATAGTTTTCTCGTTGTTGGCCTTCTCTAGCATCCATTCCCAAGTGCAAGTTTGTTCTCTCAAGCCAAGACTCACGATCAGCATTGATTTCTTGTTCAAGTGTTGTCAACTTGGTTTTCCTCTTCTTGGCAGCTTGCCATTTTGCCTTCATGTTTTGGAGCTCCATGATGATTTTCTGATCTTCTAGTTGTTTTTTCCTCTACTCCAAATAGTTAATTATCCACTTGGCTCTTTCCAGATTGAGAGACAAATGATGAATGTCATCTTGCTGCTCCCGAATGACTTCTTTGAGCTTTGAGCTTTGTGAGCCCAAATCTGTGTCATCATCCTGAATGAGGATGAAATCTACCTCTTGACCTCCTGACGGTCCCTCATCATGCAAGGGCTTCTTACCCTTGTCCTGTACCTGCTCTACTGATGGCGAAAACAAGACCCCTTCCACCCCGGGTGGAGATAGTACTCGTTTTGCTGCTGCTGCAACTCGGCAAGTGAAGTGGGCTCCTCCCAGTTATGTTTTCCACTTTTGCGAGGCCTCCTTGGTGCATGCATTTCTCTAGAAGAATCATTGACTGTCTCCTCATCTCTATCATAGGAAGAATTTGACTCCATGTTTGCCAATGTTTGAGTTTTCTTAGATGAGTATGAAGAGATTTATGGTGTCTTTAGGTTTTTGCTGTCAAGGATGAGAATGTATGAAGGACTGTGGAGGAAATGTGTATGAGGGGTTTTGAGAATATTGATTTCAAGCTTCTGGGGAATAGAAAGGTTTTAGGGACAATAATTAGACTTTTGGGACAACAATTAGGGTTTGGGAAATTTTACTAGGGTTTGGGATAGTAGGACTAGGGATTTAAGATAAGAATGTTAGGGATATGGGATTTTGGGAATGAGTTGATGAAATGTAATGAAAGGAGTGAGGGAATAAGAGATAGCTAGGAGTGGAATTGGCAGCAAAACATGAAATTTTCAAACCCTATACAACTACTTTTGGCAAGAAATGTAAAGAGGTAGGGTTTTGATTTTTTCTCATTAAATCACCATAAGCACCAAGAGAAATTCATTCATTGGTCATGGAGGGATGTTAACTTACTTGGGCAATGAATAATTTAGCAATTTGAGAGTCTTTGGAGGAAGATTTGAATGTATTTCAAGCTTTTTAGCCCAATGCGCCGCGCCATCTCAATGCATCGCGCCAGTTCATTTTTTACACTGCAGAGGGCTGCCCAATGCGTAGCGCCATCTCAATGCGTAGCGCCTTTTTGCAGGAGACTTTTGGAGGCCTTCCCGGTGTCCAAATTGAGCGCACGATAACTCGTTGGAAATATTATTGAGTCTACTTTCCAACACAACTAGAATTTTTCAATTTGGAGTTCATTTTCCCAGTCAAAAAATCAAATCTCCCAAGACTAGACAAAATGTGCAAAATGAAGCTGCCTAAAGGCAGAGTGCTATTCCAGTCAACTTTTGAAAGTCTTCCTCAACCCCAAATTGAGCTCATGATAGCTCATTGGAAATCTCTTTGTGTCTAGTTATCATTTGACTCATCAAGAAAGTCATTAGGCCAACCAAGCTAGGAGAAATCTTGATTTTCCCAAGGTCACTACAGAGGTGCATCAATTCTCCTAAGGCAACTGTATTTTTGACATTTCTCTAAAACCATGACACCTGTGTAAAAAGTGAAGGAGGTTTTTCTTTCTTGGCCTATTTTGGACAAAAACCTCTCTCAGTTTTCCCAAATTCATCTTTTCTTGCTCAGAAACATCATTGGAGTAAAACCTATCCCGATGTGTGGAACAGGGGATTTGTCGAAATGAAGTGAAATGAAGGGGATAAGGGGCTTCTAAATTCTTGAGAAAATTTTGGGAAGTAGGGAGGGATGTTAGGAAGTAGGGGAAAGTGGAATTTAAAATATTGAGTGAGGGGAAGGGGTCCAAAAGGGCAAAACACAGGCCTAGCCTAGAAAATTGTCAAGTTGTAGCAAGAAACTAGGGTTTGTGCAAAAATGAAGAATTTGAGGGATCTCAGTGATGAGAAGTGTTTAATAAGGTGCATTAAGGATAGGGGAAGGTGTATGAACATTAGGATACAAGTTTTGCTGATGATTTGACCATCCAAGAGAAATTACCTTCAAAACCCTAGGAGAGGGAAATGAACCTTACCTAGGCACAACTAAAGCATGAACAAGGTGTAAAATGACCCAGTGGAACTTGACATGATGATGACAACCCTCTGAATGATGGTACACTCAGCTGAATGGTGACATGGACTGACATTTGGACAACTTTGAAAGGAGTGAAAGCAAACCCTAGACCTAATACCTAGTGACCAAATTTTACTTGAAGACTCACTGAAATGACAAAATTTAACCTTGACACCTTAAAATCACTTTGTAAGAGCATGTTTGATCATTGGAGGAAGGCTGCAAAGACTGACACTAACAGATCTAACTCCCAATGGGCCTTGCCTGGTAGCATTGTGATTTCCTTGAACCCAATGATTGATTGCGCCTCTAACTTTAGCCTGCTAAATTCCTTGTTTAGCGCAGCTTGGATATCCACGACCCCCGCATTCGGATTGTCATTGGAATGCTTAATGTACCAGGTTAGCACGTGATCCTACAGAGCACTGACCAACATTGCCTTCATTATAATGTCATCTGTGACTCCTTGCGCTTCCCATACAACTTTTACCACGAACCAAAACTAGTCCGGATCTTCATTCCCTACTCCTTTGAACACTAGCAACTTTATCGCGCTCGCCATATTGCTTCGTGGTGGTGGTAAAGGTGGTGTGGGTGAAGATGGGGGTGAAGACAGTGAAAATGGCGGTGGTGTGGGTGGGGGTGGTATGCGTGAAATTCTCTTCCTTATCAAATTGATAGCACTTCTTGGTGGGACCTTCGCGAGCTCTTCTGCACCCCCTCGCGGAGGTGAAATAAAGGGGCTAGTTTCTAGTTATGTACTACCTTTATTTCTATAGATTCTCCCACTTCGCATAGCCCCAAAAATCAATTTATTCGCATAACCCGTTTTTCACACAGTAGCATTTTAATCCAAGTGTTCAAAGATTTAACGTACTTACCTAGCGGCCCTTTGAGGAAGAGTCGTTTTGCCTCACTATAGTTGACTGAAGTATCTACCGCAAACTCGGTGATGAATCCTCCTATAATTCGATCGAGCCAGTGATCAACAATTCCCGTGATCTTATCCTCTAATGCTTCCAATCTGCGCACCAATTCCAAAGTCCACACAATAGGTCTATCGAGTTTACACCTTCCTTGGCTATCTGCTACCTTTGCGATCCACTCGTACAACTCAGTGGGAAAATATGCAAAGAAAATTTCGTGGATCTCTATATATAAGTAGCAGTCTAACCACTCTTCCTTTGATAGCCATGGATTCCTGTTTTCCTGTGCCGCGAACTCGTGAATCTTTTTGTCCAACCAATCTTCAATTCCTTTCTTTGTTGGATTCAAGTGATACGACATCAGACATCTCTATGCCGATCCCGGTCCTAGCAATGGAACCATTTGTTGGCTTGTTGGGGCCTAATCCAGGTTCAGAGTTAATTAGACAAACAAATCCCTGTACTACTGGCCCTTCCGGCAATAGTCCGCGGAGCGCGGACTGAGGTCTCACCTGAAGTAGTATGGGGTGGGGGGGTGGTGTTGGAACTAGGTTTCCGCACCCTTGAGATGTCTAAGAGGTTCTACTGGTCTAACTGTTAGTCCCTTCGCGCAGGTTACCTCGCACACTTCCTAGGCCTTTGCACCCTGAGATACTAGCCTTCGCGCAACCCTAACCAGGGGCTGTGAGGCTTCTTCGCTACTGGAGCAGCGCTCTGCGCTATCCCCCTAGGTTGCACTTGAGATCTTACTTGTCTTCCTATGTCAGTTAATTATCTTCGCGTAAATGGATGCCTTACTTTATATTTAGTTATTCAACACATATAAGTTCGTGCGCAAATAAACAGTACACTTGCAATTGATACCTAATCATACATTAAAATAGGAAAAGATACACAGAAATATGGTAAACTTCTCTTTATTAGTTCTTCCAACGGTTACAGACTCGACCTGCCTTGCACACTCAGCTGCAGGGGTCCACGAACTCAGTTGTGGACTACTAGGCCTCTGCGCACTCAACTGCAGAGCCTTCTCCTACTCTACGTCCCAAAGACACACTTTACACTTCGATTCAATCACTTCAACTCATCATGCTTCTTATCTATTGGCTATCTTCTCTACTTAGAGCCTCGCTCTATTTATACAATCCCATGGTCCGTGGACCATGGGTATGTCTATCAAGCCGACATTACATTACAAAACCGAGGGCAGACAACCCTGTGACTCTATTATAACTTCGCGCTCCGCGACCATAATTTGCGGAGATTTTACAAAAGACTTGGTCAAAACTTGGGCTCTAAGCCCCAAAACATGCCTTGGGGGGATTCCAAGCCCAACAAGAGAACCCAACCATGGCTTTAATATGGTTCAATTGTCAAGTTTACGAACATGTTTGGGTTAGCAAAGGGAATTTTTATAATATGAATCAAAGGTCTAGATGAATGTTAATGGGAGCTAGATCATATCCTAGATCCTAGTATTAATGAAACATAGAGGCTGCAAAGGCAATGAAAATCACTTCATTTTATTCCTTTTCTGGAATACTAGTGAGAGTTATTGGAGCATAAAGCTTTCTAAATCTAAATGGAGGTCCTATGAACATGAAAGTTAAATCATTTCCATCAACAATGGTCTAACTACAATAGCTTTTATGTCACAAGAAGGAAGTTATAAGTTTACAAGCACTACTCTAGGGAAATACAACTTAGTTTCTTCCCATCCAATGTTAACAATCATGTGGCTACCCTGACACAGAGTTGGTATTAGTTGGGGTTAGATCAGGTAGTGGATAAACATTTCCATGTTACATATCTCAGCCCTTTTAGGTGACAAGTTTCTCAGTTGGAAGATGTATATTACTTGATGGATAATATAGACTTGTAACAAGCATTCATGGATATTACAAACTCAACGAAGGAATATCTACGCACTATACAATCATGGATGAGAAGTATCACTTCAAAAATAAGCATAAGACCCAAAAAAAAAAAATCGCTATGTATCTACACAATAAACTAACTAAAGATTCATAAACATGGTACATGCTCTATAAATCCTGGATTTGAGAATTTAAACTATGCGGAGATATAGGTAAAACTTAATGCAAATCATGAAACTATTTCAAAAGGATATATATATATATATATATATATATATATATATATATAAGAGATTAGGAAGAGCTACAACTTTATGATATTCTTTAAGATTTCTAATTATAGATAATACTCATATATCTTGAAGATAAAATGAGCGATGGAACAGAACATATCCTGGCCATAATACTAACGCATATGACTCAAGAAAAACACAACCAGGAAGGTTTTACTTTAAAAAATTACAGGAACAAGTTAGAGGGTAGTTACATTATTCGAAACAAATCTCTCACCAAGGAAGGAGTCTAAGGAAAATGTCACTCGCTTTGCTAAGAACATAGACACCATAAATGTGTTAATAGAGCCTGGTGCTCATAATTTCATTTCAAAGAGGAGAGATATTTCGATATGGGAAATAAAAACAATGGCTACCTGTGTAAAGGAGATTCGAAAAAGAATGTTAGTGTCAGTATTTGTGTACTGCCATCAGTGATCAAGACTCCTCTTTATTATTCATATTAGGATCTCGCTCAGAAATTTTTGTCATTCCACCTAGGTCCTCATTCAAAAAAAATTATTCGCTGATGGTAGCCCAAGTCAAAAGCCTCACTCTCCATTAAAAAATCAATACTTGCTAGCCCACCTTCATGTCTTACTGAGCATATTCCAATCATAAAAGCTCATTTCATCATGTCTTGTGTCAGTCAAGTCCACATGGAGTCTGGTCATTCAAGGTTCCATTAGGTCACTAGGTTTCATTCTCCAAGGTCCAATAATACTCCATTTCACTGCATAAAGCCAGCAAAAAAGCATGAGAGTGAGAAAAATAATATCCCTTTTTCATTTAAAGAGGATTTGCAAACATGTAACTATGCTTGCCCAAGTTCTAATTTTCATTCCAAGCATCAATTCTATTTTAGATTGCAATTTTATTCCAAAAAACATAGATGTATTATTTTTTTTAATTTATGTAATTTTATGTTCACTATATGTAATAAGTATTGTTCCTAAGCTGCCAACTCAATCTCTATATGCCAACGTCATTAAAGCAAAGTCAAATTCAAAGAGTTCTAAAAGACCATCAAAATATCAATTTGTCAAAGGAAATAGTCAAATGAAAGGGTAATGTTTCAAAAGTTAAGTGAATGCCAAAGGGAGTTGTATTTTCCCAAGGGTGTCCAAATCATCATTTTCCACAAGCACTAAACCCTAATTTCCTCTCCCATTGAGCTAGGGTTGGCTATGGAATCAGATACATCTGAGCAGAGGAGGCCTAAGGGAGGTCATTTCATCAAGTATTAGGCCATTCCAACTCATAAACATCATGTCTCCATCTTTTTCCAAGAAGTCATTCCAATGGACAAATCATTTGCCACACATAGGGCCAGTTTTTCTTCAAAGTATGTTTCTAACCAAACAGAGATGAATTTTACAAAATTGAGAGGTTTTTGTCCATAATAGTCCAATTATGAAAAACCTCCTTCCGTTTTTAAATAGGTGTTATGGTTTTAGATAAATATCAAAAATACAGTTGCTACAAAAGAGTTGTTGCACTTCTTGAGTGACCTTGGGAAAATCATTTTTTCCTCCTATATGGAGTGTCCAAATGACTTGTTTGATGAGTCAAATGATAACTAGATAGAAATATATTTCCAATGAGCTATCATGATCTCAATTTTTAGTTGAGGAAGACCTCCAAAAGTTTCATGCAAGATCACACTTCATTTTTTCACCCTCATTCTGCACTTTTTGACCAGTCTCGAGAGAATTGATTTTTTAGGGGCTATAATTGATCATTTTCAGTGTTTGATAGGTCCATTGTGTAGCCAAGAGAGATATATTTCCAACCAACTATCATGGGCTCAATTTGGACTTCAGGGAGGCACTCAAAAGTCAATTTGAAGTTGGTGATGCACACTTCTTTCTGGTGCTACGAACTTGCCGAGAAATCAACAACATGGTCAAACGCGCAGCGCCTAGGGCACTGCACACTTTTTGGCAGCACTTTTTGAAGAAATGGAGACCACCGCTAGATGCAGAATGACAAATGCATCTAATAAAACCATGTTTCCAACCTTAGTTTGCAAAAATGGCAGGTGAAAAGGGAAAAAACAAAAAACAAAAAATCATTTTTTTGCCTCATTTTTGGCCTAGGCACTACGCACTTACCAGTCTTGGTAGAATGAAGTCTTGTAGGGTCAAATCAAGACCATTTTAAAAATTGAATACATATTTGGAAACTAGACATGAGAAGCTTTCCAATGAGCTATTATGTGATCAATTTGGACACTAGGAAGACAGTCAAAGGCAGCCTACAAGATGGAGGGCGCACATGACACTGTGAGGGAACACTTGACAGAAAGATGGCGCACTTGACAATTTGCTTGATTTTTCACTGTTCTTCTCCAGATTTGATTTTCATCTATGGAAATCCACTTTTTATTAATGTGATTGATATTGTAAATGTAATTATGGTCTCTTACTATTACCTAGGGGTAAATACATTAGGTAAATAGACTTCATCAAGTCAAATGAATCAGTTTCAATGTAATTAGGGATGAGTCACTTTGACTACCCTACACTCAAGTCAAATGAATCAATTTCAATGTAATTAGGGATGAGTCACTTTGAACACCCTACACTCTAGCTATCAGTTAAGATTTTGGTGGAAGTGCTCCTCTTCTCATGGATTCGACCCCTGAAGTTGGGAGGAGTTTGTTTTGATGTTTATATCTTCCCTTTATTCAATCTTTTTAGAGGTTGGACTCAGTTGGATGTTGTACTAGTGATCAGAGACACTATTGTATCAGAATTTGGCCAGTTTTAATAGATGAGTTGCAACTATTTCTTTGGGATACATTTGGTGTTATACAACAAAATGACCTCCTCATCAACTCAAAGGTGAAAGACATGATGACTAAAGCAAAGACCACAATTGTAGGCCTCGATTCCACACTAACATTGGTTACACACTGAAAACCTTCTTTATAAAGCGTGTTACCAAGCCTAAGGGTGCGTTAGTGACCCTACTAACTCAAGTTGTTAGACCAGGGGCAACGTTAATGAAACTAAGGGAAGTTCAATAGGTCAAACCAATGAATTGACTCACAAATATCTATATATTTATCCCTAAATTTGCTCAAGAAAAGAAAGGAAACATCCAAAATCAAGATATTTGGAGGATTTCTAATCTAATAAAAGAAGGAAAATGGGAAAGAGTTGAAAAGCAAAGCAAGTTCATTGCTTTTACCATAGTGAACTCTATGAGGAACTTGGCAACCCTAACTCAATTGCTATATAAGCAAGGTGAGGGTCATTGTGAAAGAGGTCAAAGCATTTGAAAGAATAGCCTACGAAGCTGTTGGGCATTGACTCAAATCTGAAGAAGTGAGCTAGAAGGGAGAGAGAGAGAAGAAGAAGGGGCAAGGGAAGACTGATACAACAGATGGTTGTAATCACTCTTCCGTTATTAATACAGAACTGTAGTTGTGTTCCCTACTCCATAGTGTTGGTAACATTGTTCATTAAGTTGTTCATTTCGATACTTGTTTAGATGAGTAGTTGAGCTATATACAACTATATGTTCATTGTGCATTCTTATATTAGTTTTCAAGATTGTATGTTGTGATTTTGTTTGCTTGTCCTTTTTGCAGGAATTGATTTGGAGCCAGCTTTAAGGGAGTTTGTCTTGGTTGCATTGTGATCTCTAAACAAATCTAGAAGGAGACTTGAGGTAATACTCTTTCCATACTTTGTTAATTGATATTTGATAGATGAACATGTGTATAACTTGGTAGCTTCTGTAGATAATCTTACAGTCTATCAAAGGTCCCGAGAAGGCCTTTGAGGGTAGTTTTCATTCTCCATACACCGTGCATTTTACCCCATAGCAGAATTGGCGACTCCGCTGGGGATTATACATCTAGTTCCTGGTTTACCTAGACTCTTATCGGTTCTCTCTTCCTTCTAAGAGCTCCCTACTCTTTTGCAATCCTTTTCTGATCCACCAAATATCTTGTTGCATCCTACTAGTATACATTCATCTCAAAAAATGATCTTGGAAACCCTTGTTGTGAAAGATTTCCCACACTAACGCAGGTTACCAGGCTACATAGAGCTTTATAAAGCACTGTGCCTGTGTACAGGGAGCGTTAGTGACCCTACTAACTCTTTGTAACCACTGTTACAGAGAGTTAGTCTCCCTTTGCCTTGATTTCCAATAGTATCTATGGACCAAAAGGGATGGAAAATCTTCTCAAGGCTGAAATAAGATCTATAATTGTATTATGTCAGCAAAATTGGTGTCCTAGAAATTTATTTTTAGGAAAAAGTTTTGGTTTTTCTCTCTCAAAAAACATTTTTCTAAAAGAAACACTGATAATTTGTATTCATCCTTCTATTTAAATAGTTGTGACTTGCTTCATTTTGGTTTTCAATAGTTGTTAGGCAATATTGGAAAAGAATCTTTTGGTTATGCATGTGTTGTGTTAGCGCTTGAGATTTCACCCTAGGCTGAGGAAGGTAAACCTTCAAGGCAACATCAAACCATTTCACCTCGTAGCTAGCCCTACGGGGTATGAGAAGGCTCTCTCCAGTCAAACTCGGTAGATCTTTCAATAGGATGAGCTGACCCAATTAGGAACACTGATATTAGGCTAGTAAACTGATTAGGAAGGTTGATTTAAAGTTTTTGGGGTTTTTGGTGGCAATTGGAGGGAGTGAAATTCAGGGTGCGGGGATTGAGCTCAGTTTTTTGCAGGTGGGTCTTTGGGGCAAGGTAGGAGTTTGTGCTGATGCCTTTAGCTGAGATGGATGTTCCAGGAAGAAAGAGAGGGAGCTAAAGAGGGCAAACAATGACTTTGAATCCTCTTTAGACAGTGGAAAACATAAATATTAAACAAAATTGAAAGCTGAGCATGGCATGCATGAATTCAAACTTTATCACTTCTTTTGTTTAATTAGCAGCAATAGAATAAGAGATGGAACACATAAACACACTTACAATGACAAGTAGGAAACACACCATCAACACAATAATCCACAAGAATCCACAATGATGTCTGCAAAACCCTGGCCTTCCTTTTCCTCAAATTGCAGAGATACAAGTGAAATATACAATAGAGCTTCTCCCTCAAGAGTCCAACCATCAAAATGAGGATGAGAAGGCATCATATAGCTGATCTAACTCCTTTCCCCACCTCTAGGGGTCGATCTCAGCTTCCTAGGAGCAGTTTGAACTAATTCTAAACTAAGAACTAGATAATAGGCAGTCAAAACAACTTGCCTCTAAAACTTAGGAAACTAATCCATGCATTAAATTTTCACTATTTACATCAAAGAAAGTTCTAGAAGTGTCAAAGGAGAGTAAATGAATCCATGTGCCATGAAAATTACACCAAAGTTCCTTATTTACATGCCCAAAAGTCATCCAAGAGTAAAAACAGTGTTTTGCTGGCCGAAATGGTCAAATCTGGCAATTTTCCCTGAGTGGTCGCGCCCCTGATCCTGAGTGGTCGCGCCCCTTTGCAGCTCTGGTTGAAGGCCTTCCCTATGTCCAAATCAGGTGCAAGATAGCTCGTTGGAAAGGTCTGGGAGTCTACTTTCCAACCCAAGTAAAATTTCTGAATTTGGAGTTGATTTGACCCCTCAAAAATCATTTCTCCCAAGGCAGCTTTCTGCAACTCAAAAAAGGGACAGAAAGTCAAAATTTGCATGTATTTTGAGCTTTTGGAGGCCCAAATCTCCATAAAATTTGAAACCCATCCATATCCAAGTGTATTTTGTCATGAAAAATCCAAATATGTAGAGTTTTCCTCAATCTGAGCTGTCCCCATGAGTGGTCGCGCGGGGGGTGAGACCACTCAAATGACCAAAACCTGTAAAATGCTAAAAAATGCCAAAAATGCCTCAAAATCCTCAAAATTTCTAGTGTTTGCTGCTGGGAGGATACTAATGAGTATCATGGTGAGTGAGTGATGCCTCAGCCAAGATACGGAGTGGGTTGGCCTTCTTCTTCCTCGAAAGAGCCTCGTTCAACCGCCATTGAAGGATCTTCATCCTTGCTTTGCAAACATGCATTCTTGCCCAATAATGATCCTTCATGTGTCTGAGCAACCTTTTGTCTCGATTGGGTTTCTCCAACAGCTGCTGCAAGTGTACATTTGAACTAATGAGCCTTGATTCCCGGTCCCTAGGCCACAAGTCACCCGGCCTCCTACGGTTCAAGTCTCGGTTGCTACGAATTCTCCATAGTTCATCCAACTCTTTTTCCTCTTCTAGTTGCTTGTTGCGCTGCTCCAAGTAATTTATTGTCCACTTGGCCATATCAAGCTTCTCCTGCAGCAAGCGATTTTCCGCCTCTCTCTGTCGGATGATCTCGTGCAAATCTGATGTAGGGGAGCGAGCATTAAGATCAATGATGTCAACCGACATGTCAATGGCTCTCTCCTCCTCTGTCACGGGCTGTTTGCCCTCTCGTACCGCTGATGAAGAATGCGAGACCCCTTCCACCTGATGTGGAGATAACACTCGCTGACCTGTAGCTGATGATGATGGCGAGACCCCTTCCACCTGTTGTGGAGAAAGTACTCGTCGAGCTGCTGCAAACAAGGCCCTCGGGCCTTTCTGATAAGTGAGGCGAGGTGAGGAAGCCATGTGTCTCGAAACAGTGATCTCAGGCTGATGTGAAGGACCTCCCTCCTCAAAAATGACCTCTGGCTGTGGCTCTAGCTGTGGCTCTGTGAAGAAATCCCGAGAAATGAAGTCTGCCCATGCAATGCCCTGCTGAGTCAACTGATGGGCAACAATAAGCTGGATAAGACCGTGATGGCACAAACTCCGATACTGCTGAGCTGGAGACCGCCTCTGGAACACTGACACCATCCTCTGAATATCATGGAAAAAGAAAACCGGGATGTTCATCATCCTCACCCGGGTGAAGTGCATCAGCAAGCGAATGTGATAAGAGAAGACCCGAGAAAATCTCCCCTCGCATGTGAAGTAGTGCATGATAAGCCGCATAATAGAAGCATACTCCGCCCGGAGGAACCTGAAAGGAAAGATCCCCGACAAATGACTCATGAATGCTGGCCTGACATATGGCTCAAAATAAACATAATCCAGCATTTTGCGCTTGGGCCACACCTCACCCACATTTGGTATCCCGGTAGCCTCTGAAATCACCTCCGGAGATAGTACAAAATTCACCCCTGCAAGAGTGACCTACCCATCATGAAGGTGCAAAACAAATAATCGGGCCAACTCCCTGTGGTGCTGAATCTGGGCCAGCCTCTCACAAAACTCAAGACATGACATGTACCGGAAAAAAGTCACTGCCAAAGGGCAAGCCTGTAACTCTGCTAGAGAAGTGGGCTCTTCTCTCTTATGATGACCACCTTTGCCACCCTTCCGAGGCCTCTGTACCTCAGACTCCGAAGAAGAAGACCGGTCATCACCTTGCTCATTAGTTTCAGTGGTTGACATGATGTTATTGAGCAAGGTGGAGAAAAAGAACACAACTGATTGCTGCCCTGCCTGCAAAATGCTGAGAAGTATGATGTTTTCAAGGGGAAAAAATCATGAAGGAAATGTTAGGGGGGGGACTTTTAATAAGGAAAGGGAAATATATAAAAACAGGGAATTTAAAGGACTGATTCACAAAATATCAAACATGTTCCTCATCTCTTATCATTTGGAAATCATTTGCAAATAAATACTTTATTAGGGAAAATATGTGTAATGATCACCAAGGGAAAGGACAATATATTTTTTTTTAACATGGGGTAAAGGACAACATGATCATAGGGGTATGGGGTAGCATCAACAGGCTGCTCCTTTAATTTGTCTTTGACTGTACTTTATAAGCATACTCTGTTTTTTCAAGTTTATGTGCTTTTGATGCTAAGGGGAAACAAAGCATTAGTTTGCATTTGTCATGAGGGAAAAAGGGGCTTTAGTTACATGTTGACAAAAGGGAAGAGGGATTTCAATTGCACTGGGATTTTTAGGGAAGGAATAGAGCAATTGAACTGGGATTTTAATGAAGGGAAAAGTAGGGAAAACAAAGTTTAAAACTGGGGAGATGCAACAATTGTTCCTGCGCAAACCCTATCACAGCAAACTGTCCATTTTGAGCATCATGTACAGCTGTATATTGTTGATTTTGGCATGAATGTTTACACAGCATCCTTGCCTCTGATTTTTACACAACAATATGTCTTTTTGCTCTTGTAGTGGCTAGGCTATGGCATGGTAATACTTGACTCTGTTTTTGTGATGAACATGCACATGCATTTGCCATATATATATACTCTTTTCTTTTTCATAACATTTCTTTTTATCTTTGCTGTGTTTTTATATATCTTTTGTTTTATTAACTGCAGTGTGATAATGCTTTAGGGTTTGAGTAGGGTATATAGGCATTAGGGTTTGGGAAGGATAGATAGGCATTAGGGTTTTGAGGAGGGGTTAGGGTTTTAGGAACTTTGGGATGGGATTTTTAGTATAGTTTGCAAATGAGATAAAAGAGAGAGACACACTGACATTTGTGAACCAAAATGGGAAACCAAGGAGGGAAAAAGGAATTATAAACCTTGAAAAACAAACATAACCCTAGCATAATGCCTACAACACAAACAATCATTCCTATCCTTTCTCCATGCATTTTTTCTGTGATAACATACATATCAAGCCCATGAATTCATATCTCTAGCTTTCAAATGTATAAAGAGACCCTACCTCGACCGATTGAGTGAATGAGAGAGAGTTTGGGTCGATTTTGGAGGTTCCTGGGCAAATCGGCCTGAGTGGTCGCGCCCCCGTGCTGAGTGGTCGCGCCCCTGCTGAGTGGTCGCGCCCTTGTAAATTTACACAGCAAAAATTGCGCTGAGTGGTCGCGCCCCACCCAAGTGGTCGCGCACCAGGCAAATACCCAATTTTGCTGCAAATCGCCTTCTTCGACCTCTCAAGTGTGTTTGCTTGCTCTCAAATGCATAATGAGGCTCCTTAGAGGGAAATTTGGCCTTTATATGCCCAAATTTGAAAAAATTAACTTACCAAACCCACTTTGTAATGTTTTTGCTTTGGCATTCATTTTAACACTGTTTTTGAGTTCATTTTGTCCTGATTTTGGCCTTTTGAATGTTTTAACTCCGTTCTTTTTGCAGGTTAGCCATCTGAGGGATGCTAGTGAGGAGACCAGGGTTATTGCCGGCATTTTGAAGAATTTTGAAAATTTTCTTTATTTTTGCAAATTTCACATGACCTTGGGTTTAAAAACAGAGTTTTTAAAACCAAGGTATAAATGAGCTGTAGCTGATGAGAAATATCAATGGAACATATGTACATACCTCCTTCTGGCTTGCTGGGCACTCATGGACCTTTGACTCATGATCTTGCAGTGATTTTTGACTTAAAACCCTAGACCTAAGACTTGGGATCTCAAGACCAAAATAAACAAGTATAACACAAGCTCATTAAATGACATGACCTGCTCCAGCAAAACCAAGAAGGGAACAAAAGACCAGCTCCTCCATCAGTGTTATGGCATGCCTAATGGGATGCAAGACTGACACTGATGAGACACCTACTTATGCAAAATGCAAAGAGCTTTTGATCACCGATGGAGGGCTCAAGACCGACACTAACATGTTGAAAGACTATAGATGCACAGACGAAACTATGAATATGTGAAAAATATGAATATGTAGAATAAAGCTTGTTTGCATCAAATTGAAAAAAAAATCAGAGCATTGTTTTGCATGATTTATTGAGTCAAGAGTCTCACCATATTTCATATGTCAACACCGCTACCAAAGACAATAATCAAGTACACATAAAATTTACATTAAAATCAATCAGTTACTCTTTTGAGAAAACCAACATTAGCTAGGCTAGGATCTTGGGATAAGCATGTGAGTGAACTGCCCAAGGTTGAAAACCAAAACTAGTGTCGTTAATGAGCGAAAAATTCCTTCTGCACTCATATTACAGGGACCACTCCACTAACGACAGAGCTAAATACAAGACAACATCGGACTATAATTCAAGGTAGCCCGCCTTCTCTTACAAATCCTTTGGGCATTCTGTGTATTGGGGGTCCCTTCACGAATTTCGGAAATGAGTCGGGGACTCAGGTATCCTGCCCACACAGTGTGCTGTCTATGACTATGTCCCCCTCGGTGATGTCTGTGATCTGAGGTATCTCTAGTGGCCAAACTTATAAGGACTTACACAAGGTGACTAGGACGGGTTGTCCTAGTACCTAACACAGGCGGATCTACTCTATCTTCAGTTTTTGGGAGGGTGCTCGTCTTGATGAGAGTACTTGGCCCCTCAATTTGACGTTCGGGCGAAGCTCTAGAGTAACTGTAACCGTACATTTGGCCATCCTTCTCTGTTATTCATTGAGATAATGTGTTTCATCTCCGGTGATCGGTGCTTATTAGACGAGGTAATTTCCCTATGTTTGCTGATTGATATATTTAGTGTATTTTTTATATTTTTAGGTACCTGAGTGCTATCATTTTTTAGACTTTAAATATCATCATGATAAAATTAATTTGATAAAACTTAATGGTCACCATGGCTACATCCACCCTCGTCGTCACTCTAGACGATTGTTAGGACTTCCTCCACTCATTGTGGAAGGTCCGTCGAGTTCCACTGAACCGGATTCCTCCTCTTCAAGGGATCAGTCTACTAGATCTCACACGAGATCTGTGTGGACAACCGACGATTCAAGTTTGCCGGAGGATTTCTTCACGGAAGGATTTCTTCCTCCCTTTAACACTCCGCTCACGAATCCGTTGGAACCTATCTTGGCTCTCGTGGTATCTGTACTTCCTGCATCAGTAGGTGGACACTTTTGGTCCTTCACCACTCCCCCAGTTGACAATCTCCACAACACCGGTAATGTGGAATCCTGCTATCCCGTTTGTCCCATGTACAACCTCACCCGACACCCTCTATGAGTGGAACCTAGCAGATGCCAGGTTCCACCCCAATGGTGCCACACTGCATACCTTTGACAAGTGCCACATATAGTGCTCCATATAACACTCAATGTGGCACTATGGGCGCGGTTCCCGTTTACCAACAACATGGTCGGCCGCCAATGTACAGTTCAAACCCCCATATTCATATACCTAGGGGGTTCCCAATATGCACATGCCGGTAGGGAATGTAACAGTTCCCCCTCCGTTCTCAAGCATGCATGGTTAGTCACTAATTGACATGAGCGTTCCCTCTGTCAATCAAGGCCAAATGGTCAGTTCTATGTCGGGCAGGAATCCACAAGTGGTTCCCAATCAATCCATGGGGGCACCCTACTCACATACTCAAATGAGTCAAGGGGGCACCGCTTATACTGGGGGCAATTCCATACCCTAGTATCAAAATCCTCATGGAAATCCACTCTACAACACCATACCTCAAAGCAACTGCTACACCACGCAACCTATGTATAATATGGGGAACCAAACGATGGGAGGAGCGCAAAGCTCCTAAAGTCATCCGTCGTCACCATGGTCTGAGTCGGGGGCAACTAACTCTCTACCTTCCTTGGCAACACTAGATATACCCGACTTATACAAGTTGACAAACAACCCCATCTATCACAACTTACAATGGTCGTCGATCCCACATAAAATACCAACGTACATCCCAAAGTTCGATGGAAAACAAGGGCAGGATTCGGGCACCCATATTACCACCTACCATCTCTGGTGTGTTTCAAACTCTATGGTGGATGATAGTGTCCGGTTACACCTTTTTCCCCGCATCCTCACTGGCAACACAGTGAAATGGTATATTGAGTTACCACGTGCGTAAGTAAATACCTTTGACACTTTAGCGATGGAATTCCTAAAGCACTTCCAGTTACCTATTTGCTATGAGACTCGAACAGAGCTCCTCACTTCATTTAGTCAGGATACCGCCACCCACATCTCTGATCATATTCATGAATGGAGACGTAGGCGAAGGTTAGTAAAAGCTCCCATCCCAGACTTTCTCTTAACAGACTAGTTCTGCAGGTCCTTACTTCCTCAAATCGCTAGAGATGTCGCTCTAGGTGGTGGGGTCACAGAAGACCAATCCATACATCATGCCCAACACTTAGATCTGATATATTCACAGTTTGGCACTCTTTACGACATAATCCCCAATGCTCCTGGTAACCCCAATGCTTCCGCCACTTCGTACCCCGGAGTGCACGCTGACAGGATTGTCGATGCAACATTTGGGGCCGCTATAAAACAACTCAGTGGTTCCATTTCCAAGCTGGCAGTGGACCCCTCTACCAATACGACTGCTCTTCCTGCCACTATGATAAACTCTGTGCAGTCTACAAAAAAATCCAGTGGCAAGAACAAGAAGAATAAGAAAAAGATCGCTCCTTCTAAAGAGCAGTCACCAAAGCAGCCCAACCCAAAATAAAAGGTCATTGCACCTACTGACAAGGAAAAGGATAAAACCACCAGATATCCATGCAAACTCTGTGCTGAAGACCACATGACTTGGCGTTGTCCGCAGCTTCAAGAATGCACAGAATACCTTGCCAAAAGGGATTCTGGTAAGGCCCCCACTGTCCTTAGAAATCCTTTTCCCACTCAACAGCAGCAAAATCTTATTGTAAACCAACCGCAACCCCTGCAAGGGGGCAACAATGGTTCACAACATCCTTCAGCTAGTGAAGGATCTTCTACCGTTTTCACATTTGTAATGGTATAACTCGCCACAAGAGCCAAATCTTATGGAGATCTTGTCGCTCCTGCAGCAGAACCATCCTCAAGTCAAAACCCACCGCTGCTTAACGATTTGCATAACGAAAGGCTAGTTGAGGACTTTGTAATTCGACCCCCAAAAGGGGCACTTGATGCACAACGCACAATACAACTACGCGTGCTGCCCAACACTACAACATTGTAGAAGATTTGGCACAAGCGTCGTCGGTTATGTCAGCGCTCGAAGCATTACAAACATGCCCAACACAACGGAAAGCTTTGCTTTCGACTATTGTTGGTATCGACCCAAAGGATTCCACTTGCTATTTTCGACATGGACAAGTGTAAGCCTCCCCTTTCTCACCAACGTACATTCCAAGTGCATATAACTTCGAAAGGTAAAGGTATACACATAATTGTCATCGACGAAGGTGCTTCTAACTGCGTCATGTCGGCTTCATGTTGGCTCGCCCTGGGTTCACCAACCCTATCCCCGCCGTCGAACTCCCTTAAAGCTTTTGACAGCCACACCTTTATCCCAAAATGATACCTAGCCAGTTTTCCCATCACGTTGTATGGGAAAACCGTAACGGTGGACATAGAAGTCGTAAACAAAAAACTCAACTATAATCTCTTGCTGGGTCGTAGTTGGACATATGCCATGACAGCCGTTGTATCTACTGTCTTTCGTATCATCCTATTTCCATTGGCTGGAAAGGTTATTACAATGGATCAGTTGTCTTTCTGCACCCCTGATTATTCACCATTACCAAGTGGCTCTGTACCCCTAGTAGGAGGTGGAACTGATTGCTATGTCAGTTTAGGTATCGGTCTACTGAAGGCTTCTTCCCTCATGGGTTGTTTTCCTCTTCAGCCACCCAAGGTTTCACAATCGGTCAACATGCTTTCATCTATTCCTCATGAACTGACCGATCCATGGATCCTGTCGGCTCCTTCAGACCTTGACACATTCGGAGACCCAATGCTGCTGTCACCAGTTGAATTGGCCTACCAAGGCATTCAATCCACATCCCCATCTCTGGTCATGTTGGTTATCGCCGACGGTACCACCGCTCTTCCCACAACCACTCCTCCTTTAGATCCATTCAATCAACTCCTACCTACGGAGGAATTCATTTGAGAAATCATGAGTTTTGGAGAGCAACATTGGGAGGATTGGCACCATTGTGTCCCAATATCTGATTCGGACATGATGCCTCTTCAAATCCTGTCCCCTGACATACCAGAAATTGTTTCCTCACCATACGAGATCATCCAAACTTTGGATGTGGAAGGAAACATGGGCGACACTTCCAGATCATTGCCCATAGATATTTCAGTCATGACAGGCATTGTGGAAAACATCCAGATGCGAGCAAATTGCAATCCTGAGGAAATTGCGAGCTCCACCTGCCTATATGAGGAATTCCATGATGTATTCCATGGGTCTCACGAGGAAATGCCTGACATTAATCCATCGATTGTGGTGCATGAGATCCAGTTTTACGACGATGAACAACCCATTGAGTGTCAGATCCCTTCCCCGGAAATAACCGTTGAACCCATGCCTAGCCCTACTACCAAAGAAGAATGCCTACTATACCTTGAACAGCTAGATCAAACCTATCGAGATGCCGAAGTAGCACTCGAGGCTCACAAGCAGCGGGTACAATCCCAATTTGCAAAAGAGGTTAGGTTTTGTTCTTTCCAAGAGGGCGACCTCATATCGCTCTATCATCCAAAAGATAACCTCTTGGAGGCATGCACACTTCGACCCATTTGGCTAGGTCTCTATGTCATAAAGAAAATCCTCCCCACGGGGGCATATGAACTGCAGGACTGGGAAGGAATCCCACTCAAGGAGCCCAGATATGGGCTCTATCTGAAAAAGTATTGTGCCTAGTATTGCACTGGGCATATGCTTTGTAATTTTATGTATTCATAAGTTTTGCTTACCTTTTTGGTGTGATTGGATTGTTTTGTTATTTAGTGGAGTACTTGTCTCATGCATTCTTCTTGCAATGAAGATGTCGTCATTACCCTTAGCATACGTAGGATACACAGATGGTGCCAGTTGTCACAGACGACACATTGCATCCGCTGCTTGGGTCATCTACACACCCGAGTCGGAACAATTTTGCTCCCGGGGGGGGTCTTTCTTGGTACCGCCACCAACAATATTGTCGAGTACATGTCCATCGTTTCGCTCCTCATGGAAGCGTCATCAAGGGGCATCTCCAATCTGGTGGTCAGGTTAGACTCCCAGCTAGTCGTTATGCAATTGACAAACCGTTATCACGTTCGTAATCCAACCTTGTTACATAATTATCTAAGGGTGTGACTCCTAGAACGTCGATTTGAGATAATCACATATGAACATGTTCCTCGAGAATTAAATATGATTGTTGATTCATTAGCTAACTATGTATTAGATTGGCATTTGTCTCATTCTATATAGAAGCATTCATGAAAAGTAAAACATTTACTGAGTTAAAAATTTGTTACAAAAAACATTTAAAAAACGCATTTACACCACCAAAATACCAAAAATATCTATATATCTATAGATATATATTTATATATATATATATATATATATATATATATATATATATAGATCGAAATCCAGTTTTTTACATCAAAATATTCCAAAACTTGGATGATTTAAGTACAAAATGGCTCAAAAGCCCAGCTACACACACTCATATGGCTACATCAAAACACCTGCTAAAAAGAGCCTATTGCTCCAGAAATGCTAAAACCGCTCTAGCTACCCTCCGAAGATGAACCAAAAACCGCTCAAGTACACCAACGGTGTGCCGCTGCATATGAGCAAGAATCTCCCTCATAGGAAGGGGGGGGACACCCATAGTTAAACCCTCTAGGTTCCTCAGAACCTCGTGGAGACTGTCGACATCGCCCCCTCCAGCAAGTAGTTGGCCTCCTCGTCGCACATGGCGAGGTTCGCCTGTAGGTCGTACTGGCGCCACATCTTTGTTAAGCATAAAAGTTTCATGTTAATACTTATTTCGCCTATAAAAACATTACATAAAAATTCAAAAGATAAAAAATACTTAAAGTATTGTCAATTATTCCTTATCACATGATTCCTTTGTTCCAGCTGATGCTTTCACTCGATCAACAAAAGGGACGGAGTCACTCACTATGAATATGGTGAGGCCCGTTAGGGACGGAGTCACTCACTATTCATATGGTGAGGGATTTCTCGCTCACCTCCCCAAAGAGGTGAGGGACTCGGCCGAGGTTACGAGGTCGAGGCCCGGTAGGGACTCACTATTCATATGGTGAGGGATTTCTCGCTCACCTTCCCCAAAGAAGTGACTATCAACCCGAGCAGAGGGAATGGCATGGCTGGCATGAAACAACGACTTCTTACCCACTCCGTGCCTCTTTCTTCACTTATGTGTTTCCTCTCACCTTGAGGACCCCAGTTGGTCCCGAGCGGTAGCATCAAGTCTGGGTCGCTGGTGAAGTCCATGCCTTCATAAGCATAGTCATCAATAATCACAATCTAGCTACGAAGCCACTGGCAAAAGTCTTTGTCAAACAAATGTTGGATCGGTCCTCCTCCTGTGCAAGGATTGAGTGATGACCAGCGACCCTGCCTTGGCTCCCTCGAACCAAGGAGACCTAAGCTCATCCGTGGGTGCATGACAAGTACCCTCTCAAGGAAAAATGAGACTATGATAGTACTGTATCCAAAACTGTGTTGGGTACGGGTCTTGCATGCTGTTAATTATGCCTTCAAGTAGAGAATCACTGCTTCACACCAATTGAACATCTGGGGCTAGACACAATCAACTGCAAGCAATAGTTGAGCCTTTGTCGCAATGTGGGGACTCTTTGACCCTGCCAACCACACAATCAACCATAAAGCCACCCTCATAGACCGAGATCTTATCCTCTCTATGGGGACTCTATTGCTGACTAGTCCACTCTCAGGGATGTAGTAGGTTTGTACCAGCTCTGAGGTAGATCGTGGATCTGGCTTGCCACCGGTGAGGTTTTCTTGTGCCCCACAGCATGACAAACCAGTCAAAAAATATATGTCATCCCGGTCAATAGCCAACACCTGATCTCCAATCCTAAACACTTGCTCGTGTTCATCCCAGCGCTGGATAATCCATCTCAGTAAATCCTCCTGCCCTTTCATCAGCTCCAGCTTTGCATACTTTAGTAAACTGTAGCGGCACAATGCAAGTATGCATGCTGGATCATTTTGCATAAGCAATTCCTCATTATCATGGGCCTATTCTCTCCATAGATGGGTCAGTTCAGCTTGAAACATGCACAAAATATCCCTAAAACCACTTAAAATAGGGCAAAATCACCTAAGGAATCCATGCATGAGGGTTTTAACTACGCCCTTTAGCTCTAACGCTACCCCTAGTGCTGCACAGGGAGGATTAACGTCCTCTAGTGGCTCGTACAAAGTGTTTAACGCTCCCTACTGGCCATCTGGAGGGCATTAGTGCGCAAATAAGGCTTCAGGGCACCTCAGATCTACAAAATTCCACCCATAAAACTATCAAGAAAGGTCAAGTAATGCATAGAGCAAGGTTTTAGCTTTCACCTGGGACTGACGGCATGTCGAATGGTCGCCCGGATCTCCTGCAATGGTCCGCGGAAAATCTGCTCCTCTTTAGCTCTAGAATGCTCTCACAAAATTCAAAATAGTGAAAATGATGCATGTGAAAGCTCCAAGCATCTCCTTATATAATTTTGGAGATATGATTTTCTAAAAATCATTAAAGAGGAAGTAGTCCATTCTCCATGATTTTTTATCATGCATGAACCCATATGATAGGAATTGCTACTTTTTTATACTTTTTACCGCTTTTGATGAAAGTACTTTCAGGAATGAAAAGCAGTAAAAGTTGCATGCAATTCTCAATAGAGAACTTTTTGTGATATTTTATTGCTCTTTAAAAAATAGAAACATCTCCGAGTTTTCATCGTTGCGCTCGTTAAATCCATACAACGATGCTCTGAGCAACTCTTTTTTGATCTTTTTCTTGAAAAAGACCAAAGGAGCATACTTTTTAGGCACTTTTTTCTCGCTCTTTAAACTGAAAAAATCCCGAGCTTAGTCTTTCTGCTCGTTAAACTTGATGAAGATGACCCGAGCATTCTTTTAGGTACTTTTCTCGCTTGTTAAACTGAAAAATCCCAGTTTTTGTTACCAGGCTCGTTAAAAATATACGGCAGCAGCAAGAGCACTTTCTTTTTTTGGGACCATTTCTCGCTCTTAAATCGAAAAATCCCCGAGTTTTTCCCCTCCTTCGAGCTCGTAAAACTATGAAGAAGGGATGAGTCGTTCTTTTCCCTCTTTTTCTCGCTCACTAAACTGAAAAAGATACCCTGAGTTTTCTTCATCTGACTCACTAAAAATTTTGATGAAGGTATTGAGTTTGTCGTCGCGTGACTCATTAAAAATTCACGACGAAAAACGAGTTTAGTCCGTCGCCTCGTACTCGTAACAAAATGAGGTCGACATCTATTGAAAAAAGGTTTCTCTTTATTCAGGTTCAATAGATTAATTAACGAAAAAGTAACTGATCTGGGTATACTATTAACCTTTTGTCGCACCCGGTTAACAACTATGACAAAGGGACCACCATGGAGTTGCACTTTACGATCTTTTCAGACTCTCTAAATATGAAAAGACCACTGAGTTGTCTAGTCTGGACTCTTTAAATTACACAGACAAGATATAGAGTCGTTCTTTTTACGATACTTTTCAGACTCTTAAAACATGAAAAAATCGACGAGTTTGCCTGTCTAGACTCATTAAACTAATCACATAGGGCAAAGAGTCATTATTTTTGTGATCCTTTTCAAACTCTTTAAACATGAAAAGATTGATGAGTTTACCCGTCTGGACTCATTAAATTAATCAGATGGGAAAAGTGGACAATACAATTGTATTCCGTATTAGAAAGTGTGGTTTGGCAGTAGTCATTCCCTTGAACATGGCACTCCCTCAGATAAACCTTCCTTTTGATGGCCTCTCAATATGAACCCTACCATTCTATGAGTTTTAGCCTATATACCTTGATGTAATTGCGTCTCTATATCCTAACACTCTATAGTGTTCATGAGTCTAGTGCCATCTGGTTAAAATCGTTGTCGTGCCTTCTATTGTTCAAGGGTTACTCATTTGTTTCCTCCATCAACCGAATAAACATATCCTTTCATCATGCCCTCCGTTGTTTAGACCCAAATGCTCAAAAGATTCCTCAAAAAACAAAATCATTGTTGTCCCGTTTCATGTCGATTGATGTAGGACACATCATTGCCTACCTTTTGACAGGTTTCTTCCTATCGACTTCAATACTCTGTCTAGGAAGATAACCCAAAAACACATTCAGTGCCTTGGTACTTGCAGACATTAGTGGCAGGTTACTTTGTGTTTGATCAGGGGTTCTCATTATTGGCTCCTCGTTAAGCGATTCTACGGGTGTTTGACGACAAAGAAATCTTTCAGACTCACTATTTTGTACTGTGCATCTTGGAGACCATCACCATTATCGGTGGCCTTCCTCGCATCTATTAACGGTCTCCATTATTGACTGGTAATCAGATGATTTCATGCATGTTCGACATCAACACATATTTTTCACATGTATCGATCTATGATGTTCGGTGAAGTGGAAATCAAGACCTTGGGTAGAAGCTTGCATCATTCAGCCTTATTTCCTCTCCCAAGCTGCAGATATTGTTTTTTGGGATAGTTGTTTCAGGATGATTCTATTATGACACTGGATCCACACTGTGCTTATCGGCAACCAGCCTTGTTATATCTCTTCGGAGAAGATTACTCTGACGTAGCTATTGAGCATGGGAATGCCCGACTCAGGACATGATTTTAGCATTTTTATATATATGTGTTGTATCAGGTTTTCCTTGCCGCCCGAAGCTTCTCTCTCTCTACAAATTTTGACAGAAAATTACAGTTTTAGTAAAGTATTTTGGCCATCGTCTCTGCCTCTGATCTCATACTTTAGGGGGCATCTATTATACAACAAAATGACCTCCTCATCAACTCAAAGGTGAAAGACATGATGATTGAAGCAAAGACCACAATTGCAGGCCTTGATTCCACACTAACACTGGTTACACACTAAAAACCTTCTTTATAAAGCTTGTTACCAAGCCAAAGGGTGCGTTAGTGACCCTACTAACTCAAGTTGTTATACCAGGGGTAGCATTAGTGAAAATAAGGGAAGTTCAATAGGTCAAACCAACGAATTGACTCACAAATATCTAGATATTTATCCCTAAATTTGCTCAAGAAAAGCAAGGAAACATCCAAAATCGAGATATTTGGAGGATTTCTAATCTAAGGAAAGAAGGCAAATGGGAAAGAGCTGAAAAGCAGAGCAACTTCATTGCTTTTACCCTAGTGAACTCTATGAGGAACTTGGAAACCCTAACTCAATTGCTATATAAGCAAGGTGAGGGTCATTCTGAAAGAGGTCAGAGCATTTGAAAGGATAATCTACTACACTGTTGAGCATTAACTCAAATCTGAAGAAGTGAACCATAAGGGAGAGAGAGAGAAGAAGAAGGGGCAAGGGAAGATTGATACAATGGATGGTTGTAATCACTCTTCTATTATTAATACAGAACTGCAGTTGTGTTCCCTACTCCATAGTGTCGGTAACATTGTTCATTAAGTTGTTCATTTCGATACTTGTTTAGATGAGTAGTTAAGCTATATACAAATATATGTTCATTGTGCATTCTTATATTAGTTTTCAAGATTGTATGTTGTGATTGTGTTTGCCTTTCCTTTGTGCAGGAATTGATTTGGAGTCGGCTTTGAGGGAGTTCCTCTTGGTTGCATTGTGATCTCCAAACAAATCTAGAAGGAGACTTGAGGTAATACTCTTTCCATACTTTGTTAATTGATATTTGATAGATGAACATGTGTATAACTTGGTAGCTTCTACAGATAATCTTATAGTCTGTCAAAGGTCCTGGGAAGGCTTTTGAGGGTAGTTTTTATTCTCCATACACCGTGAATTTTACCCAATAGCATGTGGTATGGTGTTTAGCATTGTTTCTTCTTTGTTATCATTTGTATGAATGTTTTGTAAGTTCATAAACCATTTCATGTATGTTATATGGTAATTTTCAAGTTGATAGGAAGAATACATGTTTTCTCATGCTCTGTTTTGGGAAAGTTATCATAATTTATCCATTTTTCTTCAATTTAGGAAGAATACATCTCCTATGCTCTTCCTAACTCCTCATCAGTCTTAAACCATCTCACCAAATCACCTTTTAAGTGTTAAGCCTCCTGCCTACCTTGCCCCTTTGAATGTCTGCAATCATATCTTATTTGCCCTGACCTAGCCTCTTTGACCTAATATCCTCATCCAACAATAACCCAATCAAATCAAATCAAAACAACCCTCTGCACTTTATACCTAGCCTAAAACCCTAATCCATCCAGCCCTCTTGGCTATGATTCTTTGGAGAGAGCCCTCTCTGATTTGGTAGGGCTAGCTACCAAGTCAAAAGGTTGGTTTGTGGTTAGCTCAGTTGGACTCTTCCTCAGCCTTGGAGATCTGGAGGAGTGATAACATATACTAGATCCAAACTCTTTCGAATATAAAATTTATAAAGAAGAATATCAATATCCCTGGAAGGGGGTATCCTCCATAATGAATCTACAAAGGAAACAAATAACCGGCTAAATCATAAAAACAAATATATAAGATAAGATAATTATATTTATGTCCAACTATTGACCACAAATTACGTCAAAGGGACTATTGAGTACAATGATGCCCATACAATGTAGGAGAACCAAACGGTATCCTATAGAAAAAAATACAATGCATGAATATAAAAGGTACAATGCAGGAACATAAAAGATACAATGTATAGAATGCCATGACGGAGAAGAACCAAGAGCTAATGGGTCTGAGGATCAGACCTATCTCTCCTAACATCCAAGGCTGATGAAGAACACAAAAGAAAACTCCACAAAGTTCGTTGGCCTAATGAAGGATCGGTGGAAAGTGAAAATTGTCCACTAAATCGTTGTCTGGGGGAGTTCATGCACTGCTGAGGTTTAGAGCACCTATTTTGTCTCCCAAGAACAAATTTGAGATGAATACGTTGTTGAAATATCGTGTGGCGGGGTGAGGTCCCACGGATCCTCACTGATCTATATTCTGGATATGAACTAGTATTAATTAGTCTCTTCGTCCCCTATATGAAGGTAGTGTCCTAAAAAATATCGTGATGCTCTATGTGGGGTCTAGTCTGATGGGAGGCTGAAGAATATGGGCTCAGAACGTGAGAGCCTCTTGCATATATAGGGCCAAACATCTCTGATTAGGATACCTGAAAAAGTCGGTGAAGGCATGAGAATCCTTGAACAAGAAATGGAAACTTCCTCTGATCTTGTAGTAGACAGGGCATCCAAAAATGAAGTTCACCTCGGTCTACGCTTACTGTAAATGACATACCTAGCAGATCTTTTCTTGTCTATCAATCTGGTGGTCCATCTCTACCCGAAGTCAATGAGAACCTACTTTGAACTGGCCTAGAGGAATGCGAAGAGCATGCATCCAGTGGCAAAATCTATCTTCGGGTCGAACAATGAGCCTGTCTCTCAACTCCAAGAAGTGCTCAACGTAGAAGGCCATCTTTGGGCGCAACCCTTCCAGAGGATTGACCCAGGTGACCTGGACGAAACGGTTATAGATGTCCTCCCTGATGATATTGTTAAGCTCCTGTCTAGTAGGGAAAAGGTGACTTGGAGCATCCAAGGAATATCGAAAAGGAGGGAGACTATCCAATTGAATGCCACTCACTCTAAGAGATCTGAAACTCCTATAAACCAACATCTAGCCCAACCCGAGGGATTAGAATGGGAAATAGTCTTAGAAGAGCAATATTACAAGTAAGGATATCGGTCCCTACTCTTTATCAAGTCTGGAAAGCCTCGAACACGATGCAAGAATTAGACCAATCTGAAGACCATCTCAAGCTGAAAGGGTTGAGCTCCAAACTCTACAAGGATGATGTATTGAGGTACTGTCTATTTGCATCTAATGATGCAGCGGAGAAGAGGAATTTTGGACTCTCTCAACTGAAGCCCAATAAGACTCAAGTAAACACGATCCCCAAATATCTGAGCCATATAGAACATTGGGACAGATCAAGGTGTCCATGAGGCTCATATTTGACGAGGTGTCCTGGAAGTGATGTTTGAAAGCGTTGTCTCTTGAGAAGTGCTAAGGATCCATATCCTTTCTTGATTCGAGGCTAAAGCGCTAGTCGCAAACTAAAGTGGGGACCTGAGAATCGCACCCCCAAGTAAGTATATGTGCTGGTGATCTCAACCTCCTCCCCTCTTAATAGGAAGTGAAGGTCTAAAGTTTTCTTCACCCCATTGGAGATCAAAACATTGGTTTTACCCAGGTTGACTGTCAACTATCGAGATCACAAAACAGAGCTAAGGTATCTAGATGCCTCTGTAATCCTTATGGGGATGAGGAGAGAAGAACCACATTGTCACCAAAAAGTAAAATAGATATGAGAACCCGATGAAGAAGGAATCCATCAGTGTCTTGGATATGCTTATGTAGAAATGCCCCCAACTCATCAATATAGATCCCAAACAGGGTAGAGGACAGTGGAAAACCCTGCTTAAACCCAATAGTGCTACAGATGAAATCAGACATCCCATGAGCCATGTGAAGATGACCAAGGACATAGGAGTGTAATAGTTGTCAATAGGGTCACCGAGATGCCAATATCTATGAGTCTTTGTAGTAAGGCTTCCCTCAGAATAGAGTCAAAATCTTTCCAAAAATCTATGAAACAACAATAGAATTTCGGAGAGCGATGTCGTGCCTTCTCAATCATGGAACGAAGGGCGAATATGTGGTTAATGGTCTGATGAGCCGGTCGAAAACCTACCTGTCCCCTAGCTCTGAGTTGTATCTACTCAAGGTCACTAGAGAGCTTCCTATGTAGAACCGTAGCATACAACTTCAATAATATGTGGCCCACCATGATCATTCTGTAGTTATTGGGATTTGAGTTGGAACCTGATTTGTGGATCAGATGGATGTCATGGTGTGACCATGTCGGTGGAAAACCTTCACAGACTACATGGTTAAGAGATCAGCGAAGTAGCTAACCAAAGCATGGAAATCGTGCTTAAAGAAATATGCTTGACAGCCTTCCTCATCGGCTACTTTGTTGTTATTCATCACCAAAATGGCCTCTCTAATATCTTTGTCTCAGAATAGGTAACACAAAGAGGGTGGGGAGGTAACATGAATTTGGGCCTTGCCCATAATATCATAAAGGATGGTACGCCAAAATTGTTTAGGGGAGTGGGCAAGGAGAGCAGAAAGTTATCGTCTTTTATGAGAGACAAAGAGTCATTTCTTGAAAAGAAGAAGACAATGATAAGAATATTTGAGGTTGGGCTAGAAGGGTTCAGAGTGGGTAAAATCACATCGAAGTTCTCAATGTAGAGTCTTACATTCGTCATCGTACCATTTGTTCATGGGGCAAGATCCAACTTTTGGGGAGATGGAAGTGGAATGAGTGGAGTGGGGGAAGGATTTGAGTGTTGCTTCCCAAATGGCAGATGAAAGACAAGTGTATTTAGTGGAAGAAGAAACAAGCAAGGAGAATTGGGTCACCGATGGGAGCATCATGCGTAGGGTAGAGGAGAAGATGTTAGGGTCACCTTCGTCAAATCGAAAGGTGGTTCAGGGTGGGCCCCAAGGGGAAGGATGGGGTGGAAGGGGAGGGTCAAATTAGAGAGAGAAGGAAAGAAGTGCATGATCAGCAAGGGGGGTGGGGGAGACTGAGAGATGACGAATAAAAGGGAGCAAGTTATGGCTAGCGAGGACATAATCAACTACACTCGCACCCCCACCATATGGTTGGCATGTGAAAAAGCGGGAGTTTGGGAAATAGGGGAGACCATTTAAAATCAACAACTCTTGTGATTCCCCCAACTGCAATAGATGCTTACCATAAATTGTGGTGGGCCCCAAAGCATCGCCTGACATTCGGTGAAGTCCTACTGAATCTGGATCTATCCACTGGGTGCAAAACACATCCTTTGATCGATTGTGGAGAAGGATTTGGAGATCTCTAGTACAAGAATTGAAGTCACTTAGGAGGATGACTTCCCCATCAACGGAGTACTGGGTGATGCTCATGTATAAGTCTATAAATGTGTCCCCATTTGAGCCATTATGGATGGAAAATGGTGAAGAGGTTGGGGGAAAGTAACATACTGCAATGTAGATGTCCTTCGAAGGAGAGACTCTGACGCTAATCTGAATCCACATAAACTTGGAAAACTCATCTTTGGCTACCAAAGATACCCTATTCTAGAGTGAGCCACTAGCTAAACAAGCAACTACACCTAATCCTTTGACCCCTCCCGACCTCCACGTCTCCTACCTGCAAACTGAGAACCAATGGTAACCTGCAATATCTAGGAGAGGTTGAACAGGGCTCACATGAATCTTGGTCACGAAGAGGATGTACGTTGATTTGAGAGCATCATAGAAGAGTCTTGACGATGAACAAAAAGATCCATTGCCATTCCAACAACATATAGAAATGCATGTACCCTGTCGTCTCCCTAAGCGGGCCCGTCATTTGGAACCTTCAGTTCGAGGTTCCCACCCAGGTGGTGAGGAGTCTCGAATCACTGCCCCAAGATTCTTGATAACTACGCATTTCCCTGCCTATCGTGCTACCATAACTTATTCTATGGTTTGTTTAAGTTCCACAACCTGTGCTCGAGTGAGGTCCTCATCCAAGAAGATCATGTTGGGAAGAGAAAACAACTTTCACTTAGCCCTAAGGGCGCAGATTTGATCAAATGTAGTCTGAAACCTACGGAAGAGAGTGGAGTCATAGCCAAGTCAGACTTTGTCCAGAGCTATATGCGGGAGGCTAAGGGTATCCCGAAGGAACCTAGTCCCTACTTCCATAGGATTCGGAGAGGGGTGAGGTAAGGGGAGACCTCTCACTTTGAGATTCAATTATCTTGCCCATCTGGTGCGTTCTTCCACAAGTTTTTATTGTACCTCCTCAACTGCTACAAGAGGGGTAGGATTTTTAAGCTTTCCCGAACCACATGTGCCCAAGAATTGATGTGGATCTCAGCTTCTTGTTTGAAGGTGGCATGTTGGGATCATATTTCTTGCTGCTTGCTTTTCAATTTGAGAATTTTTGCATGCAATCTATCATTTGGAGGATGGAGAATTTCTTGCTCTTTGTTTTCATGTACTATCTTCTTAAGGGATAAATTATCCCCTTCCACCTTTGAAACTCTAGCAGAGAGGGTGTTTATTTATGAATGAAACTTATTGCTTTTACTTCCTAGAAGTTCCATTTTCCATAGCATTTGTTTTACCTGGGATGTTCAAAATGAGAAATACGACTCCATGGCTTTTTCATGGACCCCAGTTTCAAGTTGTGCCCCTTGACTCTCAGCCACTATTACTATGCATGTAGGCGAAGCTGGGGGCTCTGACAGGATTTCAACAAATTGGTTGACGTCCATGTCTAAGTCCATCAGAGGTCCTGTAATATATAGGAACGGTTACTTCAATTGTTATTGTCAAACACTTAGCATGCATCTAAGATCATGTTGCAACGCTCTTCCTTTCATGGTCTGCGTGCATCCAAGATCACGTTGCAGCGCTCTTCCTTTCCTCGTACGTGCCTCTGTTGTTTCCTGTTCTGCACTCTTTCAATTGCTATCGTAATTCCCTTCTCGATCTTTCTAATTGGTTGTTGTCTTTCTCTGTGATTATATTGTCCTTCAAGTCTGGACTGATATCCACTACAAACCTCGATTGACTTGACTTGCGTTGTGCGGGCTGGAGATTCTTTGTAACGAGTTGGGATTCAAAAATTGTTCCATGCTTCTTCAAATGATTCGCAACTACAACTGATTCATGGTAAGTCTCGCTGACCAAGACAGGGCTTTAGAAAGTTTAGAACTACCCTCTTTGTCTTCAAATCATCTCAGGAATGGTTACGTTACTATGTCACTGCCTCAGGGAGTTTAACGCACTGCTCTGCTACCCAAAAGAGTCGTTACTCAACATTCACTGACCTGAGAAGAGAAGAACTTGCTCTGCACCCTCGACTCCATCAACGGCCCTAGAAATCGGAAAAATCACTTAGGAATCTCTACAATCCCTTCCCACCAGGCCTCTTGCACAATACAAAACTTGATAAGAGGTTATTTTGACTATCGACAGAGCTTGAACTAAATCCCGTTGTGGGAAATCTACAAAGGCACTCATCTCCTGATCACCAGGCTACCCAGTCCTTTGGGCACAAACCTTTACGCAATTCCTCCACACTGGACTCATCGATGTGAGCCAATTTGTATGGGTGATCAGGTGCTCAGAATTATGCTTAAAAATCGAAGTGTCAGAATCTTGTCAAACTCAACTTTGGATTGAAGAGATTGTCATTATGAATCCAATGGTGTAAACGACACTCAAAACCGAGTTCGTATGCAGAAGTTAGTGCAAATCAAAGTTCACGTTTGACCTGCCTACATGGTAGGATTGGGATGATGTGGCAAGTCATCAGTGAATAAGGAGGCACCAAGTGGTAGCCTGCCATTGGCACTCACAAATCACATATCGCATCGGTAGGTGGAAAAGGTGTTTCAAATCAGCCCACGGTAGGTTGGGTTGCGATGCGATCAAATCGCAATCATAATCAGTGAAAGGGATCAGAGAATAGGTATCGACACCAACCCCGGCAAGGTTTGCGATGCGATCGCATATCACAATCACAATCACATCAGTAACAGGAATCGGCCCCAACGCAAGTTAAGTCTTGAATGCGAAAGACCCCATACGCGATAACATTATATGTCATAGTTTAAAACTCCGGTGGGTCCGCGATATTGCAATCGTAGCATTTCGCCGGGTAAACAAGACATTCCGCCCGCTGAAACTCGCCGATTGCAATCAGTGATAAGGCCAATAGGATATGACCCACGGTGTGGCAAAATTATTGCCTGATTAGCGGATTTTAGGGCTGATTTGTAGTTTTTTGTCGGTTTTGGAGCATTTTGTGGAACAAATAGTGGGAGAACAGGGAGAAGTCATAAATCCTTCAGTTCTTATCCAAATTGGATGCAAAATAGTCAATTCTAGCAGTTTTTTGGCATTCTGAAATAATTGAGACAAGATGCAGAGGCATCTGAGCATTTTAAACACACTTTTGACGTAATTTGAGCATAATGGAGAGGCCCAAGCCATTAGAAGTTTAACCAAGGAGACGTAGCCCAGGAGGGGTGAACTCCTTTATCATGTGCTTGTTGTGTGTTATATTTTGATGTTCATTGTTATTATATTGTTGTTGTTCATCATATGTTTTTATGTTAAACTATTTATAACATTTACATAAGAAACTCACATGGGAATATGTTAATTATGCAAAAGTTTTAAACCCTTAAGCACTTGAAAATTTTAATGATAAGCATCTTGGGTTTATTTTTGAATGGGGAATTAGCACAACATTACTAATCTGTTCCAATTCAGATCAAGTTGGTATCAGAGAACTGGTTTTGCTTACTATATTTTCTTTGTGAAAGAAGGATTTAATTGTTTGCAAGTTTATGTCATGCTCACAAGGTTAAAGCTCAAAAGAGGTGAAGGAAAGCTGGTTGAAAGCCCTGAAATTGGGTCAAAGAGAAGAAGAGAAAGGTTTCCAAAGTCTTTTACACAAGTACAACCTCAAGTTGCAAAAGTTGCATTTGAGATTCCAACACCAGTACAAACTCAAGTTGTAGTTGAGTCTTCAGAGACCATGTCTCATCAAGGAAAACCTATCATGACAAAAGATGTTGAAGACCTTCAAAAAGGATTTCTTTGATATGATAGAGATGGTTAGGGTCCTCTATGAAGAGAGGAACAACAAATTGCAAGGAGAAAGTTCCAATCCTCCCAATGCAGAAGGCTATTTAGGAGGAGGTAATGGAAAAGAAGATAAAGGAAAAGGAAATAATGGGAAAGGAGACAAGCCTCCACCATCTCCACCGTCTTCTTCATCTTCTTCTTCAAAATCATCTTCACACTCTTCCACCAATACCACCATTACTCATACTCATCATCATTCTTCAAAAGGGGTTGGTAAATCACCTTTTCTGAAACTTGATGTTAAATTCGAGTTGCCAATGTACAATGGAGAAGTTAATGCAAAGAAGTTGGATATCTGGATTCGTCAGTATTGGCTTCATGAGAATGGAGGGCGCAACACTTGTATGGTGGGAAGCAAGGACTCAAGACGAGATTAAAAAACATGGTAAGATCTTTATTTCTTGGTCTGATTTCGTTGCTGCTATAAAAGGACAGTTCTACCCTTTAGCTCATATGCAAAAAGGCATTATGAATTGGCAAAATTTCAGGTAGTTGAAAGATCAAAATGTGCAAGAGTATACTCAAGAGTTTAGGAAAAGAGCTCTTATGCTAGGAGTATACTTACAGTCACAAGATACCTTGTTGAAATACATAGTAGGATTGCATAGCTATCTTTGACATACCATTCTTATGTTCAGTCCCATGAATATTGATGAGGTCTGTGTTCAAGCTACACACCTTGAAGCAAGAGGGAAAAATATACAGGAAGAAGGTAAGAAGAATCCATTTCAGAGTGTTGAAAAAGGGAAGAAGTTTAAAGGAAAGCAGAAGAAAAATGCTTCTATTAAGAAAGAAGGGGAGAGACCCGTGTGCAAGAATTGTTCCAAGGAAGGACATGATGAAGTGCATTGTTGGAAGCTTCATCCAGAATTACAACCAAAGAAATTCAACAATAAAGGGAAACAAAAGACCAATGTTGTTACACAACAAGACTTGGGTTCAGACTTAGGAGATGAAACAAAAATTGCAGCCACAGTCACCAAAGGAAAAGTCATGGCAAAAGCAAGCAAAGAGGCAGTCATAGCATGTACCAGCACATCAAATAATACCCATAGCGTTTCAAATGAGGAAAACCGAATAGAGCTATTCCATATATGGGTCATTTTAAAACATATGAAAATCGATACGTTGTTTAACAGTGGATCGCAAGCCAACTTAATTTCTGCGAATTTGATTCAGAAAATGGATATGGAAACCGTGCCCCATCATAAACCGTATCCGTTGGGTTGGATAACCAAGGATGCCAATTTGCAGGTCACCCAAAAATGTATTTTTAGGTTTGCAATCACCGTTAATTTCATTGATGAAGTTGAATTAGAAATTGTGTCATTCGATATCTTAGGAATTGTGTTGGGAAGTTCGTATTTGTATGACATGAAGGTTGTTTTCCACGGATTTGAGAACACATATCATTTTTTTAAAGATGGAGTGGAGTACATTCTGAGAGCTCATCGCAGAAAGCTTAGTCTGCCTTTGGCAAGTGCAGGTGAAATGAAACGACTGGTTAATTCCAGCAAGAGTCTCATGCTCCTCATGATCAAGCAGAAGAATGACATGAAGCAAGAATCCTTTGCAGGTTCTGATGTGAAGCTGAAAGCATAATTGATTGATGTGGTCAATCAATATGGGGACATGTTTCAAGAACCAAAAGGACTACCACCAAAAAGAGGAATTTAGCATGAAATCTAGCTACAGTAGGATTATCCACTCCCAAACATTGGTATGTATCGAATGTCAATTCTGGAAAGTTTAGAAATTAAGAAGCAAGTCCATGAATTGTTAGATAAAGGAGTAATTCATCCTTCTACTTCGCCATGTGGTTCACCAATTGTATTGGTACCCAAGAAAGATGGAACCTGGCGCATGTGTGTAGATTATCGAGCTTTGAATAAGACTAAAATAAAAAAATCGATACCCACTTCCCAGAATAGATGATTTGCTAGATCAGTTGAAAAATGAAAAGTATTTCACTAAATTAGACTTGAGAAGTGGATATCATCGTGTAAGAATAGCTGAGGAGGACATTTGGAAAACTGGTTTTAAAACCAAACAAGGATTGTTTGAGTGACTGGTAATGCCTTTCGGTCTGCAATGCTCAAGCTACATTCATGAGAGTTATGAATGATGTTTTAAGATCCTTTCTTGATGAACTCGTAATTGTCTATTTAGATGATATTTTGATATTCAACAAATCACGAGAAGAGCATGTCAGGCATGTTAGGAAAGTGTTGGATGTCTTAAAAAAAAACAGTTATTTTTGAAGATGTCTAAATGTGAATTCGGGAAAACTTCTTTAGTGTATTTGGGCCACATGGTTGGAGGAGGTGAGTTGAAGATTGATCCCTCTAAAGTTTCGGTCATCGTGAATTGGCCAATACCCAAATCAGTGACAAAAGTAAGAAGTTACTTAGGAGCAGCACAGTACTGGAGGAAGTTTATTGCCAATTTCTCCTCCATAGCAGCTCCACTACATGCGTTGACTAACGTGAAGGTTTTCATTCTGAAATTTTTAATGGTGATGTTATTAATTATCCTACGTATGATAAAGAGCTTTATGCATTGGTACAAAGTGTGAAGAAATGGAAGAATTATTTGATGGGAAAAGAAACCATTATTCACACCGATCATCAACCTCTGCAATATCTGCAATCTCAAACTAAATTGCAGCAGTCAAGGCACTTTTGTTGGATGGGATTTTTACAGCAATTCCACTTGGTAATCAGGTACAAGAAAGGCATTTATAACAGAGTTGTTGATATGTTTTATAGATTGGTTGTAAATGTAGCCATTTTTCTCAAAAATAATTCTATTTTGCCTTAAAGTTAAGTTGAACAATACGCACAGGATGCTGACTTTCAAGAGGTATATTTAAACTTGAGTCAAGGCCACCAAGTTGAGGAATTAGACTACCATGTTCATGATAATTTGTTGTATCATTTGGGAAAACTTTGTGTTCCACGGGAAGAGAGAGTAAATGTCACAAGGGAAGCACACACTTCTCTTATTGTTGGACATTTCAGTGTAAGTAAAATAGTGGAAAACCTTCAGAGGTATTTTTATTGGCCTCGTACGCTTGAAAGTGTGTCACATTTTATAAGAGGTTGTTCATTGTGTGTAGTCAGTAAGCCTAGTAATAGGAAACTAGGATTGTACACACCATTTCCAGTGCCTTCACGACCATGGGAAAGCGTTTATATGGATTTTGTAGGAGGTCTTCCTTTGTCAAGGAAAGGTCATGATTATTTGTGGATAGGTTCAGCAAGATGTGCATATTAATGCCTTATAAAAAGCAAATTACAACTGAATGAACAACTCAAATTTTCTTTCAAAATGTATGGGTTCATTTTGGATTGCTTACTTCTATTGTAAGTGATCGCGATTCTTGATTTGCTGGGAATTTTTGGTCAAGTTTATGGAACTTGATGGACACCAAGTTGAAGAAAAGTACAGTGTTCCATCTGCAAACAGATGGTCAAACTGAAGTGGTAAACGCTAAGAGGATATTGCAGCAAACATCCTAAGTTGTAGGATGAACAATTGAATTATATTCAACATGCTTACAACCGAGCAAAACACTCTTCTACTCTAACTTCGCCTTTTGAGGCATGTCTTGGGTATTTGCCTAAGCCACGTTTGGATTTCATCTTTGAGAAAGATGTAGTTGTAGATGGACATAGTGACATAGACGGGGCAAAGAAATTCATTGAGCAAATTCAGTTGATTCACCAAACAGTTCAAGGACAACTAGAAAAGAGTCAAGGAAAGTATAAGGCAAGGCATGATAAGCATCGTGTGGATCATCAGTTTCAAGTAGGTGATGAAGTTTGGCTATAGACTAGCAAGGAAAGGCTTTAAGGTGAAGGTAAAAATATGAAACCAATTCGTTATGGTCTATTTAAAATTCTGGAAAAGATTGGTAATAATGCTTTCAAGCTTGATTTTCCTTCATATATGCAAATATATTATGTTGTTAATGTTGAAAATTTGAGATTATATGAACCTCCTTTGATTGAATATCAAGGAGAGAATGTTCAAATTCCATCTATTGAAGATTTTTCTCCAAAATACCTTGATGTGCTTCAGCAAGACACTATACTTGATAGAAGGACAAGGACAACCAAAAGAGGAAATATTGATTATCTTCGGGTGGGTCTCAAAGGTACACATCCATCAAAGGCCAAATGGATTGAAGTGGGGAAGGTGAGGGAACAATACCCTCATCTGTTCAATAATTGAAAGTGATCCTTTTGGGGTCCAAAAGGCTTCCAGTGGGGAGGAGTGATCAGGTGCTCAGAATTATGCTCAAAAATCAAAGTGTCAAAATCTTGTCAAAATCAACTTCAAATTGAAGAGCTCGTCATTCTGAATCCAACGGTGTGAACAACACTCAAAACCGAGTTCGTATGTAGAAGTTAGAGCAAGTCAAAGTTCAGGTTTGACTTGCCTACATGGTAGGATTGGGATGATGTGGAAAGTCTTTAGCGAATAAGGAGGCGCCAAGTGGCAACCCGCCATTGGCCCTCGCAAATTGCATATCATAACAGTAGGTGGAAAAGGTGTTTCAAATCGGCCCCCGGTAGGTTGGGTCACGATGCGATCAAATCGCAATCGCAATTAGTCAAAGGGATCAAAGAACAGGTATTGGCCCTGGCCCCAGCAAGGGTAGAGATGTGATCGCATATCTCAATCGCAGCAGTAACAGGAATTGACCCCGGCGCAAATTAAGTCCCGAATGCGAAAGACCTCGGACGCGATAACATTATATGTCATAGTTTAAAACTCCGGCAAGTCTACGATATCACAATCATAACATTTTGTCAGGTAAACAAGACATTCCACCCGCCGAAACCAGCCGATTGTGATCTGCAATAAGGCCGACAGGATATGGCCCGCGATGTGGCAAAATTATTGTCTAGTTAGCAGATTTTGGGGCTAATTTGTAGTTTTCTGCCGGTTTTGGAGCATTTTGTGGAACGAATAGTGGGAGAAGTGGGAGAAGTCATAACTCCTTCAGTTCTTATCCAAATTGGATGCAAAAATAGTTAATTCTAGTAGTTTTTGGCATTCTGAAATCAAATGAGACAGGTTTCAGAGGCATCTGAGCATTGTAAACACACTTTTGATGTAATTTGAGCATAATAGAGAGGCCCAAGCCATTGGAAGCTGGACCAAGGAGACGTAGCCCAGGAGGGGTGAACTCCTTTATCATGTTCTTGTTGTGTGTTATATTTTGATGTTCATTGTTGTTATATTGCTATTGTTCAACATATGTTTTTATGTTAAACTATTTATAACATTTACATAAGAAACTCTCATGGGAATCTGTTAATTATGCAAAAGTTTTGAATCCTTAAGCACTTGAAAAAGCAAATGATAAGCATCTTGGGTTTATTTCTGAATGAGGAATTAGCACAACATTACTAATCTGCTCCAATTCAGATTAATGAGCAACGTACTTATGGGTAGTTTGAACAACTATGATATAGATGTTTTCACGGAAGGTGATTTGGAAAGTGCCACTAGTAAATGGGACCATTATGAGCAACATTAACACTCAACCTTATACATGCTCGAACCAATTATAAATGATCCGCCCTATACATTATTTCTTACCAGAAGGGTCACCACAAAACCGAGATTAAACTCCACTAGAGAAAGGAAAGGTGCATGGAAAGGAGAAACAATTACAACTGGTAAACTCACAAGTTGTAGTTACTCTAGAGAAGAGTTGAACTGCACTTTGTCGAGGGTAATTTCATTTCACCCAAATGCATGAAAAATAACCTTAGCATAACCGTTGTTGATCCTCCAAGAAAAATTCGAGACTGTCCAATTTCCAACCCCATGTAAGGCCATGAGGAGGCCAGTTACGTAGGACGAGTTGGCCTTTGGAGGGAGGGAAAGACATGTGGCAAAAGTCAAATGAGTGCAGGGGCCAAAGGCTCATAAGACTTTTGTATCCATCTGAAACCATGTTGAGAGGATTGCTTATGCATAGAGTTAAACAAAGTCACCACATTAATAATAAAATTTTATTAGATACATGCTCACTATAAAGCCTTCTAAGGATGGGCTGAGACATTAACCATGGAAGAAACACAATTATATGTATCAAATGTTTTACATAATATATATGGAAAAAAAAAAAAAAAAATTTGCTTACCAGGCTGGTCAAATTAGGTAAAATATTTCAATTATAGCCATTGGTGAAACTGACAAGAAGAAAAATGGTTTGTTGAGTAAACTATCAATTATTTCAATTAAAAGAGTGATAATTAATGATGCATTAGTAATAAAATTCAAAAGTGAGTATAAGTCTAGTAGAATAGAAGGAAAGAGTAAAGATTCTTTGTTATATGCATAGAAATGTTTTTTTAGGTGTACGTTGAGGTATATTATAGAAGTATAACCTTTCAACCAATCTATAACATCTTTTGAATCCCCTATCACTTGTAATTTTAGATTTATGAAGTGAAACAATTAAAATGACTAACATAAACAACTAATTCGTATTATTGTAGTACTTGTTACGTAGTTGTATTTTTGTTCCTAGAATAAATTAGTCATTCACGTTAGTCATTCTTAGTTGTATTGTTTATTATCTAGTCATATATTTTAACACATGACTAAATTAGTCATTTATGTTAGTAATTTTTAGTTTATCACTTAAGATTGCTCATTTTTTTGTAGTATTTCACATGGAAAATCTACAGTGACTAGCTTTTTTAATCACCTAGTCACTATTTTCATCATTTTCTACTAGTGCATGTAGCTTCTGAGGAAGGGCAGTAAAGTTTTGGCTTGTCGATTCCACTTCCTTAACTGTACCTAAGAGGTTGAGTCATGTCATAGTAGCTCCTCCTCTCATCTTTACCCTGGCAGGCCAATGAAAGTGGGTAGATATAGGAGGGGTGGTTATAGTAGAAACATAGGTGGTGGTGGACGGGTGAGACTAATGGGGGGTCGAGATGAGAAATAATCCTGTCAATTTTAACAAGGATGGATTTCCATTTTACCCCGAGAAATTTGTAATATGCACAATGTCATGGAGCGGGAAAGTAATTCCGAGAATGAGAGTTGATTATAACGTAAAAAGGGGTGCAAAACATGAAGGGGTTTGTTTGGTGGGCCCAAGAGGGATATGACATCGCTTGTGCCACAATTGTATACATTTGGTGGGGAAATCCACATGGGCCATTTTTTGAGTGCCACAGGGTAACCAAAGATGATGTGATAGGGCTTAAAAAGGACCAAGTTCAAATGACCATAACTTTTGATTCGTTGTTCAAATCGTGACAAAATATATATCGCTTGAAAGCCCTTGCCCAACCAAACACGATGGTGGTGTTTATTCTAAGTTTTAAGGAAGTTGAAAATTGAGGAATTTTTGACCCCATTTCTATGACACGACTATGGAGGTTGAGTTAAATGAAAGTAACACCTTCCATTGGGTTGGTTTAATCTAAGGTGGTGGAGGGGAGCGTTAGAAATTCTAACATGGATGATTTTCACAATTGCCTCTGTAACAACCTTGGTTGATTTTTTTGTGTAAAAAATAAATAAGACCAATGTCATGGGACACGTATTCCAAGCTTAATGGTGGCCAAAACATCCTAGAGGGTGTTCATTTTGGTTATTATGGCTGAGGAAATTGGCAAAGGCTTTGGAAAGGCAAGAGGCATTAATTGACATTTTATTTACGAAAATAATGGAATTAGGAGAAAATGAAGGTGAAAGATCACAAGTTTCATGTGAGGAGGAAAATGAAGGAAAATAATGGTTGAAGAAATTAGAGGTTTCATTGATAAAAAGGCTTTCGAGGATCAGTTGGTAACCTTTCGTCAGTTCAATTTTGGAGCTCTCTCTATTCTATCTCTCTCACTCTTGAACACTTAGAGTTTTCTTGGAGCACACTAGGAGGAGTGTGGCATACTTGGGATTCAGAGCAAGAAGGTAAAAGAAGAGAAAGAAAGTGCAAGAGGACATCAAGATCAACAACTACAATAGGTTTGCTTGTAGGTATTGAGTTGCATATATGATTTCCTTGCTAGTTTTGTAATGCATGGCACATGCATGTGGTTTCTTGGTTATTATCTGTCATTGGCATAGAGGATTGTCTGGATTAACAATGGTTTTGCCTAGCCTTTCCATTTCCTGGATAGCCATGGTGTTGAGGGCTTATCTTTGTTTTCTAGTTGGTGCTCATGTTCCTTATGGTTGTGGGTTGAGTCACTAGTTCATGGAGCCTTGGTTGGAAAAACACTCTGGAAGCTTTGTAACCACTTGGGTTGAGTTACTAGTCCTGGAAATCTTGGTCATACAAATGCTTTGGAGCCCATGGTGGGTTGATTTACTAGTCTTGGAAGCCCTAGTTGGACAAACACCCTGGAGCTCGACAACAACTATGGGTTGAGATCCTAGTCCTAGAATCCTTGGTTGGAACAAACTCTCTGGAGCCCTGGATAACTTAGGTACAGACTGATCTGGTGATGGTTAGTGATGTCTGATTGTGAGGTGGAATCACTAGTTGAGGGTTGAGGTGGTTTGGCCTTTGGAAACCCTGGTTTGGTTTTGCTTGGTTTATTCCATTATATCCCACATGGAATATGGCACGGGGGTGACTGGTTGAAAGAAAGATTTGATTCAGCCTAATCTATGGCCAGGGGGTACATGGAAGTCCCTGACTTGGTTGGCATTTTAATATATTAATAAGATGTATTTTCTATTGTGATATATGAGCACGTGTATTGATTATGATGGTGACATTATGGTTGAGTTGCCATGGTTCATATGTTGGTTATTGTTGGTATATATGCTCGTTATATGTTTTTTATTGTTTATGGCTCTTGACATGTTTGATGAATATGTGATTGGTTATAGAATGTATGACCTAATAGATGTTATTTTAGCTAATATAAGAGGGAATTATACCTTCTTGATGATTCTAAGATAAGCATGACAACCCTATGTTCATATGTGTATTTATGACTTGTAGATGTCATGTTCACGATATATTTGACGAAATGATTGTCATGGCTAGGCCTTGTTAGGTCAAGTTCTTGTATAATATTTGTATGCAAGGCTTTTTCCTTGTGTCATTCATGGTTTTGGAAAGTTTCATTAAGTTCTGGGTAGAGGTCTGGATCCTAGTATGAAAAAGTGGCTTAAATCTCATGATCGCAGGCACAAAATTGGGTGAAAAAGACTGTAGTCACTCCCTTGTAGGCATCATGCATGCGACTGGAGGGTTTCAGTTGAAATCAGGCAATGTTGTGCCAATGTCTGGGAGATCAGGGCCCTAAAAAAAGGTTTAACTCAGGGCCTTGGCACCTGGAAGGGTGGTTTAGCCCTTGGAGTTCCTGTAGCACCTGATAGGGAAGTCATTAAGAGTTTTGGTTTGCCGATTTCACTTCCTTAAGGTGATATAGGAGGCTGAATCATATCATAGTAGCTCTTCGTCACATGTTTACCGTAGTAGTCCGATAAGATGGGTAAATTTGGGAGGAGGGTATTACAACCTCCATTAATCTTCATATGGAACCATTATCAAATCTTTGAAATTGTAGGTTAAGTGTTTCTCAATCGCCCATCATCAGACCTTGTTTATTATTATTGATTGTTTTCAAAAATAATTTAGTCGCATGTCATTTGACCTTGGAACTATGTGTACATCATTGTTGTCCTCTTCTCCCTATTTCTTTAATAATGCTAACAGGATGTGGGCCTCTTATCATGCTACTCCAATAGTTCTATGGAGTGTGAATTTTTGTGGGGTTGAAATAGTCCTATTATAGAGGTTACATTTTCAAGTGACACACACACTACATTCAGTGATCGACTTCAATAGAAATGGATCAAAGTTTACAAACCCTATTAGTCAACTTTAACTGCCAGGGTTTATTTGAGTCCTTGGAGAACCCCTTGGACAAGCAAGTCATTAATAAAGATGATTATACATTTTGGGGAAATCATTGGATTTAGGGTATCATCTTCGAGAAGCCACTAAAAATTTAGTGTGACAACTTACTACTCATCTGGCATGATGGTTGAGCTCTTTGAGGTTAGTGGTGGATTCTTACTACGTGTTAATATTAATTTTTTTAACACGGTGATCCTCTTAAGCAATGTGGACTATTGATCGAATATGAAATACTAATTTTCATCCCCTGTTTGAGTTCCACCTATGACCCATGAAAATGTCCTAAGTCACAACGATGACCCTTGATATCCTCCTGTTATTATAATCCTTGAAAGATTCACCCCTTGCACGTTCTTTCCATATGTCCCATTTCAATTAGCCATCTAATTTTATATTGGAACATTTTGAGAGCTCCATAAGAAACCCCACTACTGTTGACCTAAGGTTGACTAGATGATGAATGGCATATGGGAATCTCCTTCACCATATTCTCCTACCATACATCACTCATTAATTAGCCCATCGAAAATTCCTATTGATTAATGCTAAACTTATAACTATTATTCATAAAAAAGCATACAAATTTCTCAAATCATCCCCTAAAAAATAACTCTCCTATAGTTTTTGATCTCAGAGTTTTGTGATGTGTATTGATTCTTTAAAACTAATTTTCGAATTAATCACATCGTCAGTATTTGTTGGTCGACGTTACAAAACTCTCTAATATGGTTCATCATCAGGACCAAGATGAAAAAACTGATCTAACATTAAGATTAAATAGCAGAGATGCACCCTATTCTAGAATTAGCCGTTAAAAATATATATTATTTTAAATAGAATGCTAAGAGAGAAATTAGGTCAATTAATAAAATAAATTGGCCAATATAAATTATTTTAATTAAATAAGAACGTTAAGGGAGAATTTAGTTCAACATTTAATAAAATATTAAAATAATGTAGTCAAAATATAAGAATAATAATAAGGTAAAGGAAACTAATTATTAAAAAAAAAAAAGAGGGGAAAGAACAAATACTATTGGCTAAATTAATAATAAATTAAATTAAGGAAAAGAAAAGGACCCAAAAATTATAATTTTATTGTTGTATTAAAAATACATAATACTATTATAAAAGGCATTAAGATTAATAATACGACTAAAAGCCATTAAGATTAAAAATGTGAAGGTCAATTTAGAGATAAATAAGATTAATAGGGAAAAAGAATAAAGAATTAATATATATATATATAGAGAGAGTATTTAAAAAATGACTTTTAATAAATAAGAGATGGATAAACAGTGAAGGGGTAAAAAAACATAAAATAATTATATCAAAGAATTAATGACAAATTATAATAGGATATCATATAAAACAATCTATATGAAAGTGACACATATTAAAAAAAAGAAAAGAGAAAGTTACTAAACATTTTTTTTAAACAACAATGAATACTTTTCTATTAAATCTGCGCTCGAAAATGACAAAATACTCTTTTTTTGGGGGGGTGGGGGCAGGATGGGGGATTACAATTCAGATATATTAGTGGGATTCAAAAACATCATTATTTACTACAAAAAAAGACAATACGCTAACTATTCTACTAGTATAGACCTGACAAAATTGTGACAAAAGGAGAATGTAGTAGAAACCAACCATTATGCATGCAATTTAGTCATTAGGAATTGTTGAGCGATTAAAGTCAAAGCCCAAGCTCTTGCCTTCTAGAGGGGTGCTTGGGTTTACCCACTTATAGTTGGAGGTCTTCTATTATGCTAAAAAAGTGCCCCGACCTCATGTAGAAAATCCTGTAGATTCACAAGCTAATGCAATTTGCTAAAGCAAGAGACAAGAATCTACTTCTACTCTTTATAGGGAAATCCCATAAACATTGAGCAAACAATAATCAATAGAGGAAGAGAATCAAAGGCACATAACACAATAAATATTCGGGGAAAGCCAAAACCCAAAACTCCACTATATGTTTTGCATTAATCCGGAAAATCAAGATGAAATTACAATGCTTATTCTCTCTAGAACATTCCCAACACTCAACAAATTCAATCTCCAACTCATAAGCAAGCTTAAGACCAAAGCTTAGCCTCCTCACAAGCTCTCCAAGTCTCTATTCCAATGTGTAATTCCTATGAAGGATAACTTGTATTTAAAGCGAAATAAAGCCTCTAAAAATAGCGCAATCCCTTAAAGATCAGTTCTTGATTGCATGCACTATCAGTGCAACTCATAAAAATCTAAAACAAATAGTACACTGTACCTGCACTCTAGTCTCAATTGGGTCTTTCTTAGAATCGACATGCATGAGTTTCTGATGAGTAAATATTTAGTTAACTAGAGTAGCACTAGTGGATTTCATTAGTGTCACCACTAACTGTTAACTCACTATTAGTTCTTTCAATCAGTTTAAGAACTAATTTAACTGAACTGACTCATGAAACCGAGTCTTCTATTTTACAACTCACAATTAACTCACACTGGACTCCTACAAAGTAGGGAGAACATATACATGACTTCCAAAAGACTTCCAACTCGAATTTCCTAAGTTAAGTAAGTTTAATAAACTTAATTTAACTATTTTAAGTTGCTATGAGAATAGAATTCGAATTTAATTCATAGTTTAATTCAAGGACAAATTAAACTGGAATTTATTTTTTCCATTTCTCAACACTCCCTCTCAATAAGAAAGTGATTATCAACTACCCCGATCATGTCTCTGTGAAACTCGAATTTACATCTTGACAATGCCTTTGTCAAGATGTCAACATCTTGCTCCTTCGTGGGAATGATATCTAACAACATGATCTGCCTCAATACACAATCTCGAGATGATGATACTGGATATCAATATTCTTGGACCGATCATGAAAGACTGGATTTTCATAGAGTTTGATACAAATCTGATTATCACAATAAATCATTGTTGGATCCATATGCTGACCAAACAAACCAACAAGGATCTTCCTCATCCAGATAGCCTCACATGGCACTTGACTTGCAGCCATGTACTCTGCCCCTACCGAACTGAGTGCAGTCGATCTCTGTTTCTTGTTGTACCAAAATTTCCATTGACCCAATACTGAAGATCTTTCCTGATGTGCTCTTCCTGTCGGATGGACTCCCTGCCCAATCTGCACCAGTGAAGCCTTGAAGCTTCACTTCCTCTGTCTGTTTGTACCATAACCCAAACTGAGTAGTGCCTTTGAGGTATTTCAATACATGCTTTTCCACCTTCCAATATAGCTTGGTAGGCCTAACCATTGCTTGACTAAGCTGGTTAACTTCATAACACATATATGGTCGTGTGTTCACCAAATACATGAGTGAACCCACAAGCTGCATGTAAACAATAGCTTCCACTACTTCCCCTGAAGTCGCATCCTCCTTCCTCCAGTTACCAGCTAGAGGAGTCTCCATGGGTTTATTGCTCTCCAAGGGGAATCTCCTGAGTATCTCGTTGGCATACTTGCCCTAAGATACAAACAACTCCCCATCTCCCTGCCATATCTCTGTGCCAAGAAAGTAATACATGAGCCCCATGTCCTTCATCTCAACCTCTTTTGCAAGGTCCTCCTTGCAAGATTTGATGAGCTTCTCATCACCTGTCAGTATAAGATCATCTACATAAAGTATAATTATCAACAACTTAACTTCCACCACTATGTGATACAGGTTCACATGCGCTTCACTGTTCGTGAAGCCCAACCCAGTGAAGTAGCTATCTATCCCGGTGTACCAAGCACAAGGTGCTTGCTTCAGCCCATACAACGCTCTCTTGAGTCGGCACACATGCGACTCACAGTCCAAGGTTTCAAAACCTTCGGGCTGCTTTATGTACACCTCTTCCTCAATCATGCCATTGAGGAAGGCAGTCTTCACATCCATCTAATGGATATTCCAACCCATCTGTGCTGATAGTGTCAAAATAGATTTGATTGACGAGTACCATGCAACAAGAGCAAAGGTCTCATCATAGTCAATCCCCTCTACCTGTGAAAATCCACGGGCCACAAATCTGGCCTTATGCTTCTCCACACTACCATTTGCAGCTTGCTTTACCTTGTAAAGCCAATGAGAGCTCACAACTGACTTGTCCTCTGGTCTTGGGACCACATCCCAAACATTGTTTCGAACTATGGAGTCATACTCCTCTGCCATCGTATCAACCCAAACCGGCTGCTGCACTGCTTCCTGAAAGGAAGATGGCTTTGTCTCAACGCATGCACCCATAAATGCCATGTATCTAGTGTACCTCTCTGGTGACCTCCACTATCTGTGTCACGCCCCTACACCTGCGGTAGTCTTTCAACCGCTTATAGCGAGGTGCAGCACTACCAATCGTTTTCTTTTCACCAATACTTACGATTGTAGACTACGCCTGACATTCCATACTTAGTTTTATTTTTGTTACCAAGTATTATTGTGTGTTCCTTTATGCAAGTGAAAGCCCATAACATTCACATAAACAACATTATACAAGAGAAATGCACAACAGTATAAAGGGAGGGGCAACTCCTTGCAATATGAGTCTGCCCGAATCAATATATATAATCTTCTTTTACAAGTACAAGTTAAATATTGGGAAACCCCAAATTTACACTTAGCCAATTTTCAACTTCGGTAAACTGGGTTGCCCAGCTTGTCGGCACCTCGGCACGGTTGTCGCATGACTCACCAACCCTTCGTTCACCTCGTCGCACGATCGTGTTGTTTGCCCAACTTGGGCACTCCTCCAAGTTGCCACACACGGGCGCCTCTACCCGAGACACACCTTTGTTCACAATCTCAACAGTTCACCAAGTCACACCGTGCACACTTGCACGACGGGCGGGCGCTCACCCGAGTCACCCAAGAACCCGTGCCAAGTCATCGCACAAACCGGGTGCCCACGCCCTTGTTCACCGTCGGGCGCTCCTTCGCACAACCCGGGCGCCACACACCCGTGCACGCCCTACACTTCGTCCGGCGGGCGACCTCTGCCCGCGCCCTCACCCAAACCAAGATAGGAGCTATCTCTGTGTGGCCTCGCCCAAGAGTGGGCGCATCACCCAAATCTGCGCTTTCCTCTTCTTTGCTGCGTCCACACTAGACCTATGCCTTCTTCACATGATGAGCGAGTTCATTGCTTGAGCAATGGTGGAAATGAGCTCCACGCACCACTAATATATATGAGTGGTAGGGCGAGGTCGTGGCTGCCTAGCCGACCTGCCCATGCCCTCAACGCCATCGCAATATGCTTCTAAACACAAGTCGGCCATCCTCCAAACGCTCCCAAGTAAGGTCGGCCTTACTTCGTTTGTTGGTCGGCCCGTGGGCGCTCCTCCACGCTCCCACGCACATATAAATAACTCGCCCAACATTCCACGCACTTGTATTACGCCATAACACCTTCGCACGCTTATGTTGAGCTCGCACCTTTGTTGTTTGTCATTGCACTTCAAGCCGGAGCGCGCGCAAGGACTGCAGGTCCTTACAATCTGTGCTGAGGAGAGGGTGCTCCCACATTCTCCCGTGCATCATCCAACAATCTATCAGCCTCTCTAGTGTGCTTTCTTCCCTCTCTAAAAGACTTTGCCTGAGTGGATGTCTCCACTCTCTGAACCTCTGCATGTGGCTTCTCCACATCAATCTAAGGCTCCTCAACCTTAGGAGCTAAAAGCTCCTCATTCGCATGTAGCTCAAGCTCCCTCTCAAGGGATACTCGCATGGCCTTCTCCTCATCGAACCTGATATCCCTGCGAACCACTGTCATCTGATTGGTCGGCATGTACACCCGATAGTTGTGGGGTGTATCAGTGTACCCCACAAAGATCCCCAACTATGTTGTTGGCTCAAGCTTCTTCCATGCATCTTTGGTCACATGGAAATAAACCGATGACCCAAAAATCCTGAAGTGACCAACATCTGGCCTCTTACCGGAATAAGCCTCCTCTAGTGTCTTCATCTCAAGTATCCGATGTGGGCTACGGTTCTGAACATAAACCGTTGTGTTGCATGCCTCAACCCACAAGTGTAGTGGTAGGCCCTGATCATGCAACATCTCCCTTGCTGCCCCTACTATGCTCCTATTCTTCCTCTGGCAACCCCATTCTGTTGAGGGTTATGGGGTGTCGTTAACTCTCGTTTAATCCCTTCCGCTACACAGAAGTTCTTAAACTCATTGGAGACATGCTCACACCATTATCACTTCGTAGAAATTTAACATTCTTTCCAGATTCTTTCTCTGCCAGTGCTTTGAACTCACAAAACTTTGTGAAAGTTTGATCCTTTTTTCTGCATAAAATACCCAACATTTACTAGAATAGTAATCAACAAATATAACATAATACCTATGTTTGGTCGTGGATGTTGTTGAGAATGGTCCACACACATCTGAATGGACTCTCTCTAGAATAGACTCTGCTCGACTGTCTATGTCTCCAAAGGAAGACTTGGTGTATTTTCTAAAAGTACAACTCTTGCATGTATCAACTTGCTCAAGCGTACCTTTGGGAAGACTGGTAGAGATTTGCTGCAATATCTTCAAAGCCCCATGATGCAAGTGGCCCAATTGCCTGTGCCACAACTTGTCGACGTCTCAGCTCAACATCTTTTCTGCTTTTGAACTCAAAGCAGCACAATCCTCTACCTCTATCTTATAGAGATTCTAAACTCGAATCCCTATCTTCTTTACTTGACCCGTAGCTATGTGTCGAAGGAATGCCTTTCCTTTCGAAAAGATCACATCATAGCCTCTATCTTCAAGCATGGAAATGGATACCAAGTTCTTCGTCAGTCCGGGTACATGCATAACATTCTTCAAGGTGAGTGGAGCTGCATGCTCCCTCTGAAAATTAATAGTGCCCGCATCAGTAACACTATACTTATCGTCATCACACATCTCGATATGCATCTTGAGATCTTTCTCCTCTAGTTCATTGAATAACTCTTTGTTGCCAATCATGTGGAATGAAGTTCCATTGTCTAAGTACCAGACACTTCCCGTCATTTAAGACACCATGCATGCAATGAGGGAAAAGTCCAATTTGAATTGGGAGGCCAAAGCCTCACTCGCTGCTCCTCCTGAGGACTTCTCCTTTGACTTCTTCAATGAACAGTTTGTAGCAAAGTGACCCATCTTGTGACAATGAAAGCATTTAACTTTCGTCATGTCCTTCTTCTTACCTCCATGATAAGAATCTGATTTGGAATGAGAAATTTTACCTTTCCCCTTCCTTGCCTTAATCGCTAAGGTACAATTCTCTTCATCATCAATCTTTGATGAAGAGCCATCCCTGGTGTTCCTCCTAATCTCATCCTACATCAAATCCGACCATAGTTGTTCCCAATCTGGCAGCTTCTCCCGACCATTGACAGAGTCCTGATAACTATGCCAACTCTTTGGGAGTCCAAGAAGAGAAAGGTTCACCATATCCTCCTTGACAACCGTGATTCCAACACTTCCAAGTTCATCCCGACATTGAGTGAACTTGGTCAAGTACTTTGGAATCGTCTTGCCTTTCTCCATCTTGATTTTACGAAGTTTATCCTTCAGTGCCAACTTCCTTTGATCACTGCTATTCTGATACAAGTTCGTCAATGTTTTCCACATAGCATGCAGGGTTTCCTTTCCATGGAGACTCGAGACAATATGATCTCGAACTCCCTCAAGGATTATTTGCCTTTCCTTCGCCACACACTTCTTCCACTCGACCAAGTTCTGTGCATTAGTAGCTGTTGGCTTAGGAATTGCTTGTTCAACAAATTCCTTCAAGCCATTGTCCTCTAGCACAGCCTCCATCCTATCCCTCCAGGCTATGAAATTCAAGTTGCCTTCTAAGGCATACTCAAGCCTCAAACCATGGAACGCCATTTGCTGATCCTGAAGTATGTATTGCAAATTCAACTTTCACCTGTAACCCAGAAACTCAAAAAATTTGAAATCTCCTCTAGAGAGTTGATTTTAAGTCAACGATATCTCCCTCATCCGAACTCCAATTTTGTTGAGATTGCAACAAGATGATGGAGCTTAGTGAAAAGAGTCGCCTTCATTAAGTGGGCCCGCAGGCAAACTATGGCACAAGTTCTATTTTTGGATCCCAGCAGGGATGATCACAGCAGGAGTGACCACAGCAGGGATGATCACAGCAAGAGTGACCACAGCAGGAGTGATCACAGTAGGAGTGACCACAGTAGGAGTGATCACAGCAGGAGTGATCAAAGTCTATTTTTAGATTCGCTGTCCAAAATAGAAAAGTCAAATATTATTGTCTCATAATAATATTTGGACTATAAACTTGACCTTATTCTCTTGGAGCACTTTAGTTTGAGCTACAGATGTGGCCCATGCAGCTGTCAGAAGGAAGTACGCTTTTCTTATGAGTCAGTTGAGTTGTTGCATGCATGACTTCAATTAGAACTCAATCAGTTGAGTTTGGTGGAGTTGATTGTGGAGCTGATGGAGTTGTGTTCAGTTTGACTTGGTTAAACTAGTTGTAGTTAGTCTAACTGAAAATAGACTAATGATGAGTTATTAACTCATAATACAACTATAGAATACATCAGTTAACTCAGTCGCATGTCAATGCATGTTGAGTTCAACAGGGACAGGTGTTAGAGAATCAGATTGCTATCAGTTGTGACTATAGTTGTGCATGAGGATTTGCACAAACAAGGGATTGAGTATGCCAATGAGTTTGCTCATGTATTTGCCTAGTATTATAGCCTCTGTTCACGTCTAACACAGTGTGAGTGATTCTTTGGAGGTGAAATACGAGTTTGGTAAACCATTCTCATTCATTCTTGAGCAGGTATTGAGTAGTGGAGGCAGGCAAGCAGTGGAATAGATTTGGAGATCAGATCTTAGTTGTATTGTGTGTAACAGGTGGAGCTGGTACTAGATTGCTTGTGATAAGCATTGTACTTTGTAATGTTACATGGTCTCAATCATTAATATACAGATAGTTGGGGTTTTTAGCGAGATGCTTTCCCTGGGTTACATACTGTGTTAATGTGTGAATGCTCTTGATGTTTTATTGTTATTGATGCTGCTATATTGATGATCAACGGAGCTCATGTATTGTGTATGTATTCCGCAATAGTACATGATCAGGATAATATCTGTTGAATATGTGTTAAATTATTCAAAATTTCTACATGGTATCAGAGCTGTTGATCATCAGATCTACTATTCAGGAAGTGTTTACATTCTATTTCTTCATGCAAAGTCTGTAATCGGGCTAGGTAGCCTCTGGATTCATCCTTCCTTTGGAAGGTGAGATATCCGATGAATGCCCATACAGTCATTCTCTGTATGAGAAATATTGTGTTCTCACGAATCTTAGATCCGAGGCAGTTGAGTTGGTTGCTGGTGGAATTCGAATTTGCAGCAGTGTTTTCTTGGTGGCAACGCAACAATGTCTTTCAACGGATTGCGATTGGAGTATGCTCTTGAGGGCAGCTCAAACTATATTGCATGGAAGGACAGGATGGAGGCAGTATTGGATGATAACGGGCTGAAACAGTTCATAGATACAGATGTCCCAAAGCCTACTGATGCTACTCAAGCTGATGCTTGGCAAAAGAAGACCGCAAAATGTCGAAGGATTCTGTTGGAGGGCGTGAAGGATCACATTGTGTTCAGACTCCATGGAAAGGCTACTCCATATTTGATGTGGAAATCATTAACATAATTATTCCAAAGCAAGAGTGATCAGAGGAAGTTGGCACTCAAAGATAAACTCAGAAACATCAAATGCGAGAAGGGTGACAGTATGCCCAAGTATCTCACGAAGTTCACTCAGTGTCGAGATGAGCTGGGAAGTGTGGGGGTTACTGTCGATCATGAGGACTTGGTGAGCTTGGCTCTCCTTGGTCTTCCGAAGAGTTGGAATTCCTATCAGGACTCTGTCAATGGTCGGGAGAAATTGCCAGGATGGGAAAGACTATGGTCAAATCTTGTGCAGGAGGAGATTAGGCGGAGTACCAGGGACAGATCTTCGTCAAAGGGAGCTGATGAAGAGAATTGTGCTTTGGCTGCCAAAGCAAAGAAAGGGAAGAGCAAGAAAGATTCTTAGTCTGGTGCGAAAGGCAAGAAGCAGGATATGTCCAAAGTGAAGTGTTTTCACTGTCACCAACACGGACACTATGCCACTAATTGTCCGCAGAAGAAGAAGAACAAGCAGGCTGCTGGATCTTCAGCAGGAGAGGCTCTAGCCTCACAGTTTGAGCTTGATTTTTCATTGATCGCATGCTTGGTTTCAACTGTGATGGGATCGGTGTGGTTCTTGGACAGTGGTGCGTCTTTTCACATGACGGGAGATAGAGATTTGTTCTTTGATCTGGAGGACAAAGATCTTGGAGTGCACATCGAGATGGGCGATGATGGTAGATACAGTGTGACCGATATCAATACCATTTCCTTTGAGAGGGAGTCTGGTAAACCCTTCGTATTGAAGGAACTCATGCATGTTTCGGGATTGAAGAAGAATCTTATCTCAGTGGCGATGTTAGAATACAAGGGGTATGATGTTGTTTTCAGCGAGGGAAAGGCCTTCTTGCGCAGCAAGATAACTGGTGAGACCCGGAAGATAGGGGTTCGAGTGAGGAACCTTTATCAGTTGCATGTAGATGGATGCGCAGCAATGGCAGGCAAGGCAAAAGGATTGGTGAGCCGGGATGATGGCGAGTTGTGGCACAAGAGATTGGGTCACCTTCACCATGGAGCCTTGAAGATACTACAGCAGATCACTACATGGATTCCTAAAGGCACACTTGCGCAGTCAGATCAGTGCAAGGGGTGTACTTTGGGGAAGTTTGTGAAAGCCACCTTTCACGAGAAGGATAGTCACGCCATGACGATCCTTGAGAGAATTCACACAGATGTGTGTGGACCTTTCTCAGTTGCTTCGACAACAAAACACGAGTGTTATGTGATTTTTGTTGATGATTTCTCTCGTAAGTGCTGGATCTTCTTCATGCAGAAGAAGAGCGAGACATATTCAAAGTTCTGTGAATTCAAAGCACTGGTTGAGAAGGAGTTGGGGAAGAAGGTGAAGGCTCTTATGAGCGATAATGGTGGTGAATACATCTCAGACGAGTTCAAGGATTTCTACAAGGCAGAAGGGATTCGAAGAGAGCTCATAGCTCCCCATAACCCACAGCAGAACGGGGTAGATGAGCGGAAGAACAGAACGATTGTGGGTGTTGCACGGGCAATGTTGCATGATCAGGGCCTACCCCTTCACTTGTGGGCAGAAGCATGCAATACAACAGTTTATGTGCAGAACCGTTGTCCTCATAGGATACTTGGCATGAGTATACCCGAGGAGGCTTATTCTGGTAAGAAGCCTGATCTTTCTCATTTGAGGATTTTTGGTGCTAACGTTTACATGCATGTGACAAAGGATGCCAGGAAGAAGTTGGAGCCGACCACAGAGGTTGGGATATTTGTGGGGTACACTGATACGCCCCACAACTATCGTGTGTATTTTCCAGACAGTGGTAAAACTGTCATGCGACGGGATATAAAATTTCAGGAGGAGAAAGCCATGAAGTGTTCGCTTGAGAGGGAGCTACACTTGCATGCAGATGAGGAGTTATTAGTTCCTAAGGATGAGCTTCAGGATGTGGATTAGCCACAGGACGAGGTTCATGGAGTGGAAGAGACCACTCATGCAGCGCCAACCATCAGAGGGCGAAAGCGCTTGACAGAAGCTGAGCGACTGGCTCAAGATGCAGAGAAAGTTGTAGGACCACCTACAGCCCAACGCAGGCAGAGATGGTCACCTGATCGGTACACTGGATACATGGCTCTTATGTGCAAGTGTGTTGTGACTGAGCCATCCTCTTTCGAGGAAGCTGTGGAGGATCCCGCATGGGTAGACGCCATGGTGGAAGAATATGATTCTATTGTCAGAAACAGTGCATGGGAGATTGTTCCTAGACCGAAAGGGAAATCAGTGGTGGGTTCGAGATGGATCTACAAAGTTAAGCAGGCAGCTGACGGGAGTGTAGAGAAGTACAAGGCAAGATTTGTTGCCTGAGGCTTTTCACAGATAGAGGGGATTGATTATGAGGAGACCTTTGCACCTGTCGCAAGGTATTCTTCCATACGGACGATTCTTGCTCTCTCAGCGCAGATGGGATGGCACATTCATCAGATGGATGTGAAGACTGCATTCCTCAATGGAGTCATTGAGGAGGAGGTGTACTTTGAGCAACCCAAAGGCTTTGAGGTCTTCAGCAGCGAGTCGCATGTGTGCAGGCTCAAGAGAGCGCTGTATGGGTTGAAGCAAGCACCACGTGCTTGGTACACACAGATAGACAACTATTTCACAGGACTTGGATTCTCCAAGAGCGAGGCGGATCCTAACCTATACCAGATTGTGGTGGAGGGTAAGTTGCTTATCATTGTACTGTATGTTGATGATTTGATTCTAACGGGTGATGAGCTGTTGATACTGTCATGCAAGAAGGATCTTGCTACAGAGTTTGAGATGAAGGATTTGGGCCTCCTTCACTATTTCCTAGGATTGGAAATATGGCAGCGCAGTGGTGGACTGTTTGTTTCTCAGGGCAAGTATGCTCGGGAGATACTGGAGAAGTTCAACATGCATGGCTGCAAGCCTGTTGATACTCATCTTCCTGGAGGTTGGAGGAAGGAGGATGCCACTTCGGGAGAAGAAGTGGATGCCACTGTTTATCGACAGTTGGTGGGGTCGCTGATGTATTTGGTCAATACACGACCTGATATATGCTATGCAGTTAACCAACTTTCACAAGCTATGGTTAAGCCTACCAAGCTCTTCTGGAAGGCGGGCAAGCATGTATTGCATTATTTGAGAGGCACATCGGGATATGGTTTGTGGTACAGAAAGGAGGATGAGGTGAAGCTATGTGGCTTCACGGATGCAGATTGGGCAGGGAGCCCAACGGACAGAAAGAGCACATCAGGAGGGGTCTTCAGTATTGGATCGACAACAGTTTCTTGGTACAGCAGGAAGCAGAGATCCGTGGCACTCAGTTCAGCGGAGGTCGAGTATATGGCAGCAAGTTTGGCTGCATGCGAGGCTATATGGATTAGGAAGATCCTAGTTGGTTTGTTCGGTTCTCATTTGGATCCTACTATGATTTACTGTGATAACCAGAGTTGCATTAAACTCTCGACTAATCTTGTATTTCATGATAGATCTAAGCATATTGAGATCAGGTACCATCATATCAAAGATTGTGTGCAGCGGAGGATCATGTTGCTTTCATACATTCCAACGGAGGATCAGGATGCTGATATTCTGACGAAGGCTCTCACCAGGAGCAAATTCGAGTGCCACCGAGGTAGGATAGGGGTTGCTGATAATCCATATCTTGTCGAGAGGGAGTGTTGAGATTGCAACAAGATGATGGAGCTTAGTGAAAAGAGTCGCCTTCACTAAGTGGGTCCGCAGGCAAATTATGGTGCAAGTTCTATTTTTGGATCCCAGCAGGGATGATCACAGCAGGAGTGACCACAGCAGGGATGATCACAGCAGGAGTGACCACAACAGGAGTGATCACAGTAGGAGTGACCACAGCAGGAGTGATCACAGCAGGAGTGATCAAAGTCTATTTTTAGACTGGCTGTCCAAAATAGAAAAGTCAAATATTATTGTCTCATAATAATATTTGGACTATAAACTTGATCTTATTCTCTTGGAGCACTTCAGTTTGAGCTACAGATGTGGCCCATGCAGCTGTCAGAAGGAAGTATGCTTTTCTTATGAGTCAGTTGAGTTGTTGCATGCATGACTTCAGTTAGAACTCAATTAGTTAAGTTTGGTGGAGTTGATTGTGGAGTTGATGGAGTTCTGTTCAGTTTGACTTGGTTAAACTAGTTGTAGTTAGTCTAACTGAAAATAGACTAATGATGAGTTATTAACTCATAATACAACTATAGAATACATTAGTTAACTCAGTCGCATGTCAGTGCATGTTCAGTTCAACGGGGACAAGTGTTAGAGAATCAGATTGCTATCAATTGTGACTATAGTTGTGCATGAGGATTTGCACAATCAAGGGATTGAGTATGCCAATGAGTTTGCTCATGTATTTGCCCAGTATTATAGCCTTTGCTCACGTCTAACACAGTGTGAGTGATTCTTTGGAGGTGAAATACGAGTTTGGTAAACCATTCTCATTCATTCTTGAGCAGGTATTGAGTAGTGGAGGCAAGCAAGCAGTGGAATAGATTTGGAGATCAAATCTTAGCTGTATTGTGTGTAACAGGTGGAACTGGTACTGGATTGCTTGTGATAAGCATTGTACTTTGTAATGTTACATGGTCTCAATCATTAATATACAGATAGTTGGGGTTTTTAGCGAGATGCTTTCCCTGGGTTACATACTGTGTTAATGTGTGAATGCTCTTGATGTTTTATTGTTATTGATGCTGCTATATTGATGATCAACGTAGAGGAGCTTATGTATTGTGTATGTATTCCGCAATAGTACATGATCAGGATAATCTCTGTTGAATATGTGTTAAATTATTCAAAATTTCTACAGATTCGACCGATTTTTTTTTTGAATAAGGGTATCTTTTCCAAGGAATCTATATCTACAATTTGTTTTTGAAATTTTTTCATAGAAATTCTTAGATATGCTTTGCAAACTCTCAGCCCAAAAAACAATCTTGCTCTGATACCATGTAGAAAATCCTGTAGATTCACAAACTAATGCAATTTGCTAAAGCAAGAGACAAGAATCTACTTCTACTCTTTACAACAGAAAGCCATAAACATTGAGCAAACAATAATCAATAGAGGAAGAGAATCAAAGGCACATAACAAAATAAATATCTAGGGAAACCCACAACTCAAAACGCCACTATTTGTTTTGTATTAATCCAGAAAATAAAGATGAAATTACAATGCTTGTTCTCTCTAGAATAATCCCAACACTCAACAAATTCAATCTCCAACTCATAAGCAAACTCAAGGCCAAAGCTTAGCCTCTTCACAAGCTCTCCAAGTCTCCATTCCAATGTGTAATTCCTATGAAGGATAGCTTGTATTTAAAGGGAAATAAAGCCTCTAAAAATAGTGCAATCCCTCAAGGATTAGTTCTTGATTGCATGCACTATCAGTGCAACTTAGAAAAATTTAGAACAAATAGTAGATTGTCTGTGCACTCTAGTCTCAACTGGGTCTTTCTTAGAATCGACATGCATGAGTTTCTGATGAGTAAATATTCAGTTAACTAGAGTAGCATTGGTGGAGTTCATTAGTGTCACCACTAACTGTTAACTCACTATTAGTTCTCTCAATTAGTTTGAGAACTAATTTAACTGAACTGGCTCATGAAACTGAGTCTTCTATTTTACAACTCACAATTAACTCACACTGGACTCCTACAAAGTAGGGAGAACATATACATGACTTCCAAAAGACTTCCAACTTGAATTTCCTAAGTTAAGTAAGTTTAATAAACTTAATTTAACTATTTTAAGTTGCTATGAGAATATAATTTGAATTTAATTCACAGTTTAATTCAAGGACAAATTAAACTGGAATTAATTGTTGCCATTTCTCAACACCTCATCTTCCAAGCAAGCAATCTGCTTGCTCTTAGCTTCAATGATGTCCAAATTTTTAGCGGTTGCCTTGTTTTGTCTATGCAGCAGAACGTAGATGTCCAAGATTTAAACCCTCATCTCTGCATGCTCACTAACACATTGAGGAAATCAAGGGTGGAGAGAGAGGGTACATCCTATCCATGGCCAAATTCTTGAAATTACTTCTCGCTACCCTGCCTAAATGTGCATGACGACAACCCTAGGAACTCGAAGCCATGGGGACAAAGCGTTGCTGCGGAGAAACACAAACACAGAAGGGGAGGCAGAGGAATTTGATCAGTTCCATGGCACTTTATTTTCCTATTGAGCTCCTCTTCTTCGGGCCAATAATCCTAGAGAGACCACCGTGACCGAACCGCAGAGCAGGGAAATATAGCTTATAAGCAACCTAAAGAGTGGAACAATTAAGGAAACTTCGAGGAATTTTAACCTGCGAAGCTCTTTGGGTGAAACAAAAGTGCCCTAACAGAGAGGCATGACCTAGAATTTGAACGAAAGCTTCTTGACTCTAAGTCTCGTCCAGTTTCCTCTCATCGGGAGAGAGGAACTCGACCCTAGCTGGCCTTAGACCAAACTTGTAATCACACATCAGAATGGGAAAATTCGAACAACGTTAGAGATATTTAAAGAGATTACCATGCGGGTGCCTTGTGTAGTGGTGTAGAGAGGAGCCCGAGTCACTAGGATCCCAAGGCGACTCCATCATTATTTTGTGAAGTGAGGGTACTTCCTCCTCACGCAGCCTGTATCTCGAACGATCAGGCTGTCTAGTTTGATCTAGGGAGAGTAAATGCAACTCGCAAGTTGAGGGAGTTCACATGAGGTGCCATTGAAGGAGCTTGAGATAAACATTAGACGATAGAGAGGACATGAACGATCCCACACTTAGCTGCAAATCCAGCTCGAGGAATGTCACATGGGGACATGAGCGAGCGCCTTCCATCATGGAGAGAGAGAAGGGCATCATCATGCAAACGAGCGTGGAGAAGAAGTGGTCTGATGTCATGGAGTGACGAGGCAACATGACGAAGGGAGATGACATATGCACCTTGGGGGGAGGAATTATAATCAAAGGGTTCCTTTTATGGGTGGGACTAGGGGATAAGGAGTTAGAGTGGGACACCATGGGAACAATTTAGGGATAGGAGGAAAAACCATCAGCTACATTGACTTCTATTTTCCCTTTTTTCAAATGACATGCCTTGTTTGTCATAAGATCTGCCTCTGAGTTAAGGTTCCTTAGAATATGCAAAGTCTGATAACTAGCGAAAGCGAGGAGAATACCATGAGCTTGTTGCAACATTTGATTTAGTTTATTATTCTGAGCAAGGGAATTTGATCGTAAATACCTTATGATGAGAAAGGAATTCCCCATAATTGTGATATCCCTAATTCCCCTCTTCTGGGCTAAGAGGAGGCCAGGTAAAAGACCACAAACTTCTACATGATTGTTGGTCTTTTTCACTAAACCTCAAACATACTTGTCGACTATTATTTTTTCGAAATTACAAAGAATCTCGACGTCCTACCACCTTTAGCAAACAAATAAATATAGACAAAATATATATGAATAAATAACCTATAGTTATTAAGCCTTCACCCTATACCACGTTGAAGGTATACTAGTAAGATAGAGCGAGCCAAAAGAAAGAAAATAACTTGTTAAAAAAAACAAGTAACAAGATCTTGTCATTTAAATTCAGCCCCCTTACTACCCGTCCGTGAGAAAGATACGAAAAATATTACAAAATTCAAATATCTCATTCATGATTCATCCCCGTTGCTACCCCTCCTCGTTGCTACCCCTGCGCGGATATGCTCTCCCCTTATTTTGGTAGCTTGCATGGAACCATAGGCTAAACGGAATTCGCGTTTGTAGCATGAACAATAATGGGCACTGACGTGGGCAGAATCTTAATAAAAAAGGACCAGTGAAAGATGAACAAAACTAGGGTTTAAGGACACGCCGGGGTTTAAGCGCAAATGATGATTTTGCACGCAGGGGAGTACAGGATCCCGTGCTTCTGAGCCGATTCATCCACTGATCCTCAACGTCGCAAAGGTTGCAATGAAGAACTTGAAGTTATTCTCGGAATCCAGAGCTGCTGTGAATTTGCAGGCAGAGAGCGAAGAGCTTTTGGTGTCAGCTCTAGACGTGGAGCAGAATCGAATCTTCTTTGCTTCTTCAGCAAATATAATTTATGGGATCAATCTCTCTGCTTCTCAGGTAAGATTAAATGGTGATTTTTTTTTTTACAATATGATCAGAGATAGATGCTATACACTTTTTCAGCTGCCATGTTGAATATGTGGCCACTCAAAAGAAAGGGTCCAGAAAACGGATGAAATGAAGTAAATTCTGGATGCACATTTTAGCAAAATGATATTGGAAGTTATTATTCTACTCCACTTTTTCTGTTTTTCTCTTTGTAGGTTTGAAGGTTATACAGACTGCAGCGTTTATTTAGGCAATTGAACTGGCAAATCATGAAATCCAGAAACAGTAAAGCTGAAATAGGATATTTTCTTTGAGCTTTTGAGAGTGGAGGGTTTGCGTAAGATTCGAAAAGCTAGCTCCAAAATGCTGCTATATTGTTTTCTTCCAAGCTGCCACTGCTGCAATTGCTCACTCGCACAACAGGATAACGATTTAGGTCTTTTATATACGGTGGGTTGGTTTAAGATTGTTAGTGGACCAAGTAGGGGAAACATGTTTTTTCCTTCCATTTTTTAAAGTGGGGTCGCTGTTGGGACAACAAACCATATGTCTCTTGTGTGCATGAGGGGATATCCAGGCATCTCCGTCTGTAGCGGATGTCCAGGTATGCCCCTAGGATAACCTGCGTGTTTTTGCAAGGGACATCCTCAAGGGATTTCCTTGTTCTGTCCCTTGCAAATGGGGACTCCAAAAGTTTGTCCTTAGGCCTATACGTAGGGCTGTAGGTACGTGCCCCTCCCCCCTGGGATATATTTGTTAGGAACACTAAATAAAACCCAGTTGATGTACCCTCCTTTGTGAGAAACGGGGATGAACTACACTAGGATGCCTATGGAACGAAAAGATGGCAAGATTTTGACAATTAAAAGCAAAGTTTAAACTTGAAAGCAAAAATGTTAAAACAGATATCGGAGTGGTTATTTTACAATAATGTTAGCATCCAATACAAGATAGTTAATACTTATCACCAACTATATATTGCAGAAACTTGCCCCAATAGAAAACTTCATTGAATTATGAAATTTGTTAACAAAATGAGGAAGTTTATTAAAAGCATCATAACTATTTCCATTGACCACTTGATCCAAGAGTTCAGAGATCAATAAAGAGATAATAGTACTTGTGTTTAGAGGCACATATGATGGTCCAGTATAGAAGGGATTGCAATGCCCATCACACAGACAAGTACACCAACCTAGATACATCTTAACCTAGATCTCTCAAACACCATGATGGGTCAAATTCCTTAAGGTGAGATCCTTTCCTTATGTTTTTGCACTGTCAAAAAGGTTTGCATCTTAAAGGGATTTGAGTCGTGATTGCTCTTGGTTCTTGATAGATCCAAAGTTATTTGAGTTGTGATTGCTCTTGGTGCTTGATAGATCCAAAGTTAAGATGGATATATGCTAGTATAAACAAATTGAGTATTTTACCCCTGTTTTTAAAAGAGTATTTTGTGTTACTATGTTATACCTTAAAGCCAACTAACTGTCTTTTCATGCTTGATTATGTCTTATTTGTGATATGAATTGTGTAAAATATATCATATTTTAATAAAGTTATCTTATAACAAGGTCATATTAAAAATTATTTCTAGAAGGATGAAACAGATCATATTTGGACAAATCCATGCATAACAATTTAGCATTTTGGAGGGAAGTTAAATCCATGAGGTGGTGAGGGTGATGTAAAAGGATTACACTCAATCAAGATAAGAAACATAAGAGCTATAAATGTAAACGTGGATCTATACAAGGCATATGATAGGATGAGTTGGCTCTATACAAGGCCAATTCTTATACATTTAGGTTTTTGCCCTCTTTTTGTTGCCTAGGTGATGAACTATCAATTCTCTCTCTTTTGCAATCTCGATGAATGGTGTAGCTTCCCCCTTATTGAGGTCGGAAAGAGGGCTTAGGTAGGGGTGCCCATTACCACCTTCTTAGTTTCACAAGGTTTGAGTCAATCCTTAAAGGATGTTGTTGATAATGGTCGTTTCAAAGGAATAAGTGTTAGGTACGGGTGCCCATTACTGCCTTAGTTGCAAAACGTTTGGGTCAATCCTTAAAGGATGCTCTTGATAATGGTCATTTCAAAGGAATAAATGTTGGAAATTCTTGTTATGTCACACATATTCTCTTTGTTGATGACATACTCATTTCTTATGAAGCTTCTAGGAGAGTGGTTGAAAGCTTAAAGAAATCATTGATATATTTTGCATGGCCATAAGTATGAAGATAAATATATAACCAAATTGGAGATATCTTTCTTGGGTATTGCCGAGAGAGAAAAATCATTTTTATCCAATTGTTTCCCTACGATGTGGTTGAACTAGATGCTGGATTAAAATATTTAGGATTTATATCGGAAGCTAACTTTAACAAAAAAGAAGATTGGTAGTGGTTGATAGCAAAGGTGGAGAAAAAGATAAATAATTGGTGTAATCAATGGCTATCTAGAGGAGGTCGTCTGGTGTTGGTAAAAGTTCCACTATACTGAATATCACCTGCATGGATCCCCAAAGGAGTATTGGAAAAGATCAGGAAACTGTGCTATAGGTTCATTTGGTTAGGAGGTATAGGGGAAAAAGGAATGGTGCTAGCCTCTTGAAAAAAACTATCACTACCAAAAGTTAGGGAGGATGAGGGTCAAAGGACACCTTTCTATTTTCTAAAGCATTAGTTGCAAAGCATGTATGGTGATTAATTCAAGGTTCTAGGCTTTGGGCTCAAGTCATTAAGGACAAGTACATGGCTCTAGATATTGTGGAGGAATCAATAAAAAGTCTAGTAAAGAGAATCCAAAATAATTAAATTATTTGGAAAGTGATGATTTTAGCTTTTCCCGTAGTTGGAATTGGTTGGCATGGCATGTAGGGAAGGGAGACAAAGTTCAAATTGGATTAGATCCATGGATATGGAGTAGGGGCTTGCATAGGTTACCTTCATCAATATTTAAACTCTGTCTTAGACTTGGCATTGATTGAGGGTCAACTTGGACTTTGAATTTGGACTTGTATTAAGTTGGACCGATGTGATTTCAATGTCTTTGTTTACTAAAAAGATATAAAATATTTAAATTTAAATGAAAGAATTGTTGAAAATGTAGTGAGTGAAGGTCTTTTGGCTTGTGCCTTAGCTAGTGAAGACCTTGATTTGTCTTTCTCTAGCATGAGCGCGAGCTCATGAGTTAGATGCCAATTTGGATGAGTTGATTTCTAGTTTACTGGAATAATCATCAGGGTTGCATGCATAGTGTTGGAACTTTAGTTACGTGGAGTCGTCTTCAGTTTGACTACAAGACGAGGTTGTAGTTACAAGTTCAGTGAGAATGTGCTAGTCTTCAGTGTTGATTGGAGAGAGAATGAGTTAAGAACTTGAGTGCTGATTGGAGTGAGGACGAGTAGAACTCAGTTAACTCGCAATCAGAACTCAAACTTCTAAATTGAGCTAGGTCTATTTGCATGCTCAAATTGGGTCTATAAAGAGAAGGACGAAGGCATAGACTCATAACAAGTTTGTGAGATCATCTTTGATTGTGGAGTGCGTATTCTTGAGGAGTAAGTGTGCACAAATTTAGGAGGCTTGTGCACTAAAGAATAGGAGCATATTTGCACTCAAAAATAGGGGCCTCTTGTGCCCTAGGAAATAGGAGCCCTAGTGTGCAAGGAAATAGGGGCAAGAAGTGCGTAAGGAAATAGGAGCAGTGATGGGGGATTGCAAGGGGAAGTCTAGGTTATTCAACATGAGAACGAGGTGTTCTTAGAGACAGATTGCTAGTTGCAGGAAGCAACGTGAATTATAATAGATCTAGTTGCTCAAGAACACTCCCTTTTCCATGGGGATATTCTCACTTGTGTTTCTCAGTGTCCCATGTAAATGGATATGACTAGGAATGGTCCAACTAGAGTATCCTTGTATTGGGAGTGCGCCATAGGAACACATCCCCATCGAACCTTGGCTACATATTTGCTCTTGTTCAATTTTGAGTATAATAAGTGGTATTAGAGTTGGGTCCAATCATAAAACCATAAAACATACCTTGAATTTTGAAAATTGTGACCTCTGTTAAACATATTTGATTCAAGTGTTTTTTTTTCCTAGGATGAAAGTGCACCTCATAAGGGTTCTTTTGAGAAGCTATGTTTTTCATAGAATCAACACCTTCAGTAACCACTCATACAACCATATCAAAGATCATGATGTTAGTATTTTTACGTGGTCAAAACCCTCTAAGTGGGAAAGAGTCCACGACCCCAAACAACATGGCTACTTGAGGTAATTTTATTAATGCAAAAGAATTTTTTTTACGTAAGAGAGTTCTCACAATTGGTCATCAACCATGACCCTCCATGCTCTTTAAATAGGGATCATGGACCAATCAGGTTTCAAGCCACAGATCAACAACCATTAGTATTGAGGAGAATATGAGTTCTCAGATCACTCTTTGTCTAAAACACATCGTGATTGTCAGATTACAATGCAACTAATGCATACTAAAGAAACACACTTTTACACAATAGACACATTAGACCAAGTTGAGCTTAACTAACTCCACTGAGTCGAAATACCCTAACATTCCCTCATAAGAACAACGCGGGATAGGATTGAAGGATTTACAAAGGTGATACAATAGGAGAAAGGAGGAGGCATTAGAGCCTATCCCCTCTTATTGACGAGTTCTTGAACTCTTAACATACATCAAAGTTCAAAAAACTTTGCTTCTGTAAGAGACTTTGTGAAAATGTCTACAACTGAGAAATAACACTTCAATAACTCGATTGTGAATGAGCTTTTTGATGAAGTGCATTTGTAACTCAATGTGTTTGTTATGCTGATGCTGAATTGGATCTTTGGCAAACTTGATGGCAGTATGAAGAAAGAGTAATAACCTGCCGCTTCTTACAACCCCAAGTGACAGGTCTACAATCAAAATTGAAAACATGACTTGCAATAGACTTCCGGTCGTCAGGGTTGCTAGCCCAATCTGAATCAGTGAAACCAACCAACAAAGGAGACGACCCTGCACTATAATGTATCCCAAACTGAATTATACCATGGATACGTTGAAGTACCTTTTTTGTTGCTTTCCAGTTACTTTAATTGGGTATTTGCATATACTAGGCAACAAGACCAACAACAAAGGAAATATCAAGACAGGTATGATTCAAATATTAGAGGCTACCAACTAACTGGCAGTACAAGTCACATAAACTTTGGGTGTAGTACAGGTGACAACAAGTTTGACTCCAGATTTAAAGGGAGAAGGGGTTGGTTTACTATCTTCCATGTGAAAATGGTGAAGAGGGTAACATTCATACTTAGATTGGGAAAGTGAAATTCCTTCCTTGATTTGCAACTGTCTCATGGTTTGTCGAACTCGAACCTTGAGGTTCGAAATTCATCAAACCCCAAAAAATTTAAAATTTGATCAGGTTCGTTGAACCTCAAGTTGAACTTAAACGAATTTGTAGTGCTAATTCGAACCCCAACATGAATTTCAAGACGATTTGTTTCGAATTTTTTATGAGGGTCGAGGTAAAAAAGCACGAGGGTTTCGAGGTAAAAGTCTGCCACATGCACCTTCGCCACACCACACAATTTTACACTGTTGGCTTGCTGCTTCCTCTTTTCATTCTTTTGCTCTCAGAGCTTGAACCCTCTTGATTGTAAGTTTGCAATTGCTAGTGTGCCCTCCCTCACACGATCTCTAACTCTCAAGCCTTGTATCTTTACATGACTGCACAATAATGTAATTGGTTTGTTTGGAAGTGGAACCCTGCTCGACAGACCATGCAAGTGCCTTCTCTAGCTCGAGCAACAAGCCTTGAATGATGCATCTTAGAACTCTCTGCCTCATATTGCTAATTTGCTATGACTAAAATATTGGGCTCAAACTTGTTAATTAATGTCATTGTTGATTGGGCATTATTGCAATTAAGTTATTCATGTATGTTTATTTATTAGGATTCTCACTCATATATGTTTATTGATGTTGTAATGGCGAACCTCGCACAAACTTCATTAAAAGGTTCAATTTTGAATTGAACTTAATTGTTGTCGAACTTGAGTTCGAACCTGAAATGTGTGACATAGGTTTGCAATACTTCGAGGCCAAGGAAATAATGCAAATCACTGAAGTTTGTCATTTCAAACTTCTTCTTAAGGTTAATTTCACATGAGTTAAAAGTTTAGGGTCACTATTAATGTCGATAAGGTCATCAACATAAACAAGGATTATGAAATGACTTCCTCCTTTCTTGGTGTAGGCATTGGAGTTAGAATGGCATCTAAACAAGTTGGTGTCAAGAAAAAAGCTATCCATTTTTGCATAACAAGCTTGGGGAGCTTGTTTAAAACCATAGAGATATTCCTTAAGGCAGAAAACATGGATGGAGTTACTCTAAACATTGTCAAGAGGTTGTTTCATGTAGATTTCTTTGTATATCCCCATGCAAGAAGGTGAATTTAACATCCATTTGATGGGCCTCCTATCAATGTGAGGCAACAAGGGCTAGAACAGAGTGGTTGGAATTCATTTTTGCAACAGGGAAAAGGTTTCATTATAGTTAATTCCTTCAACTTGAGAGAATCTTTTAGTAACTAATTGGGCCTTATGTCTTTCAACACTTCCATTTGATGCATACTTAGTTCTATACACCCATTTACATCTGACAAGTTTTCTTTCTTTTAAAAGAGGGACAAGTTCCCATGTATCGTTTGCCATTAAGGAACAATATTCTTCATTAATTGCTATTTTCTAATTTGGATGGCTTAAAGCATTTTCAAATGTTTTTGGCTCATGAGTCTTTGAAACTTGAGCTAAAAGAGAGGAGGCTCACTCTAACTATGTGAATGATTATAACATTGGTCTGTAGGATCACCAATTGCTTCTTGTGTTGAACATACCCATCTAGGAAGTTGTGGTGTTGGTGCAAGTTCATGTTTGATGGGCTCATCTGGAGGAAGGTGAGAAGCTAGAGGTGGATTTACATCCTCATTGTAGGAGAAACCATAATAGGAACACAAGGTGGGAGTGGCACAAATGCTAAAGCTGGATCATAAGTCGAAGAGGGCACAACTATCGAATTAGTCTCATAGGGTAAGAGATTTTCATCAAATTTAACATATTTTCTAATGATTACTTCATTGGAGTAGGGTTGAAGAAGTCTATAACTTTTTACATCTTCATAATATCCAACGAAAATACACTTTTCACTTTTAGGATGTAAGGCTTTCCTCTTCTCATCAGGGGTGTAAGGCCATGCTATACTACCAAATACACAAAAGTGCCTTGTGTTTGGCTTAATGTAAGTCCATGCTTATTATGTTTTATATTTTTTAAAGCCTTTGTGGGAGTGTGATTTACTATGTAATTGTTACATTGATTGCTTTTGCCCAAAAATGAAGACTTAATCCTTTAGATTGAATCATTCAATTAGCCATTTCTTTTAATGTACGATTATTTCTTTCAAAACACCATTTTGTTGTGGTGTATATGGAACAATATATTGCATTTGAATGCTTATGGTGCTGTAAGTTGTGAATTTATTGTTAACATATTCACCTCTATTATTTGTTCTTAACTTTTGCAGTTGAGTGCAAATTATTTTTCTACAAGGGCCGCCGTGTAGGCCAACAACAAGTCAAAAACTTCACTCTTATGTTTTAAGAAGTAAATCCAAGAGCATTTTTAAAAGTCATCAATAAAAGTTAAAAAGTACTTCAACCTAGAGAAAGGAGAAGAAAGTGGACCACACAAATCACTATGAACAAGCTGCATAGGGGTTGAGGTGTGTTATGAGGCAGGTTTGTCAAAATTGTCACCAATAACACAATCAACGCAAACACCATCTCCACAAGAAACGAGATGAAGACTAATCACCATAATTTGATTACATAGTTGCTGTAATGAGTGATAGTTTAGGTGACCAAATAACTCATACCTAAGTTCACTTAAGTCATTGTTGTGAGCAATAAAAACTGAGGGAAAAGGTGATGACCCAAAGTTATTAAACTTGTACAACTTGGTAATATCATCGACAATTCCTATAGCAAGGACATGCTTAAGATCTTTGAAGTCCTTGATTACAACTTGGTGAGGTGAAAAGTCTATTGTTGTACCCTCACCTGAATGAGTGATCTGATATATTGATAGAAAGTTGTTGGAAAGACTTGGAACACATAATACATCATTGAAATGACCATTGTTTACTTGAACTATTATAAACCCTACAACACTTTGAAATCTATTATCACTAACAAATATTTGTTTGGTGTTACAATCATTAAGTGTAGAAAAAATGTCTTTATCCTTAGCCATATGATAAGTTGTTGTATGCACTAGAAGTAGAGGTTGTATTGAAAGAGAAACCATAAGCAAAAGGTGCATGTCCATGAGAAAAAGTGTTAGAAGAGGAATCAAGATTGATGTTGTGCTTTAGCCTTGTTCATTGCTGCTTCCAAGACATCCATCTTTTTAAAACATTTAGACTTCAGATGACTGCCTTTCCCATAATAATTGCAATGTTTCTCAGTCTTCTTGCTCTTTGATTTTGGTCCTTTGTCACCATTTGGAGTAGAAGTTGGCTAAGAGGGTTTAGGACTCTGGTTTTGCTTCTTGTTGCTATGATGTTGCTTTTTTGGATGCTTGTTTATTTTTTTGGGTCACTAGGGCCTTGTTAGATGTACTTATGGTGCTAATCACTCTAGTTTGCAAGAACTTGTCTTGCTTTCTAATCAGAGAGTCATAAAAAGATTCAAGAGAAGGATTTTGACATGCAACCCCTAGAGCTTCTCTAGCGGCATAAAATATAGATACAAAAATAGAATATGCATAACCAAGTATTTTGAATTTAGATAAATAATCTTTAATGTAGAAGTCATTAGGACTTAAAGTCATGATCTGATTTTCAAGCTGATGATATCTAATTGCATTAGATTCACCAAATATTTTTTCAACTTTTCCTAGGCTTCATTCACGTCGTTGATTCCTTGAATATAAAATCACAAATTAGGAGAAATGGACATTTCAATTAATCTACATACTTCGTCATTCTTATTATCCCTTTTGGCTTTTTTATTAGCATCAATGGGGGCCTTTTCTTTCCCTAAGGTAAGCCGATATAATCCTTTACTTCTTAGTACATCCTCTATGTGGGATTTCCATGAGAAGTAGTTGACACTGGCAAGCAAAAGTTCACTTAGAGTGGCCATATTAAAATATGCAGATAATATGGTTTCACAAGCTGAAATTGATTGTTTGGATGGAAAACTAACAAACAAATAGGCTGTTTAAAAAAAATGGCATTGAATACGAACTTTGAATGTGAAAGTTATGCCCTTTTACAAAAAAATATTAATTGTGACAAAGAGCCACGTGGTAGGTAGAAGTTGGCCCATGTGGTGATGGATGTTGTCGAGAAATAAAATATTATTTTTGTCTCATTAGCTTTGCCTATAAGTTTACCTTTACAGATGAATTACTTTATGAAGTGACCCACTTTTATAAAACAAGTGCAAGGAAGTTACTTTACAAATGAGAGTTGTATGCAAAATATAACCTAAAAAATATTAAAATTATTTTATAGTGTTTCACTTTTATAATACAAGTGAAATACACTTTCCAATGAAGTTATGAAATAACTTAAGTTTGCATGAACATTCCCCAAAAAGTAACTTAAAAAAAGATTTGAACTAAAGACTTTTTACTAGATAAAATAACTTTTAGTCAAGTGAGCTACTACAAAACACTAACAATAGTAGTGAAGTGAGATGGGAGAGCTATTGTTGTTGTTGTTGGTGTTAAAACTTAAAAATGTAGTGAAGTTAGCTAGCGAAGACTTCGACCTGTCTTTCTGTAGCATGCATGCGAGATCATGAGATAGACTTCAGTTGTGATGAGTTGATTTTCAGTTCACTGGAATGGTCATTAGGAGACTGTCTGTGTAGTGTTCAAGCTTTAGTGCATTAGAGTCTTCTTCAGTTAAACTATAGGATGAGTGGGATGAAACAAGTTCAATTAGGACGAGTTAAGACTTTAGAGACAAGTGAAGATGGGAAGTGTGAAGTCCTTAGTTAACTCGGTTCACAACTAGAGAAAATCAAGGAGCAACTCGAGCCAGTTAACAAAGAGCCAGTCTAGGTGTAACTGGTAAAAACAACTCATTGCACTAGTGTGAACAACCATTCGAACTTGGCTACTTGCATGCATTGAAAGTCTATTAAGGCAGAGAAGGACGAAGGCACAAAGATTTGATGATTCTTTGTTGATGGTATAACACATTGATTGAGGAGCGAAGATCAAGAATTTGAAAAGCAACCTGAGACTAGGCTTAGTTGGAAATGATTGTGTGAGGGCCGAGAGCAATTTCTCAAGGCAGAGAGTATTGATAGGCTAAGAACAATTTATGGCGCTGAGATTAGTGAGAAGAAAGTTGAGAGCTTTCTCAAAAGGCTATTTGTTGGCTACAGTAGCAGCGCACTAAATTGTGAAAGGTTTATTTGCGCAAAGAACAATCAATAAGAAGACCACAACAACGAAAGCAAGTTTTCCTATTTGGGTTTCTTGGGTAAAACATGAGTGTCAAATTTATGTGTGCATGTGTTTTTATTTAAAGTATTTTCTGCTGCATGTTGAATGTTAAGAAACTGTGTATCTTGGTGAAAGTTAAACTTGGTTTCAGTTTTCAGTTGCCTTGATTTTTTTAGTAAATTCATCTTAGTTGCAGCGTTTCAAGAAAATTAACATGGCATCAGAGCGAAGTTCTGTATAAAAGCCAACACCAAGATTGTTCAGTCAGTCGGCTTGTGTTGGAGTTTGAAGAGCAATATTTTGGATAATAATATTTTGGATAGAAGTATGTCGTTCCAAGGACTAAGGGAATCTTGTAGTTTAGAGGGAGCCTCTAATTTTTTCTCATGAAGGGAGCGAATGTTAGTGGTATTGGAAGATAATGGGGTGCTAGAATTTGCGAAGAACCCACAAATTGCACCTATAGATGGTCAACAGTTGATCTTGCATAACAAGAATGACACCAAGGCTAAGAGGACTATTCTTGAGGGGGTCAAAGACGACATTATCCCTCATCTCCATTGGAAGACGACAACAAATGATATGTTGATAGCCATCTTGGATTTGTATCAGGGATCTAGTGATGCTAGGAAGCTTGCCTTGAAGGACACGCTAAGAAATATCCAAATGAGCAAAGAGAGCTCATCATTACGTACCTTTCCAAGTTCATCTAGGTTCGGAATGACCTAGCTGGAGTGGGCGAGATTGTAGTAGACAAAGACCTTGTGAGTCTTGCACTATTGGGACTTCATAAGTCTTGGGAGAATTTCTGTGATATAGTCAATGGAAAAGAGAATATTCCCAATTGGGAAAGGCTGTGGGGAGATTGCGTCTAAGAAGAAATTCGAAGGGGGAGGAGAGTTAAAATTTCAGTGAAGGTAGAGGATGAAGAGAACTTTGCCTTAACAGGCAAAGGGAGCAAGGCCCAGGGCAAAAAGAGCCAAGGCAAGGCTGAGTCTAGTTAGAAGGGCGAGAAGAAGAAAAAAGATTTGAGCAAGATAAAATGCTTCTCTTGCCACCAGTTTGGGCACTATGCCACTAAGTTTGCTAATCGGAAGAAGGGGTCTAATAAGGACCATGTGGCAGCATCAACCGAGTTAGATGAGTTTACTTCTTATTTTGCCACCAGTTTGGGCACTATGCCACTAAGTTTCCTAACCGGAAGAAGGGGTCTAATAAGGACCATGTGGCAGCATCAACCGAGTTAGATGAGTTTACTTCTTATTTTGAGAAGGATTTCTCATTGATAGCTTGCATGGCAAGCTCAGTGGCCAACAACGTGTGGTATATTGATAGTGGAGCATCCTTTCACATGACCGAGAACAAGAGTTACTTCAGCCAATTGATAGAGAAGGATATGCAGTTTCATATAGAGATGGGAGATGATGGTAGGAATCTAGTGCAAGGCGTGGGTATAGTCAAGTTTGAGAGGGAGTCCAGAAAATCTCTCTACCTTCGACATGTCATCTATGTCGCAAGGTTGAAGAAGAACCTTGTTTCAGCCTCAACCTTGGAGAACAAGGGGTATGAGATTATCTTCAGTAGAGGGAAGGTCTTCATCAAGCATCTCAACTCCAGAGAAGTTACGCAGATTGGAGTCAGAATGAGGAACCTATAATGGCTATAGTTTGAGACCATTGCAACCTTGAGTAGCAAGGTAGGATGTGAGCATGGCAGAGATGTGGGGGAGCTTTGGCATTGATGCATGGGGCATTTGCATCATGGGGCGTTGAAGATCCTTCAACAGATAGCCACAAGGCTACCACAGTGCAAGATTGACCAACATGAAGTGTGAAAGGGCTGCACACTTGGAAAGTATGCAAAGTCATCTTTTTAAGGCCAAGATAACAGAGCTAAAGGGATTTTGGAGTCGATACATCGAGACGAATGTGGGCCCTTCACTTCTCCATCCCTCATGAGTTATAGGTACCATGTCACCTTCATAGACGATATATTCAAAAGACATGGATCTTCTTAATGAAGAAGGAGGAGGAGGTCTTCTCCAAGTTCATGGAGTTTAAGGCTTTGGTAGAAAACCAGACCGAGAAGAATATCAAAGCATTGAGGAGTGAAAATGGCGGGGAATATGTCTCCAATGCTTTTAGAGACATGTGTGCTAAGGAGGGCATTAGGAGAGAGGTTACAACACCCCAAAACCCTTAGTAGAATGGGGTGGCTAAGAGGAAAATCTGTTGAAATTTGGTACCGAAGGACAGGTGGTTCCCTTAGGCTTTGATCTTTGGCCTAGGGAAAAGTGTCCAAAAGAATTTAATTTTTCTCCTAAAGTGACTTTATAATTTTATAAAGTTAAATCTAATTTAAAAGTGACTTTAAGTGATAAAGTTACTAAGTCTAATTTTAAAGTAAATGAAAAATTAGAAAGGAAAAGTGACTTTGGAAATAAATGACTAAGTGGGTCTTTATTAAAGTGGGGTGAATTAAAAAAAATAGAAAGTGAGATTTAAATGAGCATTTAATCTCAACCATTGATCTAAATCTATTTCAGCCATTGCATTTAGAGATCACCCAAAAGTCACTTGGATCACCCAAAAGTCACTTGGAGTTATATTAAAGGAGGAAAATGAGGAAAAGGTCATTCATTCTTTCATGAGCAGATTGGGAGAAGGAGAGCAAGAGAGCAAGAGAGATTTCTGAGCAGGGAGGAGAAGGAGACAGCAGCTTGGCACACATTCCAAGGCAGCAGTTGAGCAGATTTGTATAGCTGATTCAGCACATAGTGAAAGGCAGATTTTTGCACAAAAATCGAGGAGCAGTTTGCTGATTTTTCTGCACACAAAACGGAGGCCGTACAACATTTATTGCGGTCCTGTTTGCTGTAATTTCCAGATTGCTGTGAGGCACGGGAAAGGAGATAAGTTGTAAATTTGCTCGCTGATTTTTTGCTGAATAATTGTCACTGTAAAAAGGCAATTTTCAGAAATAAAGAAGAGCTCTCAAACTGGTTTTCCCCAAGAGTTGTAGGGGGTTTTTCCAGGGTCAAGTTGACAAAAAATATCAGTGTTTTAATGGCTGTTTTTGATTGCTGATTTTTAATTCTGCAATTTCCAGCATTCTAAAAAATTTCCAGAATTTGTGTTTTCATCAATATTTATTTTTTCAATCTGTTAAATGTATGGTTATGGGAATGGGCATTTAACTACATGGGAGAAATAAGGAGAAACTGAAAACCGGGGTGGGAAAACAGAGATTTTTACATGGTATCAGAGCTTGAGTACTGAAGGGCAGTTTGGGACAGCAAAAGGAAAAATTACAGTTGCTGATTTTTCACTCAGAAAATTCCAGCAAGCTGATTTTTTCATAAACAACAGTTTTATCTTTACTACAGCAGTGCTATTTTTCAGTTTTAGGACAGCAGGATGTCATTGGGATTGAGGGTGGAGGATAGGCTGGATGGGCATATAAATTACAACGTTTGGAAGGAGAGAATGCAGAGTATCTTTGAGGAGGCAGAAGTCTGGGATATCATGGTGCATACCGCACAGAACCCTGTTGTTGTGCCCACTGATGTTACTCAGTTGGCTGAGTATAAAAAGAAGAACAATAAGGGTAAGAGGCTGATTCTAGACGGAATCAAAGACCATTGCATTCCTCATGTGAGAGGAAAGAGCAATGCCCATGAGATGTGGACAGCATTGTCCAATCTCTACCAAAGTACCAATGAGAAACGGAAGATGGTCCTGAAAGAGAAGTTGAAGAACATTAAGATGGGGAATGATAGTGCAGCTGGATATCTCACAAAGATTACCAATGTGAGAGATGAGTTGGCAGCGATTGGAGAGGCCATTCCATCCACTGAGTTGGTGCGTATTGCAGTGAATGGCCTCCCCCGTTCATGGTTGAACTTTGCTGATGGGGTTTGTGCACGTGAGACCCTTCCCACATGGGAGAGGTTTTGGGATGATTGTATTCAGACAGAGATCAGGAAAGGACAGCTTGGGGCAGCCAAGCCAGTTGAGCAGGATGAGGACGTAGCACTGGTGGCAGGAGGCAAGAAAGGCAAAGGGAAGAAGCAGGCTTCCACAAGCAGTGGTGGGGGCAAAGGTAAAGGTAAACAGGGGAACACACAGAAGGACTTCCAAGGTGAAGTGTTGGAATTGTCAAAAGATGGGACACTATGCAGTTGTGTGTCCGGAGAAGAAGAAGAAGAAGGGGAAGAACCAGGACGTGGCAGCTTCAGCAGAGATTGAGGACTTTGCAGGTCGTTTTGACCGGGAGTTTGCGTTCACTACGTGTGAGTCCTCTAGTGCAGGATCACCTGCCACACAGGTTCAGAGGGAGCATGCTTTTCCCTCGATTAGCGGAGCATCTTCAGGTATCTGGTATGTGGACAGTGGGGCTTCACGTCATATGACAGGAGTCCGTGAGTACTTCTCAGAGCTTTCAGAGAGTGGCACTGATATTGAGGTAGTACTCGGTGATGACAGAGTTGTTAGAGCAGTCGGGGTGGGGACAGTGACATTTCAGAGGGAGTCCAAACCTCCCTTGAAGGTGTCAGAGGTTCTTTATGTGCCAGGGATGAGGAAGAACCTCATATCCGTCTCAGCTTTGGAGGACAAAGGATATGAGGTACTGTTCAGGGGAGGACAGGTGTTGATGTATCCCAGGGGCACTCCAGCTCATTCAGCTAGAGTGATAGGTGTACGCCATGCAAAGGTGTACAAGTTTGCATTCCAACCCCTTTTGGCATTGAGCAGTAGTACCGACAGCAAAGCTAGCAGTTCTGAGCTGTGTGAGATTTGGCACCGTAGGATGGGACATATGTATCATGGAGCCTTGAGGACATTGCGGGAGATCACTACAGGTGTGCCAGATTTCAGTACTGATCACTTTGATACTTGCAGAGGTTGTGCGATGGGCAAGTTTGCCAAATCCCCTTTTCCCAGCAGTGACAGCAGAGCGACGGGGATACTTGATTTGATTCATTCCGATTTGAGCGGTCGGATGTCTCATGTTTCCTTGAGTGGATATGAGTACTATGTGTTATTCATTGATGATCACTCCAGGAGGACCTGGATCTATTTTTTGAAGACCAAGAGTGAGGTCTTCAAGCGGTTTCAGGAGTTCAGAGCTCTTGTGGAGACTCAGACAGGTCGAAAGATCAAGTCCTTGAGGTCGGACAATGGAGGAGAGTACACCCTTGGAGAGTTTGTTGACTATTGTGCGGAGGCAGGCATTAGGAGGGAGTTCACTGTTCCTTACAACCCCCAGCAGAACGGAGTTGCAGAGAGGAAGAACAGATCCATCATAGGGGCTGCCAAAGCCATGTTACATGATCAGGAGTTGCCATTGTTCTTGTGGGCAGAAGCCTGCAACACAGCTGTTTACTTGCAGAACAGGAGTCCGCATCGTGCCTTGGGGCACATGACTCCGGAGGAGGCTTTCTCTGGGAAGAAGCCTGATATTGGTCATCTTCATATCTTTGGATGCATAACATACTCCTATATACCCAAGGAGAAGAGGACCAAACTAGAGCCCACTGCATAGAAGGGTATCTTTGTGGGCTACAATGAGACTTCAAAGGCCTTTCGGATTTACATTCCTGCACAGAGGAGAGTTGTTGTCAGACGGGATGTGAAGTTCGAGGAGGACAGGGCCTTTAGGAGGTCACAGGAGTTAGAGTATCTGGATTAGCCAGACCCTCAGCAGCAGTTGAGTCAGTCACAGGGATCCAGTGGGCAGGGATCAGGAGGATCCGGAGGTACATCCATGAGGATGTCAGGTCCATCAGTGAGCAGTGGCTCGCCGAGCCAGAGGGGTGGTGCTCCACGCAGCATGCAGAGCAGTTCACAGAGCAGTTCACTAGGGAGTCCACTGATGGACAGTTCACACGGTACCTCAACTTCTATAGGTTCAGGTGCAGGCAGGAGGACAACAGACAGACAGTCAGGAGTTCAGGCTACTGATGATGATGAGGAGGAGGAGTTTCATTCTCCGGTGGGAGAAGTGCGCTCAGGGAAGAGGAAGCCCAAGTGGCTTCAGGACACCTTGAGAGATGCCACATCTGTTGCTGAGCTGAAGAGGCCGGTCAGAGAGAGTAGACCACCTGAGAGGTTTTGTAGTTATATGGCGATGGTTACCAGCATCCTTGACTCTGAGCCTTCTAGCTATGAGGAGGCAGCTAGCCAGCAGGTCTGGAGAGAGGCCATGCAGGAGGAGTATTCTTCTATCATGAAGAATGATGTTTGGGAGGTGGTGCCGAGGCCTGAGGGCAAATCCGTGGTTACTTCCAAATGGCTTTACAAGGTAAAGCATGCTGCAGATGGCAGCATTGAGAAATTCAAAGCGAGGTTTGTGGCTAGAGGGTTCTCCCAGGTAGAGGGAGTTGATTATGAGGAGACCTTCGCTCCCGTGGCTCGATATACTTCGATCCGCTCCATTATATCGATAGCAGCAGAGATGGGTTGGAAGATCCACCAGATGGATGTGAAGACCGCATTTCTCAATGGCTTCATACAGGAGGAGGTGTACATTGAGCAGCCACAGGGCTTTGAGGTGCATGGGAAGGAGTCCCATGTGTGCAGATTGAAGAAGGCCCTTTATGGCCTGAAGCAAGCTCCCAGAGCTTGGTACTCCAGGATAGATGCATACTTGCAGGGGATGGGTTTCACAAAGAGTGAGGCAGATCCGAACCTTTACTTTATTGTGATTGGTGAGGAACCTCTCATTCTGGTGCTGTATGTGGATGACTTGATCATTACAGGTGCAGAGAGACTCATAGGGCACTGCAAGAGAGATCTTGCGGCGGAGTTTGAGATGAAGGACATCGGCTTGATGCATTACTTTTTGGGTTTGGAGGTGTGGCAGGAGGAGGGGCATTTCTTCCTGGGGCAGGGGAAGTATATTGTGGACATCCTTAGCAGATTCCACATGGAGGATTGTAGACCCATGTCGACACCGATGATCACCAACTGGAAGAAGCTTCATGCTTCGGATTCCGAGTTGGTGGATCCCACATTGTACAGGCAGCTGATTGGTTCCTTGATGTATTTGGTCAACACTAGACCAGATATCTGTTTTGCAGTCAACACGATGAGTCAGTTTATGTGTGAGCCTAGGAAGGTTCACTGGGTGGCTGCAAAACACATTTTGCGGTACTTGCAGGGGACAATGGATTATGGTCTGGACTACAGGCAGGGAGATGGAGTGAGATTGGCAGGATACACTGATTCTGATTGGGCAGGTTGTGCTTCTGATAGGAAGAGCACTTCAGGGTGTTGTTTTGGGTTGGGTTCAGCAGTAGTGTCATGGTTCAGCCGGAAGCAGCAGTCAGTAGCACTGAGTTCAGCGGAAGCAGAGTATATGGCAGCCAGTCTAGCTAGTTGTGAGGCCATCTGGCTTCGCAAGATGTTGTTTGGCTTATTTGGTCAGCCGTTGAGACCTTCAGTGATTTACTGTGATAATCAGAGTTGCATTAAACTCACGGAGAATCCAGTATTTCATGACAGGTCAAAGCATATCGGGATCAGATATCATTTCATCAGAGACTATGTTCAGAAGGGAGTTGTGAAACTTGAGTATATTTCCACTGATGAGCAGGTTGCAGATATTCTTACCAAAGCCTTACCACGGGGCAAGCATGTCTACTTCAGAGACAAGATGGGTGTGGTGAGGAACACCTTCCTCGGTAAGAGGGAGTGTTGAAATTTGGTACCGGAGGACAGGTGGTTCCCTTAGGCTTTGATCTTTGGCCTAGGGAAAAGTGTCCAAAAGAATTTAATTTTTCTCCTAAAGTGACTTTATAATTTTATAAAGTTAAATCTAATTTAAAAGTGACTTTAAGTGATAAAGTTACTAAGTCTAATTTTAAAGTAAATGAAAAACTAGAAAGGAAAAGTGACTTTGGAAATAAATGACTAAGTGGGTCTTTATTAAAGTGGGGTGAATTAAAAAAAATAGAAAGTGAGATTTAAATGAGCATTTAATCTCAACCATTGATCTAAATCTATTTCAGCCATTGGATTTAGAGATCACCCAAAAGTCACTTGGATCACCCAAAAGTCACTTGGAGTTATATTAAAAGAGGAAAAGGAGGAAAAGGTCATTCATTCTTTCATGAGCAGATTGGGAGAAGGAGAGCAAAAGAGCAAGAGAGATTTCTGAGCAGGGAGGAGAAGGAGACAGCAGCTTGGCACACATTCCAAGGCAGCAGTTGAGCAGATTTGTACAGCTGACTTTACACATAGTGAAAGGCAGATTTTTGCACAAAAATCGAGGAGCAGTTTGCTGATTTTTCTGCACACAAAACGGAGGCCTTACAGCATTTATTGCTGTCTTGTTTGCTGTAATTTCCAGATTGCTGCGAGGCACGGGAAAGGAGATAAGTTGTAAATTTGCGTGCTGATTTTTTGCTGACTAATTGTCACTGTAAAAAGGCAATTTTCAGAAATAAAGAAGAGCTCTCAAACTGGTTTTCCCCAAGAGTTGTAGGGGGTTTTTCCAGGGTCAAGTTGACAAAAAATATCAGTGTTTTAATGTGTTTTAATGGCTGTTTTTGATCGCTGATTTTTAATTCTGCAATTTCCAGCATTCTAAAAATTTTCCAGAATTTGTGTTTCCAGCAATATTTATTTTTTTCAGTCTGTTAAATGTATGGTTATGGGAATGGGCATTTAACTACATGGGAGAAATAAGGAGAAACTGAAAACCGGGGTGGGAAAACAGAGATTTTTACAAAATCTGCATCATAGTTGGAGTGGCCAAGGCCATGTTGCATGACCATGGTCTGCCCTTGTTCTTGTGGGCAGAGGCATGCAATGTTGTAATGTTTTTGCAGAACAAGAATCCACATAGGGTGCTTGGATGAGTTACACCGGAGTAGGCTTTCATAGGCAAGAAGCCTGTTGTTTCTCACTTCCACATCTTCGGGACAAGAGTTTACTGCCATGTGCCCAAAGAGAGTAGGAAGACGCTGGAACCCACGACAGGGAGTTTTCGTGGGTTACTGTGAGACACCTCAAGCATATAAGGTGTACTTACCTTCACTCAGGAAGACAATTATCAGGCAAGACGTGCGGTTTGAGGAGGACAGAGCTCTGAGGGAGTCTTTGGAGTGAGAGCAGGTTGGAGTGTCTGAGAAGCTTCTCGCTCCGAAGCAGGAGCCTTAACCAGTACCACAGATTGAGTCTCAGCCTAGTGCCAAGCAGGTCGTACAATAGGATGACAAGGACTTATTGCAAGATGAGGAGGAGAGATTAGGATGAATGCAGACAACCACTCAGTCAGTGACTCCAAACATAGGGAGGAAGAGTGCCAAGTGGGCTGAGAGGTTGATTCAAGAGGCTCAGGAGTGAGTTGAGACTCCTAGCTCTACATTTAGGTAGAGAAAGCAACCACAGAGGTACACCGGGTACATGGCATTGATGACTGAGTTGTTAGAGTCAGAGCCTTCTTGTTACGAGGAGGTAGCCTCTCAGTAGGTTTGGCGGGATGCGATATGGAGGAGTGTTCCTCCACCATGAAGAACGATGTCTGGGAGATTGTGCCACGTCTAGAGGGCAAATTAGTGGAGGCTCACGTTGGGTGTAAGCTCACGTTGGGTGTACAAGGTGAAGCATGGAGCAGAAGGGAGTGTGGAGAAGTACAAGGCCAGGTTTTTGGCCAAGGGCTTCTCGTAGAGTGAGGGCATTGATTATGATGAGATGTTTATCCTAGTGGCTCGTGATTCATCCATCAAGACGGTTCTGACACTTGTAGCATAGATGGGGTGGAAGATCCACCAGATGGATGCGAAGACAACTTTCCTCAATGGAGTGGTGAGGAAGAGATTTATATGGAGCAACCAGAGGGGTTTGAGACTTTTAGTAGAGATACTCATGTCTACTTGTTGAAGAGAGCTCTTTACGAGCTCAAGCAGGCACCGAGAGCATGGTACACTCGCATTGACAACTACCTTCAGGGATTGGGCTTCACTAAGAGTGAGGCAGATGCCAACCTGTAATATATCGCTGTTGTAGGGCTTCTGCGCATTCTAGTGCTCTATGTTGACGATCTTATCTAGACTGGAGCAGACCACTTGATTTAGGACTGTAAGGAAGATCTTGCAAGAGAGTTTGAGATGAAGGACATAGGGCTTATGCACTGTTTCCTTGGGCTGGAGGTATGGCAATGTGATGGAGAAATCCTTTGGGAGCAGGAGAAGTACACTATAGAGATCCTAAGGAGGTTTCATATGCAAGATTGCAAGCTCATGACCACGCCTCTAGTCATAAACTAGAGGAAGGTGAACACTAGTATATGACTACTAGCTTGGCAACATGTGAAGCCATTTTTGACGAGGAAGTTGCTTCTAGGTCTTTTCAGGCAGGTGTTGGAGCCCACAATGATTCAATGTGACAATCAAAGTTGCATTAAGCTCTTTGAGAATCCAATGTTTCATGACTGCTCCAAGTGCATTGAGGCCAGGTACCATCATCTTAGGGACTATGTGGAGAAAGGGATAATAAAGCTACTGTACACTCCCACAGATGAGTGGGTTGCAGATATATTGATGAAGGCCTTAGTCAAAGGCAAGTTCATGTTTTTCAGAGATAAGTTGGGAGATGTATAGAATCCCTTCCTCGCTAAGAGGGAGTGTTGAAAATGTAGCAAAGTAAGGTCTTCTAGCTTTTGCCTTGGCCAATGAAGACTTCAATTTGTCTTACTCTAGCATGCATGCAAGATCATGATATATACTTCAGTTGTGATGAATTGATTTATAGTTCATAGGAATGGTCATCAATAGACTTCATGCTTAGTGTTGGAGCCTCAGTGCATTGGAGTCTTCTTCAGTTAACTACAAGATAAGTGGAACAAGACAAGTCTAGTTAGGACAAGTTAAGACTTCGGAGACAAGTGAAGATGTGATGAATTGAGTCCTCAATTAACTCGGTTCACAACTAGAGAAAATCAAGGAGCAACTCGAGCCAATTAATTGAGAGTTGGTCTAGGTGTAACTGGGACTTGCTCTAGTTACTTGGCAAAAGTAACTCGTTGCACTAGTGTGACAACCATTCAAACTTGGCCTTTGGCCTTTTGCATGAATCAAAAGTCTATTAAGGAAGAGAAGGATGAAGGCACAAAGATTTGATGATTCTTTGTTGATGGTATAACCCATTGATTGAGGAGCGAAGTTCAAAAATTCAAAGAGCAAGACGAGACTAGGTTTAGCAAGAAACGATTGTGTGAGGGATGAGATCAAGAGGAAGGGCCAAAAGTAGTGACAGTCTGAGTACAATTTGTGGAGCTGAGATTAGTGAGAAGGAAGCTGAGAGCTTTCTTGGAGGCTATTTGCTGGTGCAGTAGCAGCACATTGAATTGTAAAATATTTATTTGCTTAAAGAACAACCAACAAGATGACCACAACAACAAAAACAAGTTTTAGCATTTGGGTTTCTTGGGTTACACAGGTGTCAAATTTATGAGTGCATGTGCTTTTATTTCAAATATTTTCTGCTACATGTTGAATGTAGCATAAACTCTATTAATTTTAGATAATAGTGATATGTTCTATGCTTAGCACAATTTAGTTCAATGTTCCTTTAGCAGCCCAATAACAATATCCAATTATTTCCAATAGTAATCACATTAACCATTAATCACATTGACAGTAAATGTAGATAGAACATAAAAACAAATGTGGAAGATAAGCCAAGATAAGAGGACACCAAATTTGGCAGATGCCAGGGAAAAACCCCAATGTGGGGAAAACCCTTTGATCAAATCTTCTTATTATTATTCAATAGTTCAGCATAGAGAGAGAGAGTACAAAAGTCAAATAGACTAGCCCAATACAAAGTCAAATCAGCCCTGTCAAATTTTGCAGTCAACTGTAGTCAAACTTCAACCCTAACCAGAAAGTCAACTTTAGTCAAAACAATAGTAAAACACCTCCTTTGAAGCTCAAAGGCAGTCCAATTCAGCCTCCAACAATGGTCAAAGTCAACCCAAAACAATCACAAAAACTTTGGTCAAACTTGGTCAACCTGCGGTCAAACATGCCTGCGATTAACGTAGGTCAAACAACTCCAAAATCCTCAATTTTTGTGCCAGTCAATGTGGCCTAAAGAAACCGAAATTTTGCCCTCAAACCTGCAGTGAAAATAACCTCAGTTAACGCTGGTCAAACAGTCTGAAATTCTACTATTTCAGTTTTGTGATTTAGCCCAGAAATTCTGTTCGCCTACCCGCACTTGAGAGAGAGAGAGAGAAGCTGCCCAAGTTGTACGAATCAATCTGATGAAGAGATATAGAAGAATGTGTGAGTGATGGATGTCCAAATGAGGTGTGAGGTCTCTTCTATTTATACACTTCATTGTGGGTGAAGATTCACATCCATTGTGCTTCTTGAGCCTACATTAAGCTGAGGCTGACCTGAACGATTTGCACATGTGTGGTCATAAATCCAAAATCACACTTCTATTTGTTCGAATGAGATGATCTTTATATCAATCTTGGACCTCTTGAAAAGAGGAATCCAATGCAATCATCATCTCCATCAAATGAGCTGTCCCAAGGTGGAATTTGGCCCTAGTTGCCAATTTTAACACTCCCTCTCAACTAGGGAGAATTCCACCTGCTAATCCATCTGTCATCATCATGCCATCTTGTCGTCATGTACCATCTCTGTCATCTCTGCTCTGCTCTGCTGAACCATGAAGTAATAATGAAGAAGAATTGATTGAGAGTGAGTCACAAGACCTTACCACTCTCCACTAACAAAAGTCAGTCCAGAGGTAGAACCTCAAATGATCTCAGATCAAGTTGTTGAACATCATGCATCCTAGTCATAGGGATTTCAATAGTACACGATGCGTTCATCGGTAGTGCTATGGTGCCTAACCACTTTTCCCAACTCATTGGCTAGATGAGAGGTACTTCCCAGGAGTCCCAGACTCAATGGGTAGGATATATGCTAGGGCATTGGTAGGAGAAGGTGAACCACTCATCCTGCTCATATGCCATAGGAGAAGGTGAACCACTCATCCTATGCATATGCCAATCGTAGGGGAAGGTGAACCACTCACCCTACACACATGTCAACCATCATGGGGTATCACACGGGAAGGTGAACCACTCACCCTGTACATAATGCACTAGGGGAAGGTGAACCACTCACTCTGTACATAACACACCACTAGGGGAATGTGAACCACTCACCCTATGGTCGCTCATAGCTCCAAGAAGTACCCCAAGCCCCTAGGAGTTCCCAGAGCTCAATGTCCAACTCATGCAGGACCCTCATTGGAGGGTCTTTCCATGACTCCAAGTCTCCCTCGGAAGGTTAAGATTTTGGCCTTCCCTAAAGGCTTCATGAGGATATCTGCGACTTGCTCATCAATTTTGATTTGATGGAGCCTTATTTCTCCCCGTTGTACTTGGAGTGGTCGTGGAACACGAGATTCTCTGAAAGGTGAATCCCACTTTGGTTGTCGCAAAAGATCACAATGGTATCCAACACGTGCTCAAATAGCTTACTGAAGAGCTTCCGCAACCAAATAGCTTCACAATAGGCCATGCTAGCAACAATGTATTCGGCCTCGACGATGCTTAGTGCAACCGATTTCTGCTTCCTACTCATCCAAGAAATTGAAGCAAAGCCCAATGAGAAGCAACATCTAGACATGCTCTTACATTCCATCACACTCTCGACCCAGTCAACATCAGTATATCCATGTAGCCTCAAATTCCCGGCAGTGTATCTCAAACCATAATTGATTGTGCCACGAAGATATTTCAGGAGATTCTTGGCAACAATCCAATGTATGTGATGAGGCTCGACCATAAATTGACTCAATGTATTCACAACAAAGCATATGTCCGGACGGGAGTTTACCAAGAACATCAGGGCCCCCATAAGTTGTCGATACTTGGAAGGGTTTGCCAATTTGGGCCCAGCAACACTTCCACATAGCTTCTTGAAGTTGAGTTACATCGGAGTAGACATAGACTTGCATTCCACCATCCCACATCTCTCGAGTAGCTTCATAATGTATTTTCCTTGAGAAAGGAAAATCTCACCTGGCTTTTGCCAGACCTCCAAGCCTAGGAAGTAGTGCATCAAACCTAGGTCCTTCATCTCGAATTTGGAAGCCAACTCCCTCTTGCATTGATAAATGAGAGGGTCTGCACTTGTCAGAAAAAGATCATCCATATAAAGGACCAGAATGAGAGGCTTGTCCTTTTCAACCTTGAAGTATAGGTTCGAGTCAGCTTCACTCCTTGTAAAACCCAGCTTCATAAGATAGCTATCAATCCTCTCATACCAAGCCCTAGGGGCTTGCTTCAACCCATAGAGGGATTTCTTCAACCTGCATACATGTGTCTTTCGGTCTTGAACTTCGAACCCCTCAGGTTGCTCTATGTAGACTTCCTCCTTAAGCGAGCCATGCAAGAAAGCAGTTTTGACATCCATTTGGTGTAGGCTCCATCCTTGAGAGGAAACAAGAGCTATAATTGAACGGATAGTGGTATATCAGGCAACCGGTGCAAATATCTCATCATAGTCCACTCCTTCCTTTTGAGAGAAGCCTTGAGCAACGAACCTAGCCTTGAACTTTTCAGCACTCCCATCAACTCCATGTTTGATTTTGTAAAGCCATTTTGAAGTGACCACTGACTTGTCCTTGGGTCTAGGAACCACATCCCAGACATCATTCTTCATGATTGATTCATATTCCTCATTCATCGCATCCTTCCAAACTTGGTGTTTCACGACATCTTCAAAACCACATGGCTCAGATTGAACAATGGTACTCATAGCAGCTAAGTACCCTTGGTACCTGTTTGGCTTCTTGCTTTCACGAAATGTCCCCCTTGGTGCAACATGTCTTTCAACATCTTCGAGAGTATCTTTGAGCCACAAAGGTGTTTTCCCTAAGGTAGAGGGCCCACCAGGAGGTGGATCAATGGGATTATCTGTCGGAGATTCATCCTTCTTTCTTGTATCATCATCATTGTCCTTCTAGGGATAGGAAGATCTCTGACTTTCCCAAGGGCAAAATCTTCATCAAAGGTGACATCATGACTTATTTCCACTTCTTTTTGACCAGACACAGATTCTATATGCCTTCGATGTTTCATTGTAGCCCACAAAAGTTCCTTTCTTCCCAGATGCATCTAGCTTGTTTATTTTCTCTTTCGGCACATGAAAATATACGGGACAACCAAAAGTTATAAAATGAGAAACATCAGGTTTCTTATCGGTGAAAACTTCTTCGGGTGTCTTGAAGTCCAATGCTTGATGCGGGCACCTATTTTGAACACATACAACGGTGTTGGCAGCTTCTCCCCATAAGACCTTTGGTAGGCCTTGGTCATGAAGCATAACACGTGTAGCTTCTATGATTGTTCGATTCTTCCTTTTGGCAACTCCATTTTGCTCAGGAGTATATGCAGTAGTGGTCTTCCTCTTAATGCCAACTTCTCTAGAATAGTCATTGAATTCATTTCACTCATATTCGGTTCCATTATCGGTCCTCAATATTTTGATCTTCTTCCCTATTTAATTGTCGACCAAGGCTTTGAAAGAGCAGAACCATTTGAACACTTCGTCCTTCTTCAAGAAATAGATCCATGTTTTGTGAGAGAAGTCATCCACAAAAATTGCATATTACAAGTATCCTCCCAAAGATGTTACGGGCAACATCCCTGATAGATCAGTATGGACCAATTAACGAATATCGGTAGTTTGACTTTCACTTGAAGGGAATGGTCCATGTTTTCTAGCTGCACAACCCTGACAAACTCGTTCATGATCTATGTTGAATTCGAGCATACCTGTGGCCTCGAGCAACGAACCTAGGGCTTTGTAATGAAGGTGGGCAAATCTTCATTGCCATAATTCAGATTGAAGAGAAGTATCGCAAGTCATAGCTCCCAAAGGACTTCCTCCAACCTGATAGAGACCTTCAACCCTAAATCCAAGTGTAAATGCATCTTTCGGGTTCCTTTGCCAAACACGTACCTTCCCATCAACGAATGTCACCTTGAAACCTTTATCTTCCATTGCAAAAATAGACGCTAGGTTCTTTTTAAATCAGGTACATACAATACTTCTTGTAGATGAAGGGTTTGACCTTGATTTAAGTGAAGAGTGACAGTCCCAATCCCTTTCACGGGGTAGGTGGCATTGTCCCCAAGTATGATCTCCAAATTTGTCTTCTTTTCAACCAAATTTGAAAGGGCCTCCTTTTACTTGGTGAAGTGCCTTGAGGCACCACTATCAATCAACCAATGATCCAATGTATTCGGAGGAGAGGCAGTCGTGACGGCAAAAATAAGATAAAATTCTTTTTCCTTATCTACAACATTAGTTTCCTCATACCTGGAGTTTCTCAATTTATTGGGAGGACGACCATTTCCATATTGAGTAGCGGGAGCATTCCCCTTTCCTTTGTTGTTGAACTTGTTCCTTTGATTGCCACTGCCTTTGTAGTTGTTGTTGTCATCATCCCTTCGAGTATCCTTCATGTGAGGACACTCTCTAGCATAGTGGCCAAACTTGTTGCAATTGAAGCATCTTCCCTTTCTTCCTTCTTTGAATTCCGGCTTAAATCCTTGACCTTGTCTTCTTGGACCAACATTGTTCTTCCTTTTAGCATGAGCGCAGAATGCGGTAGGATTATTTCCATTTGAGGGCTTATCTCTTTCCATCATCCTTATTTCTTTTTGAGTGCATCTAGTCAATAATTCATCAAAACCCGAAATTTTGTCATTGTTGAGGATGGTGGGGTTAAACACTTCCCATTCTCTTATAAGACCTCCAAGTGCAATAAGAGTGAGCTCCCTATTGCAAACAACTTCTCCAGTAGATAGGAGAGCATTCTTGATTTCGATAATCCTAATGAAGTAGGATTGAATGAACTCTCCCGTATCCATCTTGATGTCTTTCAACTTGTTCTTGAGAAAGAGGATTTGATTTGCATTGTTAACTTTGAACATCCCAACCACCTTGTCATACATCTCCTTAGATGTTTCCAAATCAGAAATATAGGCAACCAAAGGCTTGTGAATGGAATCAACCTGGATCAGGGCACATCAAGCCAACAAATCAACAACAATTTTCTTAGCTTTGACCTCATCTTTCTTGTACTTCATTTTTGCAGCAGCGGATGCATTTGAAGGAGGCTCCACCACGCTTATTTTGGCATAGTACATAGTGATAGCATCATTATTTTCCAGAGTCAAATCCAGAGACATCTTCCATACATGATAGTCGGATTTGAAGTATGATGTAGTCATCATTGAAGCATGATGTAGTCGTTATTGAAGCTAGCTCAAAATTCTTGTCCAACAACTTTCCTTAGTGATTTTGCTTGGGCTTTGTCTTCACTTGGGCTCAGATACCATGTTAATTTAGATAACAATGATATGTTCTATGCTTAGCACAATTTACTTCAATGTTCTTTTAGCAGCTTAATAACAATATCCAATTATTTCCAGTAGCAATCACATTAACCATTAATCACATTGACAATAAATGCAGATAGAGAATAAAAACAAATGCAGAAGACAAGCCAAGACGAGGACACCAATTTTGGCAGATGCCAGGAAAAACCCCATTGTGGTGAAAGCCCTTTGATCAAATCTTCTTATTATTATTCAATAGTTCAACAGAGAGAGAGAGAGTACAAAAGTCAAATAGACTAGCCCAATACAAAGTCAAATCAGCGCTGCCAAATTCTGCAGTCAACTGCAGTCAATCTTCAGCCCTAACCAGAAAGTCAAATTTAGTCAAAACAACAGTAAAACACCTTCTTTGAAGCTTGGTCAAAGGCAGTCCAATTCGGCCTCCAGCAGTGGTCAAAGTCAACCCAAAACAGTCACAAAAACTCTGGTCAAACTCAGTCAACCTGCAGTCAGCTCTGTGGTCAACACAGGGCAAACAACTCCAAAATCCTCGATTTCTGTGCCAGTCAATGCCGCCTAAAGAAACCAAAATTCTGCCCTAAAAAATGCAGTCAAAACAGCCTTGGTCAACTCTGGTCAAACAGTCTGAAATTCTGCAATTTCGGTTCTGTGATTTAGCACATAAATTCTGTCCTCCTAGCTGCACGTGTGAGAGAGAGAGAGGCTTCCCAAGCTGTATGAACCAATCTGATGAAGAGAGATAGAAGAATGTGTGAGTGATGGATGTCCAAATGAGGTGTGAGGTCTCTTCTATTTATACACTTCATTGTGGGTGAAGAGACACATCCATTGGGCTTCTTGAGCCTACATTAAGCTGAGGCCGACCTGAACAATTTGCACGTGTGGTCATAAATTCAAAATCACACTTCTGCTTGTCCAAATGAGATGATCTTTATATCAATCATGGACCTCTCGAAAGGAGGAATCCAATGCAATCATCATCTCCATCAAATGAGTTGTCCTAAGGTGAAATTTGGCCCTAGTTGCCAATTTTAACAAACTCTGTATCGTGGTTAAAGTTAAACTTTGTTTTGGTTTTCAGTTGTCTTGATTTTTTAGTAAATTCATTTAAGTAGTTGCAACATCTTAAGAAAATTAACAGTTGGAGTTTGGAATCGAAGTGTGTGCTTATAAGAAAAATTACTCATAAAAACAAGCAACATTTTGATTTTTTGTTTCCAAAACTCAATAATGGGGTTAGATCTTGGTTAGCTTTCTCGAAAAGTCCAAGTTTCTCTCTGTTTCTAATTTGCCAAGATCACACAGAGCACATGACAAACAACATTCACAGACAAAAAAACACTTTTCACTCTGTGTATGATTTGTTGAGATTGCAGTGTAGGGAAAACATTATACACAGATGAGAAAGAGTAGCAAACCGAGAATAAATACAGAAAACCAAAATATGAAAACTGTATTTTTTTAAAGGCTGTGTTCGAACTATATACCTCGAAATTTGACAAAAAAATCATATTTCAGGCAAATGAACACATTTTTCAGATGAAGGAAAGGAATTCTTAACTAAAAACAACACTCTAGATGCAATGAAATAGATTGTTTAGGACCAAATGTATAGAAATAGTAAATCTTGGAAATGTGGCAACATGAGCTCAAGATCTTGATCAACAACCAGAGCAGATCTTCAAACGAGCTTTGATACCATGTCTGGGAAAACAAGGTATTCTATACTGGACCATCATCTTCAGTAACCACTAACACAACCAAATCAATGACCATAACGCCAATATTTTTGTGGTTGAAATCCTCTAAGAGGGAAATAACCCATGACCTCAACCAATGTGGTCACTTGAGGCAATTTTATTTATATAAAAGCCATACTTTTTACATAAGAAAGTTTTCACACTTGATCATCATTCATGACCCCCAATGCTTGTTAAATAGAGATCATGGACCAATTGGGTATCAAACGCCAGATCAATAGTTGTTAGTATCAAAGAGAATATGAGCAGTTGGATCACTCTATGACTAGAACATGTCAAGACCATCAAATTATAATGCAACTAATGCGTACTAAAGAAGCATGCTAAGAAGCAAGTCTTTTACCTAATAGCCACAGTAGACCAAATTGACCTTAACTAACTTCTATGTGTCTAAATATCCTAACACATATGCTATATTTCTGTCATGAATTTGAAGGACTTGTTGCCTTTCAAACTTGACTGATGGTTTTTGATTTCCAATCAAGAGGAGAAACACGATGAAGATGATAAACTCAAGGTGATTGTGATCCTCCAAAATATTCTAGAAGAAATGAAAAATATTTAAAGATTTTGAAAGAATAAGGATAGATTTCCAAGATTTGAAGGAAACTCATGAAGAGTTCCAGAATTGGTGGGGATAAAAGGAGAGAATAGGACAAAATCCCCCCTTTGTATGATAAAACTTTAAAGATGTTAATTGTGTTGACAAGAGAAAACAAAGTAAAAATGAGAAGAACATGTAGGAGGAGATTGGGTTAAAGAGAATGAAAGATAAAAGGGTGCCGATAAGGGAGGGTTCAACATCAAAGAAAAGATTATAAAAGATGAAAATATCAAAATCAAGAGTGGGTGCATTTCAGATAGGTCAAATGGAGCAAACCCTATTAGGGTTATGCAACAATGGCCTTCTAACCCACATGTTCTAGGATTAGAAGTTGATATTAAAAGAAGATGATTTCATGGTTTTCTAGATGTAGGTATATAAGAAGTTCAAATGAAGGATAGATTCAAGGAGTACGAATGGGTGGCTGGCATTTTCCTTGCTTAATAGGCTTCAAGGAAAAGCCATTAAAAAAGGAGTCAATTTAGTGTCTGAGAGCGAGGGTATGCTTGAAAGACAAATAACATATAGCAACATCATAAGCAAAGACGAACCAATTGAAATGATCAAAGAGATGGTGAGTAGGACCATCACTTGATGATGCTCTGTGGTTAAAGGACACAAGGAGAGAGGCATGTTGTCATGTTATGCCATAAGGCCTTTGCCTAACACATGTTCTATACTTGGATTAGGTCATATATAGGGTCCTAAGTCTATTGATAAGTCATGCTAGGGTTAATAAGTTTATATCAAGGTCAGTAACGATATAAAGTGTTGGAAACACTGGGGGGGGGTGAATTGGCATTTCACTTCAATTAGTTAATTATTAGTGTTTAGAACATTAATTAACAGTAGCATCAGATCAAAACATAAATCAACAACACTATTCAACAATGCAAAATATCAAAGATAGTAGGCATGAGATTTTTAGGTGGAAACCCTTTCGAGAGAAAAACCACCGAACACTTTTACTACAGGTCTTTAAGGATTACATCAACAAGAAGCTCCAACTTCCAAGATTTTCAGCATCAAAAAAAGAAGGCCCCAACCCCTTGGTTTACAGGCTCCAACTTGAAGGAAGCTTCAACTTCCTAATTTACTAGCTCCAACTGGAAAGACGCTCCAACGCCTTGGTTTTATCAACTCCAACTAGAAGGACGCTATAATGCCCTGGTTTACCAACTCCAACTAGAAGGACACCCTAACGCCTTTGCTTTATTAGCTTCAAGTGAAAGAATGCTCCAACATCCTGAATAGGCTCCAACCTGCCCAGCACCACTCTGCCACCCTGAAGTGTTCTCAGGCTTTAACTTGAAGCAGACTCCAAGCTCCACCCTGCCACCCACTCAGCAAGCTACCACTTGCCCTCAAGGCTTCAACCTTCAATTCACCACAATGGACCATGTTTCACAATTTTCAGATTGGATCCACCTCTGCTGAATGAACAATATCAAACTACAATGCAATCTCTGCTCAGTAAAATAATTAAAACAAACTGCTGACTCTTTTGATCTGCAACAACAACAACTTCCTCTGCTCAAGCTACATCAACCTGTCAACTTACATCAATACAAATGCTGACATCACCCTAGTTCAATAAGCAAGCACCGTAAATCCTGGCATCATCAGATGCCCACACAATTTTTGGCAAACCCTAACAACATCATTATATTCTTTTTGGTCAAAAAACCATCACAATCTAATTAATGCATACTTTGCCTTTTACACCGACCAAACCTTTCTGCCTATGAATACAACCTATCAGCGCCAGGCTTACTGTCAACCATATCCCTCTCTGCTAATGATGAGATGAAACCCTAGCAGTATATTTCTCAGACTTCAAATGCATATTCTGGTCCAACAGCATATGCTCTCTCTATATATATATGTATTCATTCAATGATATATCATAGTACATGATTTCGCAAATGACACTTGGCTGATGTATGCAATGATGTAATATCAATCATCATCAAACTGCTTCTTGAAGATTTTCCTATCAATCTTTTACACAAATCTTGCTTGAACATGAAATTGAACAATGTACAAGAATTGTCTCATACCTTGATTCATTTTCAAATGAGACATGCCCTTGTATTGCTTCAGATGTGCAGAGATAAGCCAGACTTTTGCCAACTGCCAAAACTACAGTACTACCCCTTGTATACTGTCAGCTTCACAATCACAAATAATACAATTCACAAATCTTTTTTCATACATTGATGAAGGATGTACCGCATGACCTTGCCAATTATCCTATTCAGAAGATACCCTTGCTGATGAAGAGTTTACCATTGAGTCATCACTGATCATATACTGGAGATTTCTGTGACCAAGATGTCCAGATAACCCTGTTTACAGTGGTCTTGCCCTGACCACAGTTGAAACCAATTTAAAGTGGGTGACTATCTGTTAATTTTAGGTATGTTCTATGCTAGAGCAATTTATTTCAATTTTCACAGTTAACTCAATATCTTTTCCATATTAGCAATCACATTAGCGTTAAAGTAAATTACAGATAGAACATAAATATAAATCGCAGAAGACAAGCCAAGACAAGAGGACACAAGATGTGGCGCTAGCCAGGGACAAACCCTAATATGGGGAAACCCTTCGTCAATTCTTCTTATATGTTCTTCAATAGTTCAGCACAGAGAGAGAGATAGAGATAGTACATTTACAACAGAAGTCAACACTTTGACTTATCTAGATAAGAGCATAGATCATCTCCTACGATGATGATACATGAGATCAGTTGAAGACAAGCTGCTTCAACTGATTCTCCAAGGTGACTCCACCTATCATAGTGCTGCGTCTCGTCATCATGCTGCACCTCACCCTGCTGCACCATGCTGCACCCATCATCACAATGCTGGACCTCATGCTGCTGCTGTCCCAGTGTTTAGCACTGCTGTACATAGTGCCACTGCTGTACCATGCTTACTGCTGTCCCAATGTACTTGCACCATTATACTTGCTGCTGTCCATCCTTTACCATGCTGTTGCTGTTCATGATTCTTCATGCTTGCAGCTGTCCCATGTAGCATCATGCTTTATCATCACTATTATTATGTGCACTATGCTGCACTGTACATTGTGCTATGTACGCTGCTCCTATGTGCCATTGCTGCACCAATGTACAACTGCTACACCAATTACCATTGCTGTTATGATTGTGTTAAGGTTAGGGCATGACTTGTAGTCTACCACACAGTCAAGAGATAAGTCCTTTTAGGACAACGGTTTACCTTGGAGACCTTTCTGTCATGCCAAGATGCCTTCCAAAGGTCTTGTCCACCCTAGACTGCTTTTATCACAACCTCTAGCTATGTGTTATGGCCTGCGGCCTAGCACAACAGCTAGCTGTAGATTTTGGTCTGCCCAAATGACACTCAAACAACACAGTTTCCTCCCTGAAGATCTCGGCTTAGCTGACTACTTTTGGCAGCACCCAAACGCATAGTCGCATACACAATTCATCCCTATGTTGATCTGTTCTTAGACTTGAGTGCATACTTCTTTAACGCACAACCTCACCTCTTGATTGTGGCTCCCTCTCTTGCAAACAGTCTCCACAACATGCCTAGAACAACTTCTATTACTGCGCTGTCACCTACAACAACCTGAATTCTTTCACGCTGTCAACATGCTTCTACTTGCTGCGTTAGGGCTCCTTTGATCTGCAGCTAGGTCTTCTTTTGCTGCGGTTTAGGGTCTCTTCTTAGCTGCGTATAGCAGTGTTGGTAATATTGGTATTGGCAAAATATCGGCGAGGGTCCATAAAACATCGTATCTGTAATATTGGCGAAAATATCGGTAAATAACGACAAACATATTTTTTTTTTGTTCTTCAGATTTTTAAACATAGCCGATATTTTAAAAAATATGGTGATATTTTGAAAATATGGCAATATTTTCAAAACAAAAAATATCGTGATATTTTCTCGGCGATATATCGTTTTGCCGAAAATATTGTGATATTTTCGAATATCGCCAATATTATCAACAGTGGCATATAGGGCTCCCTCTTTGTTGCGGATTAGGGTCTTTTCTTGCTGCGCATTAGAACTCCTGTTGACTGCGGCTAGGGCTTCTTAGATCTGCGACCAAATCTCCTTCAAGACTGCGGCTAGGGCTCTTTTGATCAACGTATAGGTCTCTCTCCTTAGGGCTGTGTATAGGTGCCTTTTAGGACAGCGGATAGGGTCTCTTTTAGACCAGCAATTAGATCTTTCCTTGCTGCGTTATGTAGGTTTCCTTCACCATTCTAGATCTCCCTTCCTTTCTGCGTCTAGGGCTTCTTCATTAGGGAAGCGTAGATCTCCATTAGGGCATGACTTGTAGTCTACCACACAGTCAGGAGATAAGTCCTTTTTGGACAACAGTTTACCTTGGAGACCCTTCTCTCATGCCAAGATGACTTCCAAAGGTCTTGTCCACCCTAGACTGCTTTTATCTCAACCTCTATATATGTGTTATGGCCGGCGGCCTAGCACAACAACTAGCTGTAGATTTTGGTCTGCCCAAATGACACTCAAACAACACAGTTTCCTCCCTGAAGATCTCGGCTTAGCTAACTACTCTTGGCAACACCCAAATGCATACACAATTCAGCCCTGCGTTGATTTGTTCTTAGACTTGAATGCATACTTCTTTAACGCACAACCTCACCTCTTGTTTGTGGCTCCCTGTCTTGCAAGCAATCTCCACAACATGCCTAGAACAACTTATATTACTACGCTGTCACCTATAGCAACCTGAATTCTTTCACGCTGTCAACATGCTTCTACTTGCTGCATTAGGGCTCCTTTGATCTGCGGCTAGGTCTTCTTTTGCTGTGGTTTAGGGTCTCTTCTTAGCTGCGTATAACAGTGTTGGTAATATCGGTATTGGCAAAATATCGGCGAGGGTCCATAAAACATCATATCGGTAATATCGGTGAAAATATTGGCAAATATCGGCAAGCATAATTTTTTTTTTTGTTCTTCAGATTTTTAAACATAGCCAATATTTTCAAAATATGGCGATATTTTACCGATATTTTAAAAAATATGGCGATATTTTGAAAATATCGCAATATTTTCAAAACAAAAAATATCGTGATATTTTCTCGGCGATATATCGTTTTGCAAAAAATATTGCAATATTTTCGAATATCGCCGATAGTATCAACAATGGCGTATAGGGCTCCCTCTTTGCTGCGGATTAGGGTCTTTTCTTGCTGCGCATTAGAACTCTTGTTGACTGCGGCTAGGCTTCTTAGATTTGCGACCAAATCTCCTTCAAGGATGCGGCTAGGGCTCTTTTGATCAGCGTATAGGTCTCTCTCCTTAGGGCTACGTATAGGTGCCTTTTAGGACAGCGGATAGGGTCTCTTCTAGACCAACAATTAGATCTTTCCTTGCTGCGTTATGTAGGCTTCCTTCACCATTCTAGATCTCCCTTCCTTTCTGCGTCTAGGGCTTCTTCATTAGGGCAACGTAGATCTCCATTAGGGCAGCATTATCCCTTAGGATCTCTCCTCCTACTAAAACCCAAAGACAAGTAGAGAGGAAGAGGTCCCAAGTGAGTGTGTAGAAATGCCTTGAAGGCCACCTCTGTTTATACTAAAACGTTGAGCACAAGTGGGGTTTGTTTGGTTGCTGGCTGACCTTGACGAATTGTCCCATAACACAAATAAATTCATATCTACATGAATACTTATCGGAATCGGATGATCTTTAGTTCAATCCTACACCTCTCGATGAGAGGGATCCAAGAAAAATATCAGCTGCCATTAATAAGATGACCCACATGGAGTTTGGCCATAGTTGCGAATTTTAACACTCCCTCTCAACCAGGGAGAACTCCATCCGTTGATCCACATGTCCGACTATACTATCTCTGCCATTAGTGCCCTGCATTGCTTTGCTTTGTTTTGCTGAACCATGATGAAGAAGAATTGATGGAAAATGTCTCATACCATTCTCTACTGACCCGAAGTCAGTTTCATCTAAAGAGAGTGTCATATCACTCTTACTGACCTGAAGTCAGTTTTATTGATCCTAGATCAATATCACAAGAGAGTGTCTCAAATCACTCATACTGATCCCAGATCAATGGAGGTCATCCTTGCATAGGGAGTATGGTAGATACAACGATGCATCCATCGATAGTACTATTATGGTCCCTAATCCCATTTCCTTGCGCATTGATCAGATGAGAGGTACTTCCCATGAGTCCCAGACGACATGGGTAGGATGCCCGATAGGAGAACTAATCATTCTGTCCCACAGGAGAACTAATCATCCTGTTCCAAAGTCGCCACAAGGTATCACAAGGGAAGGCTGAGCCATTCACCTTGTACACAGCGCACCATTAGGGGAGCATGAGTTGCCCTATGGTCATGTGTTGCTCCAGTAAGTACCGCAAGCCCCCCAGAGCTCAATGTGAGCAACATGCAGGACCTTTTTCTCAACGACTCCAAGTCGTTCAGGAAAGTCACAGATTTGACCTTTCTCGGGGGCTTTGACAAAATATCTGTGACCTGTACATCAGTCTCAATGTGATGGAGCCTCCTCGCTCATTGACTTACCATATCCCAGATAAGGTAGTATCTGATGGAGCAACCATCAAATACGGGATTCCTCAACAATCGAATCCCCCTTGGTTGTCACAGCGAATCATAGTGGTATTCATCATGTGTACAAACAGCTCACTGAAGAGCTTCCGCAACCAGGCAGCTTCACACGAGATCATACTCGTAGCTATGTATTCTTTCTTGGCGGTGCTTATAGCAACCGTCTTCTGCTTCCTGCTCATCCATGATATCGAAGCAGAATCCAAAGAGAACCAACACTAAGAAGTGCTCTAGTGATCCTCCACACTGCTTGCCCAATCAGCGTTCGAATAATCATGCAGCTTCATATTTCCGACAGTGTATCTCAAACCATGAGAGTTTGTGCCCCGAAGATATCTCAGAGGATTCTTGGCACCAATCAAGTGACGCTCAACGAAATATGAGCTCACCATGCTAATTGCAAAACATATATCCAGACGGAAGTTCACCAAGAACATCAATGCAAATGAGTTTATGAAACTTAGAGATATTTCCCAAATCAGGTCTGGCATCATCGCTATATAACTTCTGAAAGTTAAGATCCTCGAGGTAGTCACGGGCTTGCAGTTTACCATTCCACATTTGGAATCCAACTCCCTCTTACTTTTGCAAGTGAGAGGGTCTGCACCTATCAGAAATAGGTCGTTCTTAGAAGGTGTCGGTATGAGAGGTCTATCGTCCACAACCTTCAAACAATGGTTTGGATCAACTTCACTCTTAGTGAGTCTCAGTTTCATCTGATAGCTATCAATCCTCTCATATCAAACCTGGGGTGATTTGCTTGAAGCCATAGAGGGCTTTCTTCCACCTGCATACATGAGATTCCTGACGAATCTCAAACCCCTCGAGTTATTCCAAGCTTGTGAACCTGCTACATGAGGGGAATGGTCCCCTTGTAAGATTTTCCTTCAATACATTTCAGACATGTACCTTCATGCTCCTTTTGAATTCAGGCATCGCAGTCACCATCTGACTCGCATCGGATAGGGCCTAATAATAGACCTCCGATGTTATAGATGAGATGTGTCAATTGACATGGTCTCCAATGGACCATCCTGCAACTTGATACGAATTGCCAACGCTGAACCCATGAGAAAAACATCTTAGAAAATTTCATTTTCATACACATACCTTTCCATTGATGAATGCCACCCTGAAACCTTTGACTTCCACTGCCGAAATGGACACCAGGTTCTTCTTGTGATCAGGTACGTAAAAGAGATTCTGTAAATGAATCGAGTTACCCTCATTCAATTGAGGGGTAACACCCTTTCTGGGATAGGTGGCATCGGCTCCAAGTATAATCCCACGAATGTTTCCATCTTTACCAAATTAGAGAGAGAGTACCCTTCTATTCGATGAAGTGTCTTGAAGCACTACAATCAATAAGCTAGATGCCTAAAGAATCTGAAGGAGAGGGCCAATAGAAGATAACACTTCTTTATCTTATCAGAAACAACATTCGATTCTTCATACTTGGGGTTCCTAGTTTTCTCTTAAGTGTCGACCGTTTCCTTGATGACCTGCATTACCCGTCATTCCTCTGATCATTGAAGATGTCCCTGGAATGATTGTTATCATTATCAAGTGACGTGTCCCTACCAGTTGGACACTCCTTCGCATAATGGCCGAACTTATTTCAACCAAGGCATCTGCCTTTCCTTCCACCCTTAGATCCAGACTTCCCATAGAAGTGATCTTTAGGTAGGCCATCAGAAACTTCCGTTGCGCCATTCTGATAATATTCTCTGCTTCGACTTCACCCTTGGTGAATTAGAAGAGGGATGAAGAATCCATTGATCCTTTTGTCCTTTCCCAACTGTCATCGGTGATTGCTTTTTCACTCTTGCTTGGGCTTTGTCTTCACCTCTGCTTTGATACCATGTTAATTTTAGTTATGTTCTATGCTAGAGCAATTTATTTCAATTTTCATAGTTAGCTCAATATCTTTTCCAGATTAGCGATCACATCAACATTAAAGTAAACTACAAATAGAACATAAATATAAATTGCAGAAGACAAGCCAAGACAAGAGGACACGAGATGTGGTGCTAGCCAAGGACAAACCCCAATGTGGGAAAACATCATAGATATAGAGATAGTACATTTACAACAGAAGTCAACACTTTGACTTTCCTAGATAAGAGCATAGATCATCTCCTAGGATGATGATACATGAGATCAATTGACATGTTGCTTCAACTGATTCTCCAAGGTGACTCCTTCACCTATCATAGCGCTGCATCTCGTCATCATGCTGCACCTCACTGTGCTGCACCCATCATCACAAAGCTGGACATCATGTTGCTGTTGTCCCAGTGTTTAGCACTGCTGTACCATGCTTATTGCTGTCCCAATGTACTTGCAACACTGTACTTGGTGCTGTCCATCCTTTACCATGCTGCTGCTGTTCATGATTCTTCATGCTTGCAGTTGTCCCATGTAGCATAATGCTTTACCATCACTATTATTATGTGCACTACGCTGCATTGTACATTGTGCTATGTATGCTGCTCTTATGTGCCATTGCTGCACCAATGAACAACTGCTACACCAATTACCATTGCTGTTATGATTGTGTTCAGGTTAGGGCATGACTTGTAGTCTACCACACAGTCAGGAGATAAGTCCTTTTAGGACAACGGTTTACCTTGGAGACCCTTCTCTCATGTCAAGATACCTTCCAAAGGTCTTGTCCACCCTAGACTGCTTTTATCACAACCTCTAGCTGTGTGCTATGGCCTGCGGCCTAGCACAACAGCTAGTTGTAGATTTTGGTCTGCCCAAATGACACTCAAGTAACATAGTTTCCTCCTTGAAGATCTCGGCTTAGCTTACTGCTCTTGGTAGCACCCAAACACATACACAATTCAGCCCTACGTTGATCTGTTCTTAGACTTGAGTGCAAACTTCTTTAACGCACAGCCTCACCTCTTGACTGTGGGTCCCTGTCTTGCAAACAGTCCTCACTACATGCCTAGAACAGCTTCTATTACTGCGCTGTCACCTACAGCAACCCGAATTCTTTCACGCTGTCAACATGCTTCTACTTGCTGTGTTAGGGCTCCTTTGATCTGCGGCTAGGTCTTCTTTTGTTGCGGTTTAGGGTCTCTTCTTAGTTGCGTATAGGGCTCCCTCTTTGCTGCGGATTAGGGTCTTTTCTTGCTGCGCATTAGAACCCCTGTTGACTGCGGCTATGGCTTCTTAGATCTGCGGCCAGATCTCCTTCAAGACTGTGGCTAGGGCTCTTTTGATCAGCGTATAGGTCTCTCTCCTTAGGGTTGCGTATAGGTGCCTTTTAGGACAGTGGATAGGGTCTCTTATTGACCAGCAATTAGATCTTTCCTTGCTGTGTTATGTAGGCTTCCTTCACCATTCTAGATCTCCCTTCCTTTCTGCGTCTAGGGCTTCTTCATTAGGGCAGCGTAGATCTCCATTAGGGCAGCATAGATCTCCATTAGGGTAGCATTATCCCTTAGGATCTCTCCTCCTACTAAAACCCAAAGACAAGTAGAGAGGAAGAGATCCCAAGTGAGTGTGTAGAAATGCCTTGAAGGCCACCTTCATTTATACTAAAATGTTGAGCACAAGTGGGGTTTGTTTGGTTGCTGGCCGACCTTGACGAATTGTCCCATAACACAAACAAATTCATATCTCCATGAATACTTATAGGAATCGGATGATCTTTAGATCAATCCTACACCTCTCGATGAGAGGGATCCAAGAAAAATATCCGCTGCCATTAATAAGATAACCCACATGGAGTTTGGCCCTAGTTGCCAATTTTAACCAATGTTGCATTAATCGTTATCGGGATAATATCGGCGCGAGGAAAAAATCAGAAAAAATCTTAATTATCGGGAAATAATCAGAGATAATCGGGAAATAATCGTTTGGTACAAAAATATTCATTTTTTTATTTTTTATTTTTTTTCAATTTTTTTAATATCTAAACCATCTACAACATAAAATAAATACTTTGACACATAAATATGTCACGTTACCCCATTTTTTATGAAGATTTTGGATAAGAAGATCAGTGAAATTGCAAGCGAGACCATCATCAATTGATAGAGCTCATCTTGTTGATTCCAATAGTAGGTGGCATGCCACATAACTCCTGACAGTTGAGGAGATATGGCTGTTCAAAGTTGAAGCCCCGGGATTTGGTCACAATGCCCCAAACTATGATGTTAATAGTAGCTTCTTGTTAAAATTGGCAACTAGGGCCAAACTCCATGTGGGTCATCTTATTAATGGCAGCTGATATTTTTCTTGGATCCCTCTCATTGAGAGGTGTAGGATTGATCTAAAGATCATCCGATTCCGATAAGTATTCACGGAGATATGAATTTATTTGTGTTATGGGACAATTTTACATGCCGCAGGAGCTTCTCATCCTTCTAGACCTTCTTGTTCATTGGAGCTTCTGATCAATGCTTCCTGAGACAAATATTAAGATCATTCAAAGCTTGATGTTGTCATCAATGACAACACCATTCAACATAAAGGATTGTAAATTTTCATTTTGGTGAAAAAAAGTTGATGTTAAAGAACTTAATAGCTCATTTAGATGAATAAACAAGGGAGCAACAATGATAAATAGGCCTAAGTGAAACCCTAACCACCATGATTAAACCTTGTTTGGATATACTTTTAGGGATCCATACTAAATAGTACTGAATCATGTTTAAAGATACCCTTAGGTAGCCTTAGTCTATGTGTAACTGATAGGCTGCCCAAGTTTAATAGGCTTAAAAAGCATGCCCTTTTTCTAGAAGCCATAAGTTCTAGCTTGCAAGTTAGAATAGGTATGGATTGTGTCAATGCAGAGGTTTTGACAATTCTTTTAAGTAGTTATGCATCATACTTCTGATAATGTACAAGGGAGATTTCACTTCTCAAAGTTTAACTGTCAAGTAAGGAGTTTAAGAACTAGTTAAACCTTGATTAAATGGGCAACGAATATGTTTTCCATAACTCAGGTAAGCTACTATAAATCAATGTTGCGAACATTGGCATCGGGATAAAATCGGCAAGGGTTCGGAAAAACAAAAAATCGTAAAAATCGGGAAAATATCGGTAAAAATCGGCAAACATCGGCAAAATCAAGATACAATCAAAATATCGGTAAAAATCGACAAACATCGCGCAGGCCAAAAATCATGATTTCAAGATAAAATTGGGATGTTATCGAGATGTTCGCAACTCTGCTATAAATACCCATTGTACATCTCACCAAAGGCTTCATTGAATGACATAATAATCTATTATTCAGTTCTGAAGGATTTCTTCCTATTATGTGCTGTGCAGGGTGGCCTGTTTATCACTTCTGAGCTTCTGGGTGCACCCATTTTTACTTCTGGCCAAGGGGTTCCTATTTCTAGATTTTATGTTCTCATATTGCTATGTAAGGTGCTATTGATAAAATATATTATCTGGTACTTCTCTGTTACATAATCGTTGTTATTCAATCTTGAGCATATCAATCTGAGTACTTTAAGGCATTTTTCCATTATAAACTTATTTTCAAAGGCCAATAAATTTTGAGCCAAAAATTGAATTTATAATATACCCCTGCCAAGTTGTGGATTCATGAAGCTGCTTGATATTCATGTCTGTTACTTTTTTCTGGGAATAAATAAAAGTGGGATGCCATTTTCAAAGTTGGCTCTGGTTAAGCCTTGAAAAGATGCCCATCAAGGAAGCAGGTCAGCAAACATGCCCCACAGAGGTGAGGCAAGCAGTTGTAATGGGTAAATCATGTGTGTGTGTGTGTATGTTCAGTTTTTTGTCCTAAAGAAATATGTAAAGGTCTTTGACTCAGACAACGTGTACCTGAATTCTTCAGTGTCTCTTTTGAATATGTGCCATTTGTTATGGGTGGATCATGTGTGCATGTGCACGTGTATGTTCAGTTTTTAGTCCTAAAGAAATATGTAAAGGTCTCTGACTCAGACAACGTGTATCAGAATTCTTCAGTGTCTCTTTTGACTTTGTGTCATTTTTTTTCCTGATCGGTTTCTGATCATTTCACACATGTTCACATGGTTGTGCATTAGCAGGAGATGCAATGGACTATAAACTTATGCTCACAGTCAGAAGTGGGACTGCCTCCAATCTTGGAAGCAGAAGACCGGATCACTGGATTGGATTACTTGATAGAACAAGAGGCATTGATAGTAGGGACGTCAACTGGGGATCTTGTGTTGGTTGTTCCTACTTCCAATACAGTAGACGTGGTTGGAAAAGTTGAGGGTGGAGTTAAGACCATATCTTCCAGCCCTGATGGAGCACTTCTTATTGTCGCGACTGGTTTTGGACAGCTATTAGCCATGACTCAGGATTGGGATGTACTTTATGAAGTTTCGTATGATCTGGACAATAACTTGGAGGTATGCAAAAGTGTTATGAATATCCATGTTTTGGGCTTTATGATGCATTTTATAGCTGTGTACTTATCTATAAGACTTTTTTTAATCTTGCAACTTTTGTCTCAAATCTAGGAGCTTTTCTCTTATCGTACAGTGTATAATACACACAACACACTTCAAAAATATTATTTTTCTATTAGTGTTTGCTGGATAAAAATTAAAATAGAAAATAACTTTTCAGAAATAGAGTTATATACAAATTTGTACCTTAGAACAAATTTATCCTTTATCCTCGCAATTTATACCACTAACATTTGCTGTCAGACTTTCACGTCAGGGACTACAGCAGATGGGATTTCTGGCTTATCCAGTCCATTTTGTCAAGTGCGGGTTTCATGGCGAGGAGATGGAAAGTACTTTGCGACATTGGGCTGTTCAGGCAATTCTGAAGGCTTGCAGCGACTCAGAATCTGGGAAAGAGAGTCTGGGACATTGCATTCCTCTTCTGAACCTAAGGCTTTTATGGAGGCAGCTATGGATTGGATGCCCAGCGGAGCCAAAGTGGCGGTTGCTTGTAATACAAGCAAAACTAAAAATTGTGCTTCAGTTGCCTTCTTTGAGAAAAATGGCCTGGAGAGAGGTTCATTCAACATATATGGAACAACAGAAGCCAAAATTGACATGTTGAAGTGGAACTGTAACTCGGAGCTGCTTGCTGCATTGGTGAGATATGATGAGTGGTCTAGCATCCAAATTTGGAGTTTTAGTAATTATCACTGGTATCTGAAACAAGAATGGAGGTACTTGGGAAAGAACAAGTTAATGTTTGCCTGGGACCCAGAAAGACCAATGCGTGCTATTTGTTGGACTGCATATGGATTAGTTCATTTGCTAAATCTCTGTTGGAGCAGTGCTGTTTATGATGAGTCTATAGCCATTGTGATTGATGGTGTGAATGTGCTTGTCACACCACTATCTTTATCTCTTGTGCCGCCTCCCATGTCTCACTTCAATGTCAAGTTTCAGTCTGCTGTTCAGAGTGTCGCTTTCACTTCTAGAGGCTTAGAGAGTCATTTGGCTGTAGGACTATCAGATGGCAATTTAAGTATTGTGAAATTTCCAAATATGGATATGTGGGATCAGTTGGAAGGCACTGTATATGAAAGTGTAAATGTTGATCCAGGCAGTCTTATTAAAATAGAGTTTGGTGATCTCAGGCATCTAACATGGTTAGATCCTTATGTTATTCTTGGGGTAATGCATTGTGATGGTGATCAGCCTTCTTTATATTCAGATTTCATTTCTAATAACTGGAGAAAGTGTCCTCTAATGGGTGAGAGAAATAATGAAGTGAGTATCCTTGTTGAAATGGAGCTTGTTTGCAACAATGTGGAAGAGGTGGAGCCAGGGTGTTTGTCATCTAGTGGTTGGGTTGTGAAGTCATCCATGCATACTGTTATAGAAAGCTCAGTGGTAGCCATTGCTGCAAATCCTATGACAAAATGTGAAGCTTTCATTCAACTCGGGAATGGTGATATTGTTTCATACATGTCAAAAGAGGGAATAAATATTGCACCTGCAGAGCTGTATAAAGAAAAGCAGTCAAATTTGAAGGGTTTTTTGTCATATTGCCCGTGGATGCATGCTATTCCTATTTATGATTATGGAAAGTTGAAGGTCTTGATATTTGGACTTGATGAAGATGGCAGATTGCAGGTGAATGGTCAGGTAATTTGTAGTACCTGTACTAGTTTTGCATTTTATGCAAGTGCTGCAGGCAAGGTACAAGAGGTGGTAACCCATCTTATTTATACTACAAGGCAGGACGTGCTCATTGTGGCAAATATAGATGAAATATTCCATGGAGATGGACATTATGAGTCGATGGGAAATGGACAGTCACCTGTAGGTTTTGGCAACAAGCTGCAAAGTGAGAATAAAATTATCAGGGAAGGAAATAATGATGGGCTCAAGGTATGGGAAAGGGGGGCAAAGTTGATTGGTATCATCAATGGGGATGAAGCTGCAGTAATCTTACAAACAGTTCGTGGGAACTTGGAAACAATATATCCACGAAAATTGGTTCTTCTAGCCATTGCTGGGGCTTTGGTAGACAAGCGTTTCAAAGATGCAGTTTCATTGGTCAGGCAACATAGGATAAATTACAATATAATAGTTGATTACTGTGGTTGGCAATCTTTTGTTGAAGCAGCCTCTGAGTTTGTCCGGCAAATAAACAACTTAAGCCATATCACAGAATTTGTTTGTGCTTTAAAGCATGAAAATGTTATGGACACACTATACAAAAGCATTTTATTGCCAAATCACCAAGACAACAAGATAGAGTGTGGTTCTCAGATTTTCTTGTCAAATACAGATTCTCCCTTAGAATATGAAAATCGAACTATAATTAAGAGGCTTGCACCAGGAAATGAAATTGTAAGCAAGAATTGTAAGGTACGGGCTGTTCTAGAGGCAGTAAGGAAGGTGCTTGAAGTAGAGGTTTCAAAAAGCCCTGCAAGGGAATTGTGCATTTTGACCACATTAGCTTGTAATGATCCCCCTGAGATGGAAGAAGCATTAAAAAGAATTAAGAAGTGGCGTGAAACAGAGATTGCAAGTACTATGAATGAGGTGGATGGTGGTCTTGATAAATTACATCTAAGTGCAGAAGAAGCTCTGAAGCATCTTCTTTGGCTATCAGATCCTGATGCCGTATTCCATGCAGCATTGGGCCTTTATGATTTGCATCTTGCTGCCATTGTTGCCCTGAACTCCCAGCGTGATCCTAAAGAGTTCCTTCCTTTTCTGCAGGAGCTTGAAAATATGCCTTATCCTGTCATGTGTTATACTATAGATTGCAAGCTGTGCCGGTATGAGAGTGCCCTAAAACATATTGCTGCAGCAGGAGATGCTTATTTTGAGGAGTGCTTGCAGCTCATAAAGAGCAATCCAAAACTTTTTGCCCTTGGCCTTGACATTTTCAAGGATGGTGGAAAAAGGGCTGTTATTCTGGAAGCTTGGGGTGATCATCTGTTCAGTGAAGAAAGATTTGAGGAGGCTGCTATGGCATATTGCAGCACTTTTTCTTTTCAGAAAGCTCTAGGATCATTTCGTGCAGGCGGTCTATGGAAAGAAGCATTAACAATGGCTGGAATGCTAAGGTTGACAACTGATGAGATTTCAAGTTTTGCCAATGACCTATGTGAAGAGCTACAAGCTCTAGGAAAGCCAGCAGAGGCTGCAAAAATTGCATTAGATTACTGCAAGGATGTTCAAGGTGCCGTAAACCTGCTTTTAACTGCTCGAGAATGGATGGAGGCTTTAAGGATTGGTTTTTTATATGACATGGGTGAATTGGTAAAATCTCAGGTTAAACTTGCAGCTATTGAATGTGCAAATTCACTCATATTGGAGTATGAAGAAGGTATAGAGAAGGTTGGAAAATATCTAGCACGTTATTTGGCTGTCTGCCAACGGCGGTTACTTCTTGCAGCCAAACTGGAAATAGAGGGTAAGGCAAAGGAAGATATAGATGATGATACATTTTCAGAAACCAGCAGCAATATTAGCGGAATGAGTGCTTACACACTTGGGTATGAAGATTTCTTTTGCATTTTCGTGCCTTCTAGACTTCATAATTTTAGGTGCTGTTAATTTTTTTAAATAAATGATAATTTTTTATTTTTTTCTAAATTGCTGCAATGTCAGGTTGCTATGTCTTGGCATCCTTGAATCTTACTGCAATTTTCTTTTTAAAATTCATGAGTGCTTACTTCGTTATCTGCTATTTTCTGTTCTGTAATATCATAATATGTATGCTTTGCCTGTGATTTGATGCTAATAAAACTTGGTATTACCCACTCATGGGTGGTTGCTTTTAAGCCAATGCTCTAGCTGTTTTGAGTTTTGCAATTTCCCTCTGTAATTAAGAGTATATAGGGAATTTTCTGATAATATGGGCTGTTTCCCTTGCATCCATAGAGATTATCTTGCACAGACTGACAAGGTAATAAAAAAATGGTACAAGGAGTTTGAAAACTAGGTTTTAGCTGGTTAAGGCCCATTTTATATTCAGTGCACTACCCCTCTATTACTGAAGGTCAATTATTGCACCAGTCCTATAACTACATAAGAAATAACCAACTATCTTTAAGTTTGATGGGGATTTTACTTCTACTGACAAGTTATCCAAGGATTATCTCAGTGGTCACTGATTTTCCCTCTGTTAGGCTTTATACTAATTTGAGCCTGCTAATGGTTAGTTCACTTAGATTTGGTTCTCTAATCACTGACTAACAACTCTGTAAAAGCTTGCCTTTGCCACAGACCCTTTTCTCAAGGAACTTAGTGTTGTCATTATACTTTACAGTGTTACTTCTTTGGTCATGTCTTACCAAGACTGAAATTTGAAAGCTTGTTTAGTTATGGGTATGATAGATGGGATTTTTTGACCTCTGTTTGGAAAGATACATTTCGCTGTTGAGTGTAGTATTTTTTTCCTCTAAGCTATATGGTGTAATTTATGTTGGTTATTAGTCATGACCCTGGTGGTGTTCGATATTGTAGCTTTACATGGATCTTATATTCTAGTTCTTTTGTCTTGGGCTGACATTGTTATGAAATATAAATCTAAAGCCTTATTCCAATACGTGGGTTTATAATAGTGTCATTTTATAGAAATCTAAGCCATATACTTCAATGTAAAATGATCCCCCTTTTTAGATGGTGAATGCTGTTCTTTCTTATCTGCACTTGAAAGTTTGGGTCTTAAATATTTGGTAAGAAATCTACTTGAAGCTCTGTAAATATCCTCAACAAAGATCCGTAACATGAGTTTTAGTGTTATCTGGGTTAGCGGGATTGGACCAGTCCACAATTATATTGGTTTTGTCCTGAATCTGTTGGTTCCAACCAAAACTGGCTGAACTAGTCAAGTTCAATTTGAACCAGCCCTGCCCTGACCGATCGCATCTGTGGCTCCATTTTGAGCAAAAAAATGAAAAAGAAAGAAAAAATACCTTGCCCTCCCCAAACCTAATCTAAGCTTATATAATGATACCCCCATCTATTTGCCTCGCACTCTTCTCTTTGATCCATTGTGAGCATTTATTTCGAGGGCATGGAGCTGTGTTGAAGAGAGTTTCTTTAAAGCAAGCTTGGAGGATTAAGGACAGAAGCCAAGGCAAAGAATGATAATGAGGATTTTGATGAATCGCCATATGCCGTAGTGATTTGTAATTTTGTTGTAGCTCATAGTATGATATCTTTAGAACTCTGGAGGCTTTTCACAATATTGGTTGTGTGGCTATGCTGCAATATACAAGGCCTGGTCACATTCACTGGATGCCAATTTCTTCTAGGACATTGGCATGGTCTTGAATACAACTAGTGTGTGGTGCTTATGAACCTAGGCTATCATTACAAGAAGCACCCCAACTTGCCACTAGACCACAATACACTGGACTAGAGGCTGTTAGAGCCTCAATGTTTATGTGATTTGGTTCAGATATGTATAGCACTCTATATTCACTGTTACATGCTATATACATAAGAAAACTTTGCATATTTGGGCTTTGATGGTTTAGATTTATATGGTAATATGTCCAGGTATATCCTAGGGAAAACCCCTAGGCACGTGCCCTTATTCCGAGGATGATACCTAAGGTAAACCCTAGATTCGTTAGGGCACAAGGTGAGGTGAAACTTTCATAACCAATTAAATTTTGGCGCCGGTTTTGACTCGTGTTCATGCCCTAATGTGATTATCTATATGTACATATGTAACAATCTTTAGAGCTTTGATAACCAAACCAATTAAAAATTTTGGCATAGGTTTTGACTTGTATTCATGCGCTAATGTGATTATCTTCATGGATATTCAGAGCTTTGATAACCAATTAAACAACACATACCTGCATAATAGCATATATATATATGTATATAGGTTTTGACTTGTATTCATGCCCTAATGTGATTATCTTCGTGGACACCCCTAGGCTGGCCTTGACCTTGTTTGATGGAAATTGCCATGTTCGAGAGCCCAAATGAGGATGGTTGTCACTGAGATGAGTTAGGAGGGCTTGCACAACATGCCTTGATGCCAACACTTACCTTGGATGGTGCCATGCCATCCTTGCATGTTGTAGGAGGGTGATATAAGCCTTTTTGTGGACGCTGTCATGGTGGAGGAGGCGCCTTTTGAGGATGTGCCCATGCACTTTGATGATTTATTGGAAGGAGGAGCACTCAGTGTACCTATTGTAGCAGCTACAACCACCCTCCAAAATTTCTCCTTAGCTTCATTTTGGAGCCTCCCTTCCAACTTTTTCGAGGAGCTTGTCTTGCTTCATCAGGTTCACAAGCTTCAGTGTTTTGCTTGCACAAAGGCAACTTGTCGATCATAGCTTGATGCATTCCCCTCACAGGTTGTTCACTCGGACTTGGTCTAGCTGCAGGTTGAGCAACTTCCCCAAGAAAATTGCGCATTTCTGGAGGGAAACCAGCCTTCCCTCCAGAAATTGTGCAATCCTGTCTGGCAACCTGCTGGGCTCCAAGATTGTGCAATTCTGCCAGTCAACACTCCTAGCAGGAATTGCGCAATTTTCTCTAGAAGGGCTGCGGAGCCCAGAATTTGTGCAAATTTGGGCAGTAGTCAGTGGCTCTGCCCAAAAATTGTGCAAATCTCTTGGGCAGTCAGCCCAGCTCCTAGCCAAAAATGCGCATTTCCTTCAAGTAATCGAACAACCTCTTGCATGTGCAGCTGAGTTGATCGGTTCCCTCCGGGACCGAGCAAAACAGACTTGCATGCTTGGGCTACTTCTCCCAAGGCAACATGCAAAGGCATCCCTTGTTTCAGGGATCTTTTTCCAACAATTCGAGGTTACATGCAAGGATCATTCCAGAAACCTCCCACCAAGTGTTGCTTTCCCTAGATTTGTGGCATGCACGTCACAACCTCGATGTTATCAAAACTCATCAACCGAACACTGCAGAGTTCATTTCTCACATCAACCTTGCAGCTTTGACATCCCACATCACATCTAGGAGTTGTCGGCACATTCAACACAAGTGCTTTGGGGTAAGCTCGCTTCCCATGCCTTGTGTTGCATTTTTGTCGCTTTTTGTGTTTTCACTTGTGTGAGTACTGTTTGCTTGATTTTAGTGAGCGCTTGCTGTCGTTTACATGTATATTTGCTTGCCGTAGCACTGTTTCAGTTTTCGTTGCTATCTCACTGCTGTCGCATTCATGAAATTGTTTTTCACGAACGGTCACGGACTCGGTGACTCGTCTCACCCACATGCATGGTGTTTCGTTTTCTGAATCGGTCATTCGTCGTTTGCATGCATTATCATTCACTTATGCTTACACTCAGTATCACCATGCATTCGCACTCACATTCACTTTTAGTTGCCTGTCGGCGACTCTGGGCCGCCTTGTCCCGAACTCTGCTTCACCAAGATAGCATTGCGCGATCCTGAGAGGGAAGGGTCTGTCTTCCTCTCAAGAAATGCGCATTTCTTCCTAGTGACTGTCCCCCAGGACTATTTTGCACATTTATGAGGGAAAGTGACTGCTGGCCCAGAAAATTGCACAATGCAGTCACTGAGCCTGCAACCATTGCCAGTTGAGATTGCGCATTGCGTAATTCCAGCAGTCAACAGCTAGGCTGCACTGTGCATTGCGTAGTTCCAGCAGTCAGTGAGTCTCCCAGCAGCCCAGACTGTGCCTTGCGCAGTGTTCGCAGTCAGTTTCTCGACCTCCTGGCCGAAATTACATAACCTTCATGATCAATCACACAGGTATGTTGCAAGTCAGTTCTCAAGTTCATTTTGGTTTTCAACTGACAGATTGCTTGCCATGAGTGTTGCCATGTCTCTAGGTATTGCAGGTGTTCATCTACCTCTCAACAGTGCAGGTGCAATGGTTTCCAAGAGGGCAGAGTCGAAGACACTGCTCAGAGCACACCTGGAGATGCAGTCGATCAAATGTTTATGAGCTTGCCTACTCACGAAGACATCAAGTTGTTCGTACACAAGAACATCAAGATATCACAACGAGTAGCATCATGAATAACAATTGAAGGCAACATACCAAATGCAGCGAGCGCAACGAATGTAATGAATGCAAGAGGAAGGTTGTTGACAACACAGAGGTGGAACAAAGTTGCAAGATCAAGCAGATCCACTGATGATGAAAGCAACTTGGGAGACTTAGGCTATGAGGTGATGATGTGACATGAAGATCGTGTGAAGACAGAGAATGGAACAAAGAAGGAGTTGCATGTGCTGAAGCAGCAACTCAAGGAAGAACATGAAGCTGCACAGACAAACAAATGAGTTGCAGCAGGAACAGGAACAACAATGGGTGCAACATGCACTCACGGATGAAACTGCGCCTGTACAAGTTAAAGATCCATCCCAGTAGCTGGCACGGAGCAGACATGGTGAGCAGTGTTGTTGATTGCATGCAAGGGATTCAACAACATGCATGTCATTGTGCACATGCATGCAATCCAACCCATTCAACACACTCACCAAGGCGAAGATAAGAAGCAAGTCCAATTGGAGCTGAACATGTACTTCAGCAAGTTGATGTGCATGACCACCAGCACACATTTGAAGATTAACATAGACACTATGCATCAATGTGTGCTGGTTCAGCCACACACTTGAAGATCATGCACATATTAGCAGACGAGTTGGATGAAGGGGCCGAACTAATGCACTGGTTGCAACGGAGGCAAGAGTTTGCTTCAGCAAGATGTCACCATGAGGTGCATGCACACCATCACGGACGACCAAGCTTGGCATCAACTCACCACCTTCACCATCACAAGCATGTCAAAGAGTTGGTCTCATCACAACGGACCGAGTGTCAGTGATGTCTTGCAAGACTTGCTCAAGCCATGTTGTCTCACATGAGTACATGTGCATTGTAATGTTGAGTCATGTCAAGTGTCAATAGTTGGATGTAACAGTCATAGAGTAGGTGAAGAGTCATGAGGGTAGTTGAACGATCACAAAGGGGAATGTCAAGGGTCACCCCACCCTTTTCTATAAATACTAAATAGTCCCTAATAACTCATTGTAGGGGCTTTTTGGTTAGCCAAGTTTCTGATAAGACTATCTTGGAAAGAGCTTGAATAGTATTGTAATGCGCCTTGGTTTCTCCATTGCACGGAGCTAGTTCATCTCTTTGGAGGAGCAGGTAGATGTGGCTGTAACGTTCCACTGTTAGGGCTAGCGGGTTTACATGGATGTATTGTATGATTGGTACTTACACTTCTTTATATAATAAGAGCCAACACGTTTTCACACATGTATTGTATATGTTGTAAGGTTGATCTTTAACACTTGTAATGCATGTTGCTTTAACCTGTGTTCTACATCTGAACTATTTCATTTGTTGTAATGCATAATCTATTAATGGAAATGTGTTGTTAACGCTGTCCCGTCTGTGTCGACTTTTCTGTCGTACATCAGACAAACCTCTCATATGAAGCTCGCTGTAACAACCATTGCACTCATTTGGACAGATCCGTGAGTGCTATATGTGTTATCTTACCTTGTATGTTGTGACTGACGCATTCATGTGGACTGCTTCGCTGGAAGCTGTGTATGTCCTATGTGTTGTGTGTTCCTAGCCGAGTTGGGACTGATCCCTTTCAACCTGGAACTCACCTTCACCCTCATCTCAACCCACTTATATTAGAACCACTCATACACCTTCCTTGATTCACTGCAGTGGTCACACCCTTGCTATTGAAAAAGTTATCTTACTTGCCTTTGTGCGACATCGCGGTCAAGGCATTACCTTACGACCCACTGCTGGGACTCCAACACCAAAAGGTCTGAGGTTGGATTGGGACTTCTTACCAAGGAGATCCCCTTACATGTTGGTGGGTCCAACACTGTCAACATTCTGGCACTAGAAAGAAGGTTAGATGACAAGCTGAGTCCTCACATCTATTTTGAATCTCGACACATCTATCATGACTAACTACTGAGTTGCTCTTCCGAAATGTATGTCTTATGGAAACAATTTCATCATCCTAAAAGAGCTCTCGGATAACTTGTCTCATAAAACATTTGATGGTGGAGGCTACGTAGCCTTGGTAAGGCACGCAGTTGGTGTTGTAGGCTCATGCGAAAGACATGGATTCTTTGAAGAATACATGAGCTGCGCGCTGTTCATCTACACGCTTTAAGGGCACCCAATGCACTGGTGTGCCACGTTGCTCGAAAAATCCATTCATTCTCTTGCTCATCTGGTCGCTAAGATAGACCGTGCTTTCAATCACTTCGACCGTCAAGCACTCAACAAAGAAATTCTGAAATTACGAAAAGCACCCGATGAATTCGTTGAACAGTTTCACACACACTTTTGTAATCTTGCATACTGAATCACGGAAGATGATATTGATTGGCTATTTCTTATTGGAAGATTTGAGTATCTTCTTCACATATTTGAACCCTGCTCAACACACTCTGGTGATGGAGCTGCTCAATCGCAGGCAGGTACAGTTGCTGTCACAAGTGACTGTCCGCCTTCATATCATCCAACAGCTCCACCACTGCAGAGTGATGTCGGAGATCATACGCACCTCGGTTGAACTCTCACATCCTCCCACCCCACCTGCTCTTGATATTTGCGTAGATTTGGCTTGCAAGCCTGCTGGTTGTCACATGGACTCGTTCCCTCGACCTCCATCCTCGTGTTCTGTTGATCCTCCGGATTGTACTGTCTTGTGTTCTTCCATTTCGGACTCCTCACATGTTGTGAACGAGGATCAAGCTGTAGACGGAGTTGGTGTTATGCAAACAACCTGCGCCATCATTCATGATGAGTGTGTGCGAGAATCTAAAGAAGAACCTGCGATGAAGGGTGACACTCTTCCGATCGCTCCTCATCCGCTTCATCCTGACATCCCTTGTGATTCTGCCACTGTTGATTTTCCTTGTGAAAACTCATTTCCGGATGCTTCTACTTCCGATCATTCACAGGACACCTCAGATGTCAGTCTGTCATTACAGTGCGGAGAGGACACATCTTCCTTGGAAAATCCGTTCAATCTGTCATTTATCTTTCTTGAAAACACAGAGGGTGAACATCTTTGCTTCTCATCTACCCCTCTGCTCGATTCATCAAATCATGAGGATGTCGACAAACATCCTGAATTTTTTGATCTTGGTTGTCGTGATCTATTCACTTCCTCATCCGATCATGATGTTGATTCAACTGTTGTTAATCTATCCAAGACATTGGTCTACGATGATCTATTTGTCCACGAGGTCGAAACCCCTCAGATTATCGAGGCACTTCAGCCCGAGCTGATGGTTATGTTAGGCCCTTGCTGTCCTGAGGTTGGTCTCACTTCTGGTCAGGAAATTGTTGAAACACTCCAGGCTCCTCATCACTCTCTGCGTTGCACTAAAGATCAACCAAAACCCAGATTTCGCTTCCTCCACTCGAACTACACAATCCCATAGCTCATGCATTGGAGGAATCTTACATAGCAAGCACACATGCACAACACAAGTGGTCTAGCTTTCTCACGTTTGCTTGCATGTCACAATCAAGAGAATGCATACACTCAACATCTTCATGCAGCGAAGCACAACATCATGGCAGTGCCACAGAATGCCTGTCATGCACTTTCACTCATCTTTGTTCTGTGGTTGCTTGTAAGCTCGGAGTGTGTTTGTCTTCATTGTTATATCTTTCTTGTTTGCTGGTTCGCACAACTGTCTTGTTCGTGAACCATGCTTTCACCAACATGGGTCAACCAATGCGCCGATGGATGCATTGGAAGTATCACTTCAAGTGAGATGACCCATGCACTGTTAGCTTAGGAGTAGGAGTATTGTTTGCCTGCTTGCTTGTTTGCTTACTTGCTTTGCTTTCGCTTTTGCTTCTACTCTTGCTTTGCTTTGTTGTTTGTTAGTTCACTTGTTTCATTTCATAGGATAGTTTCGCATGAAACCATGTACAACTCTTGAAGCAAGCTGGGTAAAGTACAAGAGGCCTTGTGCTACTATCACTACTTGGTTATCTGTCATCTTGCCTCTGTATGAAGAACTTGTTACTTTTTGTCCATGATACTTCGAAGGAAAAATACGTATTGTTCGAAGCGAACCTTGGTGAAAACATAACGCTTGTGCGCTAACTAGTGTCACCTTCTCTAGTCGGTTGTTTTTGGGTTAACCCTTGTCAACTCAATCAATAGAGTAAGGTGAGGGGGAAAACCTTAACAGGCACGTTAGAGATACAATAAACTACTTTTGTGCTGGAACAACCTCTTCTGCTCTCAATAAGTCGGGATCCCTCTTCCGCCTCTAAAATGAATAAGTGCTATGCATAGTGAAAAATGAAAAATGAGAAAAATGAAAAAGTGAAAAAGTTAAAAACAATGAAAATGAATAAGGCGAAAGAAGAGAAAGGCTTCCTGCGCAGAGAGGTGATGCAAGTAACTTTGTCGGGGTACTGACCAGGCTTCCTGGCAGCAGAGCCATGCTTGTGTTCCTATGTGACTCTGTCGGGGTATTGTCCAGGTCTGCTGGCAGCAGAGCAACACTAGAGATGAAACCAAGACTCTGACGACTATACTGCTTGTGCATCAATATACCCCTCAACCCCAATTGAAACAACTGTGTTGCCTTGGCTTGGAATGTGTGTCAATCGACCAAGAGCTTGGCAGATGCTACATCTTACAATCAAGCTAGCGTGGAAACCAAGAGGAGCTGAGAATTGAACAATACTTTTGAAGGTGTTAGACTTGCTTTTCACGAACAAGGCCCATTCAGAGAGCTGGAGTTCTACCACTGTGTCATCAAGTGTTGTAGCTGCTACAACCACCCTCCAAAATTTTGCCTTAGCTTCGTTTTGGAGCCTCCCTCCCAACTTTTATCAGCAGCTTGTCTTGCTTCATCAGGTTCACAAGCTTCAGTGTTTTGCTTGCACAAAGGCAGCTTGTCAATCACAGCTTGATGCATTCCCCTCACATGCTGTTCATCCGGACTTGGTCTAACTGCACGCTGAGTAGCTTCCCCAAGAAAACTGCGCATTTCTGGAGGGCAACTAGCCTTCCCTTGAGAAATTGTGCAATCCTGTATGGCAGCCTGCTGGGCTCCAAGATTGTGCAATTCTGCTAGTCAACACTCCCAGCAGGAATTGCACAATTTTCCCCAGCAAGGCTGCTCAGCCCAGAATTTGCGCAAATCTGGGCAGCTGTCAGTTGCTCTGCCTAGAAATTGCGCAAATATCCTGGGTAGTCAGCCTAGCTCCTAGCCAGAAATGCGCATTTCCTTCAAGCAGTCGAACAACCTCTTGCATGTGTAGTTGAGTTGACCGGTTCCCTCTGGGACCGAGCAAAACAGACTTGCATGCATGGGATGCTTCTCCCAAGGCAGCATGCAAAGGCATCCCTTGTTTCAGGGATCTTTTTCCAACAGTTGGAGGTTAGATGCAAGGATCATTCTAGAAACCTCCCACCAAGTGTCGCTTTCCCAAGATTTGTGGCATGCGCGTCACAACCTCGATGTTATCAAAACCCGCAGATCTCATTCCTCACGTCAATCATGTAGCTCTGACATCCCACATCACGTCTAGGAGCTGTCGACACATTTAGCTCAGCTGTTTTGGGGTAAGCTCGCTTCCCATGCCTTGTGTTGCATTTCTGTCACTTTTTGTGTTTTCTCTTATGTCAGTACTATTTGCTTGATTTCAGTGAGCGCTTACTGTCATTTACATGTATATTAGCTTGTCCTAGCATTGTTTCAGTTTTCGTTGCTATCTCACTATTGTCGCATGCATGAAATTGTTTTTCACGAACAGTCGCCAATTCGGCGACTCGCTTCACCCACATGCATATTGTTTTGTTTTCTGAATTGGTCATTCATTGTTTGCATGCATGATCATTCACTTATGCTTACACTCAGTATCACCATGCATTCACACTCACATTCACTTTTAGTTGCTCGTCGGCGAGTCTGGGCAGCCTTGGCTCGGACTCTACCTCACCAAGAGCCTCACCAAGACAACATTGCGCAATCCTGAGAGGGAAGGCTCTGTCTTCCTCTCAGGAAATGCATATTTCTTCCTAGTGACTGTCCCCCAGGACTGTTTTGCGCATTTCTGAGGGACAGTGACTGCTGGCCCAGAAAATTGCACAATGCAGTCACTGAGCCTGCAACCATTGCCAACTGAGATTGCGCATTGTGCAATTCCAGTAGTCAGTAGCCAGACTAGACTGTGCATTGCGCAGTTCTAGCAGTTAGTCAGTCTCCCAGCAGCCCAGACTGTGCCTTGCGCAGTCTTGGCAGTCAGTCTCCCGACCTCCCGGCCGAAATTGTGCAACCTTCATGATCAGTCACACAGGTATGTTGCAAGTCAGTTCTCAAGTTCATTTTGGTTTTCAACTGACAGATTGCTTGCCATGAGTGTTGCCATGTCTCCAAGTATTGTAGGTGTTCATCTACCTCTCAGCAGTGCAGGTGCAATGGTTTCCAAGAGGGCAGAGTTGAAGACACCGCTCAGAGCACACTTGGAGATGCAGTCGATCAAATGTCTATGAGCTTGCCTACTCATGAAGACATCAAGTTGTTCGTAGACAAGAACATCAAGATATCACAACGAGCAACATCATGAACAACAACTGAAGGCAGCATACCGAATGCAGCGAACACAACGAATGTAATGAATGCAAGAGGAAGGTTGTTGACAATAGAGGCAGAAAAAAGTTCAAGAACAAGCAGATCCACTAATGATGACAGCAACTTGGGAGACTCAGGCTATGAGGGGACGACGCGACATGAAGATCGCGCGAAGACAGAGAATGGAACAAAGAAGGAGTTGCATGTGCCGAAGCAGCAACTCAAGGAAGAACATGAAGCTGCATAGGCAGACAAATGAGTTGCAACAGGAACAAGAACAATAGTGGGCGCAACATGCACTCACGGATGAAACTGTGTCTGTACAAGTTAAAGATCCATCCCAACAGCTGGCATAGAGCAGACATGGTGAGCAGTGTTGTTGATCGCATGCAAGGGATTCAACAACATGCATGTCATTGTGTGCACACATGCAATCCAACCCATTCAGCACACTCACCAAGGCGAAGACAAGAAGCAAGTCCAACTGGAGCTGAACATGTACTTCGGCAAGTTGATGTGCATGACCACCAACACACATTTGAAGATTAACACGAACACTATGCATTGAAGATTAACACGAACACTATGCATCAGTGTGTGCCGGTTCTGCTGCACACTTAAAGATCATGCGCATATTAGCAGACGAGTTGGATGAAAGGGCCGAACCAATGCACCGGTTGCAACGGAGGCAAGAGTTTGATTCAACAAGATGTCACCATGAGGTGCATGCACACCATCATGGACGACCAAGCTTGGCATTAACTCACCACCTTCACCATCACAAGCATGTCAAAGAGTTGGTCCCATCACAGCGGACCGAGTGTCAGTGATGTCTTGCACGACTTGCTCAAGCCATGTTGTCTCACATGAGTACATGTGCATTGTAATGTTGAGTCATGTCAAGTATAAGTCAAGTGTCAATAGTTGGACATAACAGTGATAGAGTAGGTGAAGAGTCATGAGGGTAGTTGAACGGTTACAAAGGGTAATGCCAAGGGTCACCCCACCCTTTGCTATGAATAGTCTCTCATAACTCATTGTAGGGGCTTTATGGTCAGCCAAGCTTCTGATAAGACTATCTTGGAAAGAGCTTGGATAGTATTGTAACACGCCTTGGCTTCTCCACTGCATGGAGCTAGTTCATTCTTTGGAGGAGTAGGTGTGTGTGGCTGTAACGTTCCACTGTTGGGGCTAGCGGGTTTACATGGATGTATTGTATGATTGGAACTTTGCACTTCTTTGTATAATAAGAGCCAACATGTTTTCACACATGTATTGTACCTGTTGTAAGACTGATCTTTAACACTTGTAATGCTTGTTGCTTTAACCTGTGTTCTACATCTGAACTGTTTCATTTGTTGTAATGCATAATCTATTAATGGAAATGTGTTGTTAACGCTGTCTCGTTCGTGTTGACTACTCTGTCGGACATCAAACAGACCTCTCATATGAAGCTCGCTATAACAACCGTTGCACTTGTTTGGACTGATCCGTGAGTGTTGTACGTGTTATCTTACCTTGTATGTTGTGACTGTTGCATCCGTGTGGACTGCTCTGTTGGAAGCTGTGTATGTCCTGTGTGTTGTGTGTTCCTAGCCGAGTTGGGATTGATCCCTTTCGAATTGGAACTCACCTTCACCCTCATCTCAACCCACCTGTGTTAGAACCTCTCATACACCTTCCTTGACTCACTGCAGCGGTCACAACCTTGCTAGTGACAGAGTTATCTTACTTGCCTTTGTGCGACATCGCGGTCAAGGCATTACCTTACGACCCACTGTTGGGACTCCTACACCAAAAGGTTTGAGGTCTGATTGTGACTTCTTACCGGGCAGATCCCCTTATATGTTGGCGGGTCCAGCACGATCAACAGTACCATTTCATCACTTGATGGAGATTGATCATTCGTGGAGGATGACGTTAAGGTGGAGAGTCTTGTTTCCCACATGTGTGGGGTATTTTTGGCATTTTTATTATGTTTTTGAGCTCTCTCAAGGTCGACTAGTGGCCTTTGACCTAGTTGAATGGTTAAAGCAAACTTTTTAGGGCTTTTCTTTTAAAATTATGGAAAAGTGAACACTGTCACTTTACACTGTCCATCATCATCATTCACACACTTTTCTCTCTTAGAAGTCCGCACTAGTTATTGGTCTCTTTCAATGTGATTTTTATGGAGGGAATGGGGAGACTTCTTTGGGATTGATTGAAGAGATTGTTGTGGAATGGTGTAAGTTGTCATGTTTGTTTTCTTCCATTTTGCATGTTTTATTATGTGAATTGGCATTTCTATGCATGCCATACTAAAAATCTTAATATTTTTCCTTGAACTCCTTTGTTATGACCCAATTAAAAATGAATCCTTGACTCAAGCAAAATCACTGATTTGGCAGCTTAAGTCTTTTCTATCTTATTTTAATGCTTAGAGAGTGATGTTGATGATGAGGATCCCAATATAGGCAATGATTTTGATGATACATAGTTTTTTGTTGTGGCATGATTTTTTCTTTTTTAAATCCAAAATTTGAATGTTTTATGTATATTTTGGTTGACTGGTTTTGTGGTCCAGTTTTTTCCGTTTCTGGTCTAGTCCAGGTTTTTGGGGTTGACCAGTTTGATGACTGGTCTGGTTCTAAAAACATTGGTTAGGATCTGGGTTATAAAATGGATAGCCTTTTTTTTCACAAGTATAATCTGCAAGCAGATTGTTGTTTTGGAAGTTATAGAGTATGTATTTGTGTCTGATTTCTACAGCTGATGATGTCTAAAACATTTCGTTCCTTTTGACTGCCATTTTTAAGTACAGAATCTTGAACAAGAATTATCCTGGCTTCTGATATATAGAACAGTTTTCTCTGTCCACTACTATGATCTAAGTTGATCACTGGTTTCTCTATAGGGGATTGCTTTTGGATAACTCCTAGTGAACAGTGGATGGTTGCAAATCAGTGGCAAACCTGCAATTGAATTTCTCTCAATTAAGGAAATCACTGTGCTAATAGTTATTTTTCTCCAGTATGAATTTTGTTGCCTATCTTAAGCAAATATTTTCATCTTTTGAAACTTCAGAATTCTGCAGACAGATTCACATCTTCTGGGAAGAGCAACAATTAAATACAGATGGAGAATCAAATTATAGAACAATATTTAGCATTGTAGCTTAAGTGTTAGAGCTCTGACAAAGCAATATTTTATTATTTCGGAAAAGTCAGTAGTTTAAATTATATGCGTAATTGCAGGATCAGTGTCCAGAAAACCGTCTGCCAGTAAATCTGTATGTTTTTATGGTAAGGATTAGCACATATTGAGTGAAGAGGACATGCTCCATCACACAAAATGGGTCTTCAAAAGTCGTGTACTAATTATTTTAATGGTAGGAACAGTAAGACATCAAATGCATCTGGTAACACATCAAGCACCGGAAGCCATGTCAGGACGAGAATACGAACACGTCGCAAGGTTCATGGAGGGAAAATTCGTGCTGGCAGGTTGACATTATTTTTAGATTTTAATTTTGTCTGGGAAAGATTTCTATGGGCTAGATATAATACTAACGTTCTTCCTAAAATTTGATATTCATGTCATGGCAGCCCAGGTGAGGAGTTTGCTCTTGTGGAGCACTTGCAAAGCATGGTCCTAAGTAGTCGTGCTCAAGAGGAATTGAAGCTTCTTTTAGAAGTATTGCTATTGCTTGGAGAAGAAGATGTGGCCAGAAAGTTGCAATATTTTGCAGCACGGTACCAGTCTTGTCAGCTAGCTGCTGTTAAAGATGCTGAAGACAAACTAGCAGAGGAACAAGCAGATAACTGCAGGTACTAAAAATAAAAATGCAGATAATTCAAAGAAGGTAGGTGTCTCTGACACGCTTTGTTGGCAGTGGGAAATGCTGTCACCCCCCTAATTTGTATTGTGTCAGCACAATGTAGGTCATACAGTCTGACATTTTCTCTATCTACAAACCAAGAATATGTGTTACACTACTTGGTTTTAGAATTGTAAAATCAATGGGTCATATAATCTCTGACGCTTTCTCGATCTACAAACCTAGAGTATGTGTTCCACTTCTTGGTTTTAGATATATTGTATTATGAACTGTGGAAGGCATCTCATACGAGTAGTTGAAAGGTTCTTGTGAATGCTTTTGATTTTTCATTTTGCTTCGTCCAAGATCCCCATATCATCTGGTCAATGATACTAAAAAAATTATAGATATTATTCCTTCTAAATGTGCCCAGAAAATTGCTATACACAGGTCACCTAGTGTTAACCCCCCTTGGGGGCATATAATAATCGAATCATACTATGAAGCAAATCATACTGTGGGTAAGCACATAAATCATACTCTGAAACAAAAGACTGTTGTGAGGTATGGTAAGGTGAAAGGGATATCAATAGAATATAATGTTGCAGATGTAATAAAATCATTGTCACCTACATGGGGCTCTTTAGAAAAGCCTCATGTCCAAACTAGAAACGATTACAAATGTGTTTATTCTCTTGCTGGTTCAATGTATGCATTTATAGCTCCTTGTAGCTTCTAATGCTTGTGGAGTTTCACAAAGTCATTGAAAAATGCTAGCAGGTCCTAGAAGCGGTGATTTAGATGTGGGGATTAGAGGTTAAGTGGTCAAACCACCATAACAACCGGGAGGGGGTATTATAAATGAATGACATGATGTAAAGGTGTGTGAAGGTATGTATATTATGCGACATGAATAATATGTATTATGTATCTATTACTCATTTTCTTTATTTCCACCATCATCATTCATTTATATCAATGCAAATTCATCCTAATTTTCTACATGGTATCAGAGTGATATGCACCCCTGGGAGGGTGCGAAGATTGCAGTCAAAAGGTTCATTGAAAGAAGATGTCAAGAAGGAAAGTTAGTGTGAAGTCAATATAATTATTTTTATATAGGGAAAATCTATTTAAGAGATTGTTTAATTGGAAGCTCTAGAAAATTTATTAATAGTAATCGAAAGTGGGGAAAATCACATGTCACTTAAGTGACAACAGGGAGCAAAGATATCAGCGCAACGAAGCAAAGAAAAAAAAACCTGCCTCCTTGTTAGGGTCCCACCCTAACCCCCTTATTTATGTAATGGGATCGAGTCATAGTCAAGAGTCAATAAAGCCCATATTAATAATTGTAAGTGGTTAACCCGCAATTAATGACGGGACCACAATTAGTTGCAAATGGGCCGTAGTATTAGATAGATGGTATTAATAAAACCCATGGTATTGATCCATGGTATTGCATGTATGAGTCATATATAAAGGATAGAGACTCCCTGCGAGGAGCATCGTGTCTTATTTTGAATCGAGCTTTGCTCTGTTGGAGGTTGCCCCCTCGAAGAGGCCAGTGAACATTGCTTTCTGAATAATAAAATGTTTGTTGTTATCTCTCATTAATCTATGTTATGTGTATCTTCTTCGCATATTCTGTATTTGGGTATCTTTTTGCAGGTTAAGAGCATAACAAGTGGTTTCAGAGCACTTTCCAGGGCCGGTGGGATCTCCATTTCTTAGCAAATTTTTTTTAGGCTAGAGACGTGTTCCGACATCTTTAAACCACGGGATCTGTCGTTGAGCGCATAAACCTGCGGATTTGGGGAGGCATGCACGTAGGAAATACAAGAGGTGGTCATGCTTGTTGGACTCCCTTGTAACCCCTGTGGGTACCCCTTCGAGTAGTAGCGCATTAGACAGAACCGCACACGGACTGTCTTCCAAGTCCCCTCTGGGTATATCAGAAGCCCCCTAGGTTCCCTGGAAACCTCGCCATAGATAAACCGTCGGCCGTCTTGCTGCTACAGTAAACTGAGAACAGCACTTGGAGAGATTACTCGCCCGTACGATAGGGTAGTCAGGTTGTACGGCTAAGGGTACGATTGATCCTCCTTAGTTAGAGCCCTGAAACATTGGGCCGATTACTACTGCCAGACCCTTATGTATATTGCGATCTGTAGCACCTGACACTCCTCGAGACCATAGTTCCCTTTTCTATCTTGGGATCACGCATCATTTCTGCTAGATCCGCTCGTGCAAAGCGGTACAACAGCAACAAACATCAGTCCTGCAGTTTCGAGTTAGCAGACCAGCGATTCCGATCTATTCGATCCATTAGATCCGCAGCAGCAGTATGTTCCGCCACCCAGAGCTATTCGATCCGCCATTCAGATCTCTCAGATCCACCAGATCCGAGTAGTTGTGTGGGGTTCCTATACCCGAGCATAATTTTCGCAGGGATTTTGGCAGCATTTACATTTTGAGGATTTGGCGACTGCAGTATTCATAAGGAAGGAGTAAGGACGACGAGCTGAGCACGGTGGTACCATTCAATTCTTACTGAATTTTTTTTTTGCCGGTCCCAAATCTCAAGAACATCTGATCAGTGCATGGTAGAAACTAGAGCTCAAGCTATGGCCAATGAGAAGATTGACAAACTTGAACAAACCTTGCAATCCATCCAGAGTCAACTTGACAGACTATCTCTCCTAATTCCAAAGGGCAAGGAGGAAGCCCACGAGGAGGCGTATAATGGCAATGGACATAGTGAGGGTGAGTCTAGCCACTCTCCTCACGTCTGGCGCACCCACCAACAATCCCGTCAACGATCTCCCAAGTTGGATATGCATAAATTTGAAGGTTCTCACCCGGCAGCATGGATAGCACAAATGGAGCAGTATTTCAATCTGAATAACATCTTAGATGATGAGACTCAGCTTATGGTGGGGAGCATGTACTTGGACAATGAAAGGTGGCAATGGTGGGAATGGCATCAATGTTGCAATGGACCTTTTCGGGTTTGGACCAACTTCAAAAAAGCTCTTACAGACCGCTTTGACCAGGAATCTTCTTTTTTGGGTCGTCTTACTAAGCTCCGACAGACTGGCATAGTGGATGAATATATTACAGCCTTTGAAGCCTTAGCCTTCCGCACTTGGGGTCTCTCAAATGTGTTCTATACAGAATGTTTTATCAACGGTTTTAAAGAAGCCATAAAAGCCCAAGTCCTACTGCACCACCCTCCCACATGGATGGAGGCTTGCAAGGTAGCTCGTAACGTGGAACGTGCGTTAGCAGCCCAGTACAGTCGCCCAAATTTCTCCGCTAAAGGTCGCTTGCCACAGGCTCACAAAACGACTCAAACACTTAAGGTCCAAAAGTTGTCACCTGCAGAAATGGCCGAAAGAAGAAAGCAAGGATTATGTTACCACTGTGATGAAAAATACTCCCTAGGTCATAAATGAAAGGAGCCCAAATTTTTTCAAATTGATGCCACTGACTACAGCTCATCAGAGGAAGATCCACCACTTGAGGAACATGAGGCGGTAGAAGAGGACAACCAAAAGGACAATGTCTCTGACGAACCAGTTATTTCGTTGCATGCTTTGGCAGGGATTTCTTCACCTCAAACTCTCAAAATCAGAGGTTTTATTAAACATCGCCCAGTAGTAGTCTTGATTGATAGTGGAAGTACACATAATTTCATCCATCAAAAAGTCGCAGAAGCAATGCATTGTTCTTTACGAGCAGTTTCTAACTTCCAAGTCCAAATTGCGGGTGGGGGCACAATGAAATGTGAAGGCCGCTGTGAAAATGTCAAACCTCAAATGGGGGATTATCAGTTGAAAACCCACATGTTTGCCATACACATGGGAGGTTGTGACATTGTCCTTGGCGCTGAATGGATCCACACTCTTGGGCCAATCACAATGGATTTCCAGGAGTTATATATGAGTTTTAAGCAGAACAACTCCACACATACCCTCCGTGGACTCCAGGCGAGAGCTCTCTCTATCATCAACTCGCATAGGATGGAAAAATTGCTAAAAAAGGGCCATCATGGAGTTATAGCTCAATTCAATGCCATCCAGGCAGTTGCTACCAAGTCTCTGCCGATTCATCCTGAGATGCAACAGATTTTAAATAATCATCTGCCGGTCTTTGACAAGCCTCATGAGCTTCCACCCTCGAGAGGGGAACATGATCATAGCATCACCTTGGTTCCAGGGGCCCAACCCCCAAATGTGCGCCCCTACAGATATCCGTTCACCCAAAAGAATGAAATAGAAAAAATAATCAAGGAACTTTTGGAAGCAGGTGTCATTCGTCCCAACATTAGTCCTTATTCATCACCGGTGGTCATGGTACTCAAGAAAGATGGGGAGTGGCGAATGTGTCCAGACTTCAGGGCCCTCAATAAGTTGACAGTCAAAGATAAATTTCCCATCCCGGTGGTTGATGATTTGCTGGATGAACTCAATGGGGCTCAATTCTTCACTAAGCTGGATCTTCGCTCAGGCTACCACCAAATTCGCATGAAGGAAGTCGACATTCCAAAGACTGCTTTCCGAACTCATGAAGGCCATTATGAGTTCCTGGTCATGCCATTCGGTCTTTGTAATGCCCCATCTACTTTTCAGAGCCTTATGAACCACCTTCTCAAACCATATCTCAGGAAATTTGTACTTGTCTTCTTCGATGACATCCTCATCTATAGTTGCACTTGGGCTGCACATCTTCAACATGTAGATCTACTCTTGCAACTGCTCCGCAAGCATAAATTATTTGTCAAGATGTCCAAGTGTTCGTTTGGCATGGAAGAAGTTGAGTATTTGGGCCACATTGTGGGGCGTGAAGGTGTCAAGGTGGACCCCAAAAAGATCCAGGCAATGCAGGATTGGCCTCAACCTAGGACCTTGAAGAGCCTGAGAGGATTTTTGGGTCTCACAGGCTATTATCGCAAATTTGTCCGCAATTATGGTCGCATTGCGAAGCCCCTCACTCAACTCCTGAAGAAAAATTCATTCTTCTGGAATGAGGACGCACAACAGGCCTTTACAACTCTCAAAAATGCCATGTGTTCCACTCCCGTCTTAGCACTACCTGATTTCACCAAATCTTGTCATTGAATGTGATGCTTTGGGTATGGGTATTGGGGCGGTCTTAATGCAGGAAGGACGACCTTTGGCCTTCACAAGTCAACAACTAAGTGGGAAGAATCTGGGCCAATCTACCTACAAGAAGGAAATGATGGCCATCTTACATGCAGTAGAGACCTGGCGACCTTACTTATTGGGGCGACGTTTCCAAATCCGCACAGACCATCATAGTCTTAAATATTTTTTGGAGCAACGCCTATCCTCCCCACAACAAAATAAATGGCTCGCCAAAATGTTGGGATATGATTATGAGATCATTTACAAGAAAGGGCAAGACAATAGTGTAGCAGATGCATTATCTCGCCAATTTGAGGAGGAAAGTACCCTGCTAGCAATTTCCCTTCCCATTCCAGAATGGATTGAAGAGGCTCACAGGGAATGGTTTTCACATCTCGGGCTCTCCCAACTCATTTCTCAATTGCAGGCGGATCCAAATTCCACCAAGGGCTATTCGTGGCAGGATGAGATTCTTCGCTACAGGGACAGAGTCGTAATATCACCAACTTCCACCCTCAAAAGTCGCATTTTGGCAGAATTGCACTCATCCCCCATTGCAGGACATTCAGGCTTTCAGAAGACGTATGCTCGCACCAGAAGATCATTTTTTTGGACAGGCATGAAAAAGGACATCCTTACTTTTGTAGCAGAATGCGATGTCTGTCAATGCCACAAAGGGGAGACCGTCAACGCACCAGGCACATTACAACCGTTGCCCATCCCGGCATCAATATGGATGGAGGTTTCTATGGATTTCATTACAGGTCTTCCAAAGTCAGGAAACAAGTCAGTCATCATGGTGGTTGTGGACAGACTTTCGAAGTATGCTCATTTCTGCGCCCTACCCCACCCGTTTACACTGACTTTGGTCGCTCAATCTTTCATGGATCAGATCTTCAAATTGCATGGCATGCCCACTTCTATTGTGTCCGATCGCGACCCGATCTTCACCAGTAATTTTTGGCAATAACTCTTCAGGCTACAAGGCACTCAACTAAAACTCAGTACTTCCTATCATCTGCAAACGGATGGTCAAACTAAAGCCGTCAACAAATGTCTGGAAACGTCTGATCTTCACCAGTAATTTTTGGCAGGAACTCTTCAGGCTACAAGGCACTCAACTAAAACTCAGTACTTCCTATCATCCGCAAACGGATGGTCAAACTAAAGCCGTCAACAAATGGGATCGAGTCATAGTCAAGAGTCAATAAAGCCCATATTAATAATTGTAAGTGGTTAACCCACAATTAATGATGGGACCACAGTTAGTTGCAAATGGGCCGTAGTATTAGATAGATGGTATTAATAAAACCCATGGTATTGATCCATGGTATTGCATGTATGAGTCATATACAAAGGATAGAGACTCCGTGCGAGGAGCATCGTGTCTTATTTTGAATCGAGCTCTGCTCTATTGGAGGTTGCCCCCTCGAAGAGGCCAGTGAACATTGCTTTCTGAATAATAAAATATTTGCTGTTATCTCTCATTAATCTATGTTCTGGGTATCTTTCTTCGCATATTCTGTATTTGGGTATCTTTTTGCAGGTTAAGAGCATAACACTCCTACAGATTTCTCCAAGCAAAACAATAGAAACTCTAGAGAAAGATTTGCACATTTCTACAGACTACACTGCATGTGTTGAAAAATGGTAGCTTTGGTCAGTATTTTCATTAATAAAATCAAAAGAGAAAAAATTGAATTCATTTACCTCACAAGTGCCCAAGTTGACCCCTCCAAGATCAAGTTGGCCTGCCAAAGGGACACATTCCTTTGCATGGACAAACAGCTATATATTGAGCCTATTTGCTCTCCTTCAAGGTAGATCCAGATTATCTTATGTATCTTTGTTTTGGTGTGCTATATCTTTGTGGAACCTTGCGGATCTGTTGCTTATATATTCTATTGCATGTGCACAAGTCTGAGGCATTATATCTCTGTGGAACCATGCGAACCTGAGGCACTATGTTTATGTGGAACAATGTGGACCTGTGGCATTATATCTCTGTGACTTAGGCCAAGTACTGTGGCACTCCTGTGGTTCATGCTAATGTCTGTGGCATCATATCTCTGTGACTTAGGTTGAGTTCTGTGGCACTCCTTCTGTGGTTCATGCGAATGTTTGTGGCATCATATCTTTGTGACTTAGGCCGAGTTCTGTGGCTCTCCTTCTGTGGTTCATGCGAATGTCTATGGCATTTGTTTCTGTGGTGAAGCGAAAGTTTGTGACACTTGTATTTATGTGGCTCATGTGAGTTCTAAGACTGAGGAAGAGGCCGAAGTTCAGCCCTCTTGAAGACCTGTGACATATCTAATTACAGACCTCTATGTGGACAGAATTGAAGGGAACTATGCATTGGATATTGGAGGGTTGACTTGGCACTTATGGGAGGTCATCTTGTTGGTCAGTATTTGTCTATGTAATCTTATCAAAGATATGTTACTTTCACTGATGTACAATTGATGAATTGGACTCTTTCATAAGAAAGATTATGGGGTTTTCCCCTTTGTGGGTTTTGCCTTGGTCATGGACCTAAATTTTGGTGTCTCTTGTCTCATTGTTTAGTGTGATCTCTATTGCTCTATTGAAAAAGTTAATGGTTGAAATTTTTCATGTATAACAGCTTAATGATTGGAATACACTAAAGAAGACTAATTGTATCATTGGAAGTAGTTATCACTTTGAAAAATTAAAGTAGTCTTCATTGCACTAGAAAATCAACAGCATGCATGCAGAGAAATCAAGACGTGTCAGCAGGGGACCAATAAAATATTTAAAACAGAAGTTTCTTGCTATTCGACATGATTCCATGCCAAAGAGACATCATGGAAAGGGGGAAGAGCAACAAAAAAAATATAATGTAACCCAGTTTTCATCCTGTGCTCAAAATGACACCCAAAAAATGTGAACCTTGTCATTCGGGTCTAAAGATGCCAGTGCACAAAATGCCCCAATGCCTAGGAATCATGAATAAAGTAGAGAAGCCCGTGACACAAAGCAGTACCTAGATCTAGGGCTTGCGTCACTATTGGGGGTAGAGCTTTTTGTATAAGACAACCTTACAGAAGTTTGACGCAAATTTATTGATTAGATGGTTCAAATTAGTAGATGAACAAAATTTATGGAACACTGATGATTGCAGGGAAAAAAGGTGACTGCATTTTGTGTGTAAATTATTTTTCTAACTTTAGAGGTATTTAATTCCTTTATTTTTTCATGAAGGAGAAGCAATCATAATTTAACATAAATCTTTTTTGCATACCAATGCCCATGAATCATGAGTAAAGCAGAGTAGTCATCATACAAACGAGTGTCCAAATTTTGGACATGCATCACTTGTAATATCCCTCGGGAAAAATGACCCTTAGGGCACAATTTTGAATAAAGGTTTTCAACAAACATTGATAGGATTACATTTCACAGTAACAATGCAATATTCATCAATACATATAAAGTAAATATCCTTTTGTTTAATGTACCATTGGGATGAAAGATATTCAAACAACCATATGTTCTTCAACAATTATTGGAAATTAGGGCTAATTGTCTAATAGACAACAAACCTCTACAGCACAATTATCCACCACAAGACTGATTTCAACTGGTTTATGCTTACAGCTAATACTATCTAATTATGTTACACACTATCTGGTTTCCATAGCTATTCTAACAATTATTGTAAATTAGGGTTAATAGTCCAAAAGACAACAGACCTCTACAACACAATGATCCACCACAAGACTATGATTTCAATTGGTTTATGCCTACAGCTAACACTATCTAATTCTGTTACACATTGGGTGGTTTCCATAGCTGTTCTAACTTCAATTTTGTTAAATTTTAATCAATTGTTCTATGTTGCAACTATTACTTCAACTATATCCGATAGCATTCAATTTAACAATTTCCACTTCTTCAATTAACCAATGACAATAGAGCAATAATAGATAGAACAATTATACAAATGCACAATGAAATACGACCAAGAGACATGAGACAATATTTGGTCAATGACCAGGGGAAAATCCCTCTGGGGGAAAACCCTTTGCAAATCTTCTTCTATTAGAGTGTCTTCAAATGTTCAATAGAGAGAGTACATCATCCAAGAGTCAAAGTCAAGTTTTGACTAACCAATATCCAATACTCAATACCCAATATCCGGTCACATCAATATGCCAAGCTATTATCCAGAAGAGAGACGAGATAAAGTTAACAAAAGTCAACTTTTGAGCAACTACAAATCTGTCCAAGTCAACAACAATGAAGATGACTCTAACTAGTCCATAAAGTCAATAGTCAACCCTTCAAAAGAGCTCAGTTAAGGCAGCAATAAATGTGGACTAGAATGCTGGTCAAAGTCAACCCAAAACAATCCAAAAATAGCCAGTGAAACTCGGTCAAAGTCTGCACTTGATTCTACAGTGAAACCTGCGGTCAACACTAAAGTCAATGACAACCAAATTGCCCAGATTTCCTTGATTTGTGTGCCCTCCAATGCGGCCTAGAGAAATAGAGATATTCCACCCAAAAACACAGCCAAAACATGCAAAACAAACCCAAGTCAACATTGGTCAATGCACTGCAACAAGTTTGAAATTCGGCCAATCTGAAATAGGCACTTATCCCTTTGCACGTGAGAGATTACCTATAATTCTGAGCTGTATGAACCAATTAAATGAGGAGAGAGAAGAGATGTGTTTAGTTGATGTGCCAATTGAGGAGTAAACTTGTACTTATATGCAACTTGAGGGGTGCTATTTGACCTGGGGCTGACCTTGACAATTTTGTACTTGTGGCCTTCACCTCAAAAATCCACTTTCCCTGATTCGAATTGAGTGCTTCAAAAGTCAATTTTGGTCCTCTTGAAAGGAGGAATTTAATGTAACGATTGGAATTTGTCATTGAGCTTCCAAATTAACACTCCCTCAGCTAGGGAGAAATTCCAACTGAACCATGTATCTCATCATCATGTTATATGCATCCCTGTTCATCTCTGTTTGTCTCTGCTCATCTCATGTTGAACAATCTCAAATCCAAAGAAGAAGAATTGCTGCAAGGGAACTCCAACTACCACCATGTTTCTATTACCATCGGGGAGACTACTACCACCCATAATCATCATCATCATCATTAGGGAGCCATGGCTACCACCCAGAATCAAAGACAATGGCTGCGATCAACTTACCTCAATGCATAGGAATCACACTCTATCCCAAAGTCCTTGACAATAGGTGAGATCAACTTACCAAAGGTAAGGATCACACTCTACCCTATAGTCCTTGATCAACCATCTTAACCTTGAAGGGTTAGATGTTAGAACACTTGCATCCACCAACTTGGGCGAGATCCACATACTGCAAGGGCTAGGGATCACACTCTATCCTAAGTCCCTCAACCCATTGATCAGATGGGAGAGGTTATCCCAAAGAGTGGGCATGACGCGAACCGGGACATACTCTGACTAGGGGGGAACCTAGGTCTCAACATCCTATCAGTTAGAGGTCTCTCATCCCCAGGAGCCCTATAGTTCCATTCCTCACCCTGGGAGCTCGAGCTAGGGGGGAAGAGCAATGCTGAATGTTCTTGATCAACGATGACCTTTATTTGAAATGGTTATCTCAACCAGTGCAAGCTGCTCTTTGAAGACCAAGAAATTCCCTTTCGACATAGCCTTCGTGAGGATATCGACGACCTGCTCATCTGTTGAAATGTGAAGAAGTCTCACAACTCCTCTCTACACCATATCTTGGATGTAATGATATATTGATCTCTATATGCTTGGACTTGTTGTGGAACACAAGATTCTCTAATAGGCAAATCCCACTCTTATTGTCGAAATAGATAGTTGTCATGTCTAAAACCTTCTCAAATAGCTCTCCAAAGAGCTTCCTCAACCAAACTACTTCACAACTCGCCAGGCTAGCTGCAATATATTCGGCTTTAGCGGTGCTAAGGGCTATGAACTTCTGTTTTTGGTTCATTCATGATATCATGGTAGATCCCAGACTAAAATAACATCCCGAGGTACTCTTCTTGTCAACGACACAACCAACCCAATCTGCATTTGTATATCCTTGTAGTCTAACATGTCCAATGACATATCTTAGTCCAAGGTTGTTAAAATTGGCAACTATGGCCAAATTCCACCTTGAGACAACTCATATGATGGAGATGATTGTTGCATTGGATTCCTCTTTTCGAGAGATTCAAGTTTGATATAAAGATCATCTCATTCAAACAAGTAGAAGTGAAATTTTGAATTTATTCACTCACATGTGCAAATTGTTTAGGTCGGCCTCAGCCTAATGTAGGCTCAAGAAGCCTAATAGATGTGTTTTTTTCACCTTCAACGAATTGTATAAATAAGAGTGACCTCTCACGTCATTTGGATATCACTCACTCATCAATTCTTCTCTCTCCTAATTAGATTGGTTCGTACAACTTGGGTATCATCTCTCTCTCTCTCTCTCTCACACGTGTGGAGGAAGGGCGAATTTCTAGGACAGATTACAGGTTGAAAATTTCAGACTTTAGACTAGCGTTGATTGAAGGGTTCTTGACCTTGTTTGACTGCGTTTTAAGTCAAAATTCCAATTTTGGGAGGCCGCATTGATTGGGACTAAAATTGAGATTTTTTGGGCATGTTGACCTGTGTTGACTTATGTTTGACCGCAGAAAATTACAACAAATTTTATGACCGAACTATTTTGGGCTACATTTGACCTCTTATTTAGGGCGGGTTTCACCAAGGAAGACCGAGCTGCATTAGAGAAGGTTTGCCGTTGATTTGACTAGCATTGACTTTCTAGTTAGGGCTGAAATTTGACTGCAAAATTTGATAGGGTTGATTTGACTGTGTATTGGGTAAGTGAATTTGATTTTTGTACTCTCTCTTTGCTGAACTATTGAATAACAATAAGAAAAATTGATCAAAAGGTTTTCCCCACATTGGGGTTTTTTCCTTGGAATCCGCCAAATCTGGTATCTTGTCTTGCTTTGTCTTCTGCATATGTTTTTATGTTTTATTTGCATTTACTGTCGATGTCATTAATGGTTAATGTGATTGCTACTAGAAATTATTGGAAATTGTCATTGGGCTACTAAAGGAACATTGAAGTAAATTATGCTAAACATAGAACATACCATTGTTATCTAAAATTAACATGGTATTGGAGCTCAGGTGAATACAAAGACCAAACAAGAGTGAGAAAAAGCAATCACCAAATGAAGTTGGACAAGAACTTGGGACTAGTCTCAATGATGATTACATCTTACTTCAAATCCGAGGACAAGCTTAAGGACAAATCTAACTATCATGCATAAAAGATGTCTTTGGATTTGACTTTGGAAGAAAATGATACTATGGACCATTAAAAAATTAGAAAGGCGAGGCTCTAAGTGTAAAAGATAACTAAGTGATAGATAGCGAAGTAGAAGCGAAGGGAAAGAGTCTAAGTGTCAAAGTGTGTCTTGGGTCGTAAAGTAGGAGAAGGCTTTGCAGCTGAGTGCGCAGAAGCTTAGTAGTTCGCAGGGGAGTACGCGGACCCTTGCAACTGAGTGCACAGGGTGGAGTCGAGTCTGTACCCGAGGAAGAAAATAATAAAGAGAAGTTTTATTTTAATTCTGTGTATCTATTCTTGGGTTATTACATGTTTGATATAAATTGCAAATACTTTATTTATTTACTGCGCGCACCTGTATGAATGATTTAAACAATGTAAACTTTAAAACGGAAACTGATACTATTACCTATTTTGTAGAGATAGCAAAAAAGTGATCCGATTTTGAAAAGGGGTGATGCAGAACACACGTTTTTTTTAGAGCACAGTAGTTTTTGGCACTATAATTTTTTTTTATGTACATTGCGTTTTAGAATGGTAGTGATTTTGATGTTGATTTAAAAGTGGTAATTCTACACCATGCCCTTTTTTTAAAAGGCCTTTTTTTTAACTTTTAATTTCATAATGTATGAAATGTAAATAATTATTTTGTTAATTTAACAATTTTGGAAGTGGTCTTCTTTTTTATATTTTTTTGTTTTTTTGTTTTTGTAGTGAGGTTTTATTGTTTTGCATATTTAAAGAAGGTTGATATTTTGCATTTTTGATATTCTACATATTTATACATCGTTAATTAAATTTTCAATTCACATGAAATAATTGCCTCTAAAAAACATATATAAAAAAGATAAAAATGAAAAATAAAAAATGTTAAAAAAAATTTATCTCATAAACCATAAAAGAATTTGGAAAAAAAATTATTAAAAAAAATATAAATATAACATTAAGTTAGTAAAAAATAGAGAAATTAAAAAAAAAAAAAACATTAGCAAAAACTAGGAAAAAAAATAATTTAAAAACAAACTAATTTAAAAAAAAATAACTAAAAAATTTAAAAAACTAGTAAAATTAATATTTAAAAAACAAAAACTAGGAAAAAAAATAAAAATAAAAACAAACTACTTTAAAAAAAAATAATGAAAAAATTTAAAAACCTAGTAAAATTAATATTTAAAAAAACAAAAATTAACTCAAATTATTAAAAAAAAAAAAAACATAAAAAATATTTTAAAAAAACCAAAAAAATATTAAAATATAAAAAAAAAAAACCAATTTTTTTTCAACATTTAAATTTGTTTTTTAAACAATTTTTTTTAATTAAAAAAATTATTATTATTAATTTTTTTTAAAACAAATTTTGTTTCTTATTAAAAAAAAATCATTATTTTTATTTTAAACAAATTAAAATTTTTAATTTAAAATTTAAAAATTTTAAAAAATTATTTTTTTTTTTGGATTTTTTTAAGACAATTTATTTATTTTTAAAATAATTATTATATTAAATTTTTTTTTAAAACATTTTTCTTTCCTTATTTAAAAAAAATCATTAAAATTTTTTTATATGAATAAAATATTTTAATTTTTGATTTTAAAATTTATAATTATTATTTAAAAAAAAACACGATTAAAATTTTTTAATTAAAAATTTTAAAATTCATCATTATTATTTAAAATAAAAAAAAGATGAAGTTTTCCCGCCACTGGGCCGCCCGTGGTGGTGCGGCGATGGGCGGAGGGCTTGGGCACAGGACCTTCTGCCAACGGCCGTGCCACCACGGGCGGCCGGGGGCAGGTAAACTTCATTTTTATTTTCTATTTATTTTTTAAATAATAATTATGAATTTTAAAATTTAAAATTAAAAATTTCTAATGGTATAATTTTTTTTAAAATAATAATTATAAAATTTAAAAATTTTAATTGTATAATTTTTTTAAAATAATAATTTTAAATTTTAAAATTTTAAATTAAAATTAAAATTAAGATTTTAAATTAAAATTAAAATTATTTTTTAAAGTAATTTTTTAAAATTTTTAAACTTTAAATTAAAAATTTTAATTTGTTTAAAAAAAATTTAAGAATTTTTTAATGATTGTTTTCGTTTAAATAAGAAAAAAATTTGTTAAAAAAAAGGTTAATAATAATAATTTTTTTTAATAAAAAACATTGTTTAAAAAAATAATTTAAATTTAAATTTTTTTTTTTTGGTATTTTTTATATTTTAATATTATTTTCGTTTTTTTAAAAATACTTTTCATATATATATTTTAAATTTGAGTTAATTTTTGTTTTTTTTAATATAATTTTCGTAGTTTTTTTTTTAAACTAATTTGTTTGTTTTTTTAATGTTTTTTTTTCAATTTCTCTATTTTTACTTACTTAATTATATATATATATATATATATATATATATATATTCCAAATTCTTTTATGGTTTATGAGATAAGTTTTTTTAACATTTTTTATTTTTGTCTTTTTTTATATATATTTTATATTTGTTTTTTTAAGTAATCAACATTTTAATCTTAATTTTAGTAGTTTTTGTTTTTGTTGTTGTTATTGTTATATATATATATATATATATATATATATTTAACTAGTTTATTTTAATTTTTCTTAATTTAATTAATTTTTTTTACCTACTTAATTTTTAGTTTATTTTCCATATTTTTGTTTTTTTTTTTTTCTTTTTGCCATTTTTTAGGGTTTAGAGTTTTTTTTGTTTTTTTTTTTTTTTCATATTTGTCATTTTTATTTTTTATTTTTTTATTATTATTATTTTTTTTCTTACATTTTCATGATTGATTTTTTTAGTATATATTTTAAATTATTTTATTATTATTATTATTATTTTTTTTTTTTAAATTTTGTTTTTGTTTTTTTTTTTGTTTTTAAATTCTAATGTTTTTTCCGGGTCACGATAAAATATTTTACTCCATTATTTCGAAATGTTGAAATTTTACTTTTGAAAAAGTTAAGTGTTTTCTCAACATTAACACTTTTCGTTTTGAGGGTGTTTTTTGGACAATTTTTGCGCAAAAATTTGGTTTTCACCGCCATTTTTAAAACATGTTGAAAATTTACCTAAGAAAAAAGAAGGTGTTATTCCAGCATCAACACTTTTCGTTTTTAACACTGTTTTTGATGTTTTTTCGAGGCTTTTTGGTCAGAGTTCCTATTTTGAGTTTATAGTTCCTGTTTCAAAGTTTACATTGTTTTTATATTGCTATGTATAACTTAAAGCATGCAAGTAAGCTTAGTTAATCAACTAACAATAGAATACTAGTGAAGGCTTGGGTAATAACAACGTTCAGACCCCGACTAGGGCTGCGCGAAGGCATCATCTCAGGCTGCGAGGTACAGGTAAGTGCGCGTAGCGACGTGTGCGTATGGTTGAACCACGAATCACTTGAACTCATCAGACAATCTCTAGGGTGTGGAAACCTAGTTCTAGCACCCTCCCATACTACTTCGTGTGAGACCTTAGTGTGCGCTCCGCAGATTGTTGCCGAAAGGGCCAATAGTACCGGGATTTGTTTAGCTAAATCACCTCTGAACCTAGGTTAGGCCCCAACAAGCCAACAAATGGTTCCGTTGTTGGGACCAGAATCTGCATAAGAGATGTCTGATGTCGTGTCACTGGAATTCGACAAAGAAAGAAATTGAAGAGTGGTTGGATAGAAAGATTCATGAGTTTGCAGCGCAGGAAAACAGGAATCTGCGAGTATCGAAGGAACAGTGGTTAGAGCACTACTTATATATGGAAATCCACGAAATTTTCTTTACATCCTTCCCCTCTGAGTTGTACGAGTGGATCGCAAAGCTAGCAGATAGTCAAGGAAGGTGTAGGCTCGACAAACCTATTGTGTGGACTCCAGAGTTGGTGTGCAGACTAGAAGCATCAGAAGATAAGATCGCACGCGCTGTGGACCATTGGCTCGATCGAATTATAGGAGGGTTTATCACCGAGTTTGCGGTAGATACTTCAGTCAGCTACAACGAGGCGGAATGACACTTCCTCAAAGGACCGCGAGGTAAGTACATTAAATCTTTGAACACTTGGATTAAAATGCTACTGTGTGAAAAGCGGGTTATGTGAATAAATTGATGTTTGGGGCTACGCGAAGTGGGAGAATCTATAGAAACGAAGGAAGCGCAGAGATAGAAACTAGCCCCTTGATTTCACCTCATCGAAATAGCGAGGAAGAGCTCGCAAAAGTTTCACCAAGAAGTGCGATCAGTCTGATAAGGCAACGAATTCTGTGCATACCACCCCCACCTACACCACCACTAGTTTCACCATCTTCACCCCCATCTCCACCCACACCACCTCCGCCACCGCCACAGTTCAATATGGCGAGCACAATAAAGTTGCCGGTGTTCAAAGGAGTAGGGAATGAAGATCTAAACCAATTTGGTTTGTGGTAAAGGTTGTATGGGAAGCACAAGGAGTCACAGATGACAACATAAAGAAGGCAACGCTGGTAAGCGCGTTGTAGGATCGTGCATTGACGTGGTACATTAAGCATTCTAATGACAATCCAAACGCAGGGATCGCGGATATCCAAGTTGCGCTAAACAGGGAATTTAGCAGGCCAAAATCGAAGACACAGTTGATTATCAGGTTTAAGGAAATCGCGATGCTTCCAGGTGAGACCCCCTGGGAGCTGGATCAGAGACTGAAGGGTATGATTCGCGAAGCCAACATGACCTTGACAGATGGGCAGCACCGCGCATGGTTTGTAGCGTCACTAACGCCACATCTAAGGACCACGCTGTCACAACAGAAGTTATCCACCCAGGTCGAAGCTTTGGAGATTGCAATGAGACTACATGAGACCCCAATACAAGATCCTAGTCTGGGAGTCCAACAGATCCATGCGCAGTTGAAAAACCTGTGTCTGGAGATGTAGAGTTTGAAACAGGACAGGACAACTCGCCTAGAAGCGCACGAGGAGGTATGGTGCATAAAGTGCAAAGGCCAGGGACATGACAAGGACCATTGTCCAGTTTTTGCGAACTACCTGGCAGGAGGAGGGCCAATGCCATTGAGACCAGAGGCACAAGCAGGACCGAGCGCGGCGCCTGCATTATGGTGCGTGATTTGTCAGATAGGAGGAAAGCATGCTACAAATAACTGCCATCTATTACATAAGTATACGCAGACGTCCCAACAGTTGTTCTGTAATTTCTGTAGATCAGTAGGCCATGATGAGCGCACCTGTAGAAGTTATGAACTAATGATGGATCAGACCCCTACCTACAAAGTTTAGGTCGAAACACGAGCCCTCGATCAAAATACAGGGATGGTACACACTGGATTCAGGGGCGCGCATGCGGTCGAGGTGGAATGGGACCAGGAAGGGGTCACAGACAACTGATTTGTTACAATTGTGGAGGGCTAGGGAATTATGCCCGCGAATGTACAAATCCGACGAGAGAATCATGTTTATATTGTACGTAGTTTGATGATGAGACGGATGACTGCCCCACACTGATAGCGAGATTGCGCGATAAAGGAACACTCTAGCCTCCCCCAACTCAGAACCTGCAAATGATGAGGTCTGAGCCGCACGAAGAGGACCCGAATGTAAACATCGTGCTCCGAAGCGGTATCACGACATGAGATGACAAGGGTAAGTAGCCCGAAGAGAGTGCCTGGGTTTGCAAGGCTCCAACAAAGGAACCAGAGTTCGATTTTGAGCGCACAAAGGAGACATTCATGGAAGCTAAGAAGAGCTTCACGAAGGCCTCCACTTCAGGTAGTAAAGACAAACTAGAACCGAAGATGGACCCATCAATGCTCACTACCTTTCTGGAGACATGCATGAAGCTGCTGCGTGACAGCAAGGCTGTGAAGGGACTGCAGTCACTCATCACTAGGTGTGATAGGTCAGGAGAACTGCGCGTAGTTCAGAAGCTTGTGAAACACACAATGCGAACAGGAAGGGAGATGAGATTGACTGTGCAAATTGGGGAATATGAAATGGATCAAGTGATTCTGGATCTATGATCGGACGTGAATGTCCCACTGAAGTAGACATGGGAGTGCATGGGTAGGCCCGCATTGCGATGGTCTCCTATTCAATTGCGAATGGCAAACCAGTAGAAGATCCTACTGATGGGAAGATTGCGGGGAATAACGGTAGGTGTCAAAGGTGCGAGTGCGCTTGTAGATTTCAAAGTGATAGAGATTTTCAATGACAACAATCCCTATCCCGTGCTACTAGGAATAGATTGGGCCACTAACATGAATGGAGTGATAAATCTAAAGAAGTGCAAGATGATTTTTGAGAAAAAGTCACTACGCGTAGTGGTACCTTTAGACCCTGCGGAAGGATTGCGCTACACAGAGCCAGTGCGCGACGATGAGAGTGACAACGATCTAGACTGTATCTACAAGATAACCGCTCGGGAACAGGATTGGGTGAATCCTACAGCGGATGGCAGGATTTTGTGGGAGCGCGAAAGCTCCTGCACATCAGATTCAAATGAGGAAATAGAACGATGGCAGAACCGGTTACACGAGGTAACCACGCTCAATTGCAACATGATGGTAAGATCACTGCGTTGCGTGACAACAGAGGTAAGAGATCTACCTATGTATGACGGGTTGACAACGGTGGATGATTTCCTGAAAAAATTTGAAAGAGAGGTGTCAGAACAACAATGTTTTAACGCTATGAAATGGGCATTGCGCGCTACGCCTGCAAGATGGTGGGGTACACATCAAAGAAGTTTTGAGGACTGGCGTGAATGTAGAAGGATGATGCTCATACGATTTGGAAAGCCTCAGATGAGGATGAAAGCCAGGTATGATGGACGAAACAGCCTGCACGCCCACCTCTCCAGATGGATACAGGCATATGGTATGCAACCTGCACGAACGCACACCGTCCTCACGATAGGAAACGAGACCAACAAGTAGGAGCAGGCAAGAAGATGGTGTGAACAACGAAGTAGGATAAGACCAAGTGTGCCACAGATTATCCGCGTGGAAGCCTTTGAAAAGGTATGAAAAGTACTGGACATGGTCCACCATGTGAGACGCACTAACTGGGATCTGCACGTACCAGTGGTTCTATGGGCTTATAGGACCATGTGCAAAACCTTGGCTGCGCGGACACTTCCGACATTGGAGTATGAAGCAGATGTTGTAATCCCTATGGAACATGTAAAGCCTAGTCCGTGCATGACAACACCCGTAGGTACAACGGTTTGCGAAGCCCGGAAAGAAGGAATCACACAACCGCAAGAGATAGAACACATGAGACTTGAGGAAGAAATTTAGCAGGGAAACCTTAGACTTCACGAACTTGAAAAAAAAAGGGTATGTTTAAGAGAGAAAAGCACTTTGATGGACATGGAGGTCAAGAAGCTGGAAGACAAGATAAAGGAAGAGTTTCTCGCTGAGAAAAATAGGATGATAAGGCAAGGTGCGTACGATTAGACTGACAAGTTTGAGAACTATCGCCATGAATTGGTTAGTCTGATGCCTTGGCTTGGACCGCATATCGTCAAGTGTAGTGACCAGGGTAGCGCATTGCAAATGAGGAAGTGCGCAACCATAGAAGGTGGGGATTCTCCAAGAACCGTGATAGAGGACAGGATGGCACTCCACACGGGTGGTGCGACCACCTGACTAGCCAAGGGAAGGACAGTCTTAGCGCTCCAGGCAGTTGGAAGGGAGCGCGAGACTATAAACTATTATGCGCGGGAGCTACGCGATGTTGGAGATGTGCGCAGAAGCATAGAGTCACAAGGTCCACGACCGCGCACAGGGGACTGCGCTGCTGCGTGGATTGGCCAAAAAGTGACCGTTGAAGTCATTGTTCACAATGGGATGATCGACTTAAGGCCAAATGGAGCGGGCGACAGACATTTAAGACGCGATTTATGGGCAAGATTTGGGAAAATCTGCTGCCAAGAAAGCATTAATGACCCGGAATTAGGGGGGACGGTCGAATTCAAATTCAAAAGGCACTATAAAATGTGAAGGGTTTCCCAGCAAACAACACTTGGTCATTTGAGAATTGAGCGATTAAGCAGAGCCCTGAGCATTGTGAGCCGAGCGTTGATTGAGCCCCTGAATTCGCGAGTAACAGATTACAGCCCAGATACAATGACAACAACTAAGGATGGTCTGGGAATAGAAGAGGTAACCGCTGGCGAGGCCGCGCAGACCCCAATTGTGGAAGATGTTCTCGAAGGTGCTGGGGTTGTGGCAGAGATCCCCAAATCACCGCGTACACCAAGACCCAAGAAGGATAAACAAGCAATGGCTCCAGTACGTGTGTCCCTGAGGAACCCGCTGCGCAACAAACTATCAATGGAAGAAAAGGGGAAAGCTATCACGATAGAAACAGATGAGGAGGAAGAATATTTGCAAGCCCTTATCATCGCAAAGGAAGAAGACAAAGGCATGGAGGAGGATATTCAACCTACACGCTTTGTGACGAAACTGCCTGCATATGTTCCCCCGCGAAAAGGGAAGGCCAAAGTGCCTAAGGACCTGGACGAAACCAAGAGTTCACTCCAGACCCCGCTCCTCCCAGACGACATTGTGTTTGAAGGCACGCACCTGGGCTGCGTGCCAACCATGAAGTTTGAAGATTGGGACCTCACTGATTGCGAGAAGTTCCCTCACCTGGAGACCGGGAATCTCATGAAGCAGAACAACGTGGGGATGGTGACAACGTTAGAGCCATGGAAGTGGCTGCGCGGAGTGGAAAAGGCCGGGCTACTGAACCTGCTATGGGTGCCGCATTTCCATCGCGCCCCGATAGCCATTTTTGTCATCAGGCAGCTGCTCTGCCTGGTGCATGATGGGTATCTATGGCTGGAGGAGCTTATCCCCATCATGGCAGACCTAATCCATTGCATTTCCCAGCTACCATATAAAGGAAAGGACCCCGCGACCATATTGGAAGGGAAGGGTAGTGATTTGGCCCTCACGGAGGCCATACATGGGATGCACACATTAATGCAGAGAAGCACCCCAGAATCAGAGGTCTCGGAACAACGGATGCAGCAGATTCGAAAAGCAACAACGTAGTGCACTGTTGACCTCAGCACGGTTGGAGAACAGTTGGAGGGACTCCGCGCCAAGATCGCCATGCGGATAGAGTGACTCGAGGGCGAGTCACGATGTTTGTGTTCGGAGCCTGTTGGGCATGGAATCCCCCAAGGCATGTTTTGGGGCTCAAAGCCCAAGTTTTGACCCAATATTGTTGTAAATGTAGGAATTTACAGGGTAAGTTCCACAGAAAGAATACCAAAAGGACACCGCTCACAACCAGATCTCAAATCAATACACCAGTATTTTTGACGTGGTTAAAACCCTCAGAGTGCAAGGAGGGAAACAGTCCACGGCCTGTCCCAACGTGGGTACTACAGGCAATTTATTAATCAAAGAATGAAAATTTACATAAGCTTCTCTCATGCACGGATTACCCGAACAATGACCCTCCATGCGCTTTAAATAGAACTCATGGACCAATCGGGTGTCAAGCCACGGATCAAGTGTCGGTAATACCGAGGTGAGAGTGAACCGTCGGATCACTACATATCGTGACCGTCGGATTGTAAGTTACAAAATGTACAACGGTAAAGAAACACACTTTACCTAACTCTAACCTAACTCTATACTAGACCAAGTTGAACTTAACTATATCCTATGTGTCGGAATATCCTAACATCCCCCCTTAAGAACAACTTGGGATAGGATTGAAGGATTTACAAATATGACACAATAGGAGAAGGAAGGAGGCACTAGAGCCTATCCCCCCTTAGTGACAACTTCCTGAACTCCAAGCATATATCGAAGTTTAGTGAACTTCGCCTCTGTGAGAGCCTTTGTGAAGATGTCTGCAACCTGATCATCTGTTGGACAATATTGCACTTCAAGAACATGGTCATGAATGAGCTTTCTGATGAAGTGCATGTGTAGTTCAATGTGTTTGCTGCGCTGATGCTGGACTGGATCTTTGCATAGCTGAATGGCACTTTGATTATCACACCAAAGTGTGGTTGGATGCTGCTGCTCAAAGCCAAACTCTGATAGGATCTGACGAAGCCACAAGGCTTCCTTACTAGCTTCCACGGCACCACGATACTCTGCTTCTGCTGACGAAAGAGAAATGGCAGCCTGTTTCTTACAAGCCCATGTAATAGGTCCTGAACCAAGAGTGAAGACATAACCGGCAGTAGACTTCCGATCATCATGGTCACCAGCCCAATCAGAATCAGTGAAACCAACTAACAGAGGAGCTGCTTTGGCACTGTAATGAATCCCAAACTGTACTGTACCTCGAACATAACGAAGTATTCTTTTAGCTGCTTTCCAATGACTTTCACGGGGGTTTTGCATAAAACGAGCAACAAGGCCAACAACAAAGGAAAGATCAGGACGAGTATGGGTTAAATACAAGAGTTTTCCGACAAGTTGACGGTATAAGGTAGCATCAACTTCAGGAGAAGTACAAGAGACTGAAAGTTTGACTCCAGACTGAAAGGGAGAAGGGGCTGGCTTACAGTCTTCCATGTGAAAATGACGAAGAATATCACAAGCATACTTGGACTGGGAAAGGAAAATACCCTCTTGGGATTGCAAGACTTGAAGACCGAGAAAATAGTGTAAGTGTCCTAAGTCTGTCATTTCAAATTTCTTTTTAAGGCTGGACTTCACATGGTTTATAAGGTTGGGATCACTACCAGTAAGAATAAGATCATCAACATAAAGAACAAGGATGATAAGAGAGTTGCCCACTTTCTTGGTGTAGACAGTATTGTCAGAATGACACCTAGAAAAGCCAGATTCTAAAAGAAAGCTATCCATTTTGGCATACCAAGCCCGAGGAGCTTGCTTGAGGCCATAAAGGGATTTCTTAAGTCGACAAACAAGGCTGGAGTCTGTTTGTATGAAGCCAATGGGTTGTTCCATATAGATTTCTTCCTGCAAGTCCCCATGCAAGAAGGCAGATTTAACATCCATCTGATGGACTTCCCATTTTAAAGAGGCAGCAAGGGAAAGAACAAGGCGGATAGAGTTCATTTTGGCAACAGGGGAGAAGGTTTCAGTGTAGTCAATGCCTTCAACCTGTGAAAAGCCCTTAGCAACGAGACGAGCTTTATGTTTATCAACTTTCCCATCTGGTCCATACTTGGTTCTGTAAACCCATTTACATCTAACAAGTTTGCGTCCCTTTGGTAGAGGAACAAGATCCCATGTATCATTTGTCATCAATGAATGATATTCTTCATTCATAGCTGCTTCCCAATGTGGATGGCCTGAAGCTTCTGCAAAAGTGTCAGGATCATGATTTACTGGAGCTTGAGCCAGTAAAGAAGAGGCTCTTTCAAACTGAGAACGTGTACGTCGCTGATCTGTAGGATCACCGGCAAGATCACCTGCTGCATCCCGAGTAGCACGGACCCATCTTGGAAGTTGAGGATCCTGAGAAGGTGGGGGAGGATTATCATCCTCGCTTTCATCATCTGAAGAAGAAATGTTTTCAAAAGTAGAAGAGATAGGAAGAGGTGGCACATCCGCCGGACTAGGCTCGCAGGCCGATTTATTTTCATCAAATTTTACATCTCTTCTAATGATAACATTTTTGGACTTAAATGGAATAAGTCTATAACCTTTTACATCTTCAGAATATCCAACAAAAGTACATTTCTCACTCTTAGGTTCTAAAGCTTTATGCTTTTCATCTGGAATATGGGCCCATGCTTCACTTCCAAACACACGAAAGTGACTTACATCTGGTTTAATGGAACTCCAAGCTTCTTCTGGAGTGATATTCTCTAGAACCTTAGTAGGAGTGCGATTGATTATATAATTTGCACAATTAATTGCTTCGGCCCAAAAACTAAGACTGAGTCCTTTAGATTGCAGCATACAATTAGCCATTTCCTTTAAGGTGCGATTTTTCCTTTCAGCTACACCATTTTGTTGTGGAGTGTATGGAACAGTATGTTGCATTTGAATTCCATTTTCGGTGCAAAAGTTGATGAATGTGTTTTTAACATATTCTCCACCATTATCAGTTCTTAGCTTAAGAATTTGATGTCCAGATTGTTTTTCAACAAAGGCTTTGAAGGCCAAAAAAGTGTTAAATACTTCGCTCTTGAGTTTTAAGAAGTATACCCAAGTGCGTCTGGAGAAATCATCAATGAAAGTTAAGAAGTACTTGCAGCCAGAGAATGAAGCAACAGGAAGAGGACCACATAAATCACTGTGCACAAGCTGTAAAGGGGCTGAGGCGTGCCAAGAGGCACGTTTGTCAAAACTGTCCCGATGATGTTTTCCGAGTACACATCCGGAACAAACACCATCTCTGCAAGATACCATAGGAAGACCTGTCACCATATTTTCTTTACATAGATGCTGAAGGGAGCGATAGTTTAAGTGACCAAATCGCTCATGCCAAAGTTTGCTCACTTCATCATTATGAGCAACAAATACTGAGGGAAGATTTGATGACCCAAAGTTGTGAAACTTATACAACCTTTTGGAATCATCAGCAAGACCAGTAGCTAGAATCTGTTTAGGATCTTTTAGATCCTTGATTACAACATCATGAGGTGAAAATTCAACAATTTTACCTTCACCTGAATGAGTTATCTGATAGACAGATAGAAGGTTGCAGGATAAGGTTGGAACACATAATACATCATTAAACTGACCATTGTCTAGATGAACAGTTCCAGTCCCTACAACATTAAGAGATCTATCATCACCAATATATATATTTTTGGTGTTACAATCATTTAAAGAAGAAAACATGGCTTGGTTTTTGGCCATGTGACAAGAGGCTCCAGAATCAATGAGCCACTCATGAGAATGAGAAGAAGAAGAAGATACATTTAATGCATAACCAGACTGAGATGATTGACAATGACATGCAGAAAGTGCCATTCCGGAAGTTGAAGTTGAAGTAGGCTCCACATGGATGTTATGTTTCTTCATTGCGGCTTCCAAGGCTTCCATCTTCTTAAAGCATTTAGATTCTAAGTGGCCATCTCGATTACAAAAGTTACAATGTCTATCAGTCTTCTTCCATTTGTTTTTATTGGTCTTATCATTTTGCTGAAATGATCTTTCATTTTGAGGCTGAGATGGTTTAGGACCATTCTTTTGAGGATATGACTTCTTAGGATTCTTTGAATTTGGTTGCTGCTGGGCGGCTAACGCTTTCGTGGAAGAGTTTCCAAGATTAAGAAGACCAAGGTGTAAGAGTTTTTCTTGTTCTCTTATTAAGGAATCACAAAAGGAGTCAAAGGAAGGGGCCTTGTAGTCTTGTCCTTGACAAATGAAAGCTTCCCTTGTAGAATGGAAAGTGGAAACAAATACAGAGTAGGCTGGTCCCAACTTAGTAAGGATGGAATAAATAAGGTTACCATCTTCTTTCTTAACTTTAACACCTTCCAAGAGATATCTAAGGGTCTTGAATTTGGACAAGAAATCTTCAATGCAAGAAAAATTATTAGGATCCAAAGTAAGCAGCTCATTTTCAAGTTGATGGGCTCTAATTTCATTTTTAATTCCAAAAACTTTAGCAAGTTTTTCTAATGCTTCATGAGGAGTCTCAAGTTCTGCAATGTGGAATCTAAGATCAGGAGAAACAGACATCCCTATCAAACCACGTGCTTGATCTTGTCTATTTTCCCATTTTGCCGCCTTGTCTTCATCTTTTGGTTTCTTCTCTTGGTCTGTGGCTATTCTGTAGAGACCTTTACTTCTAAGTAAATCTCCCATGTAGGCTACCCATTGGAAGTAGTTAGTGCTGTCAAGAATGACTTGGCATGGACTTTCCATTTGAAAAAAAAAAAAACTGAAGCTGAAGATGCTGAAAGTAAGTGTTCCAATGGATAGATCTCGAAAAAATAGGCGGTTTTAAAAAAAACGGCTCTGAAAAAGGCTTCCGGATGAAGAAGTTATGGCTTTTTGAAAAAAAATTGTTGACGTTGCCGGCAAAGTGCGCGAATGTGCGGGAATGAAAAAATCCGCCCCCACAAAATGGAGACTTGAACCCAAGACCTCTACTCTCTTAAAATAGCTTTGAACCAATTGATCTATACAAAAAATTTGAGAGAGAGAGAGAGAGAGAGAGAGAGAGAGAGGGGGGGGGCCTTGGTTTGCGTGCTTGCCTTGAGAAAGCTCTTTTTCCCTACAAAACACAAAACACAAAACCCAACACGAATATGCAAAGAAACTAGAAATTTTAAAAAAAATCTCAAAGTTAGCTTTAGCCGAAAAACTAAATATTTTTCTCAATGTTTCTGATTTTCCGAGATCACACTAAGGTGCAGGGAAAAGAGCATACGCATGAGAAAAATCCTTCCTTTCTGTTTTTGATTTGCCCAGATCACACAGAGTCGCAGGGCAAAGAGCATACGCAGAAATGAAAGGTATAGATCCGGTTAAAAAAAAGGCTAAATAAACTGAGACCGAAATAAGCAGAGAGAAAATAACAGTAAACTGCAAAAAAAAACACTGTATACCTCCCGATCTGAAAAATGACGCAGCTAGGGCTACCGGAAACCTTTTCGCGTGAAACGAAAGGGGTTCCTCACTAGAACAGATGCTCCGAACGCAACAGAGCAGTCCTCTCGGCCCGAAAGCAGTCAAAAACAACAGATCTAGGAAACGACAGCCGCATGCAGTTCTACCGGCTTCAGATTTGGATCACCAACGGACGCGGCCCTCAAATAGCTCTGATACCATGTAGGAATTTACAGGGTAAGTTCCACAGAAAGAATACCAAAAGGACACCGCTCACAACCAGATCTCAAATCAATACACCAGTATTTTTGACGTGGTTAAAACCCTCAGAGTGCAAGGAGGGAAACAGTCCACGGCCTGTCCCAACGTGGGTACTACAGGCAATTTATTAATCAAAGAATGAAAATTTACATAAGCTTCTCTCATGCACGGATTACCCGAACAATGACCCTCCATGCGCTTTAAATAGAACTCATGGACCAATCGGGTGTCAAGCCACGGATCAAGTGTCGGTAATACCGAGGTGAGAGTGAACCGTCGGATCACTACATATCGTGACCGTCAGATTGTAAGTTACAAAATGTACAACGGTAAAAAAACACACTTTACCTAACTCTAACCTAACTCTATACTAGACCAAGTTGAACTTAACTATATCCTATGTGTCGGAATATCCTAACAGTAAAGACTCTGCGAATTGCGGGCACGAAGCGCGAAATGTATGATAGAGTCACAGGGTTGCCCGCCCTAGTCTTGTAATGTAATGTCGGCCTACCCATGGTCCGCGGACGATGGGATTGTCTAAATAGAGCAAGGCTCTAAGTGTAAAAGATAATTAAATAAGTAATAGATAGTGAAGTAGAAGAGAAGGGAAAGAGTCTAAGTGTCTAAGTGTGTCTTGGGTCGTAGAGTAAGAGAAGGCTCTGTAGCTGAGTGCGCAGAGGCCTAGTAGTCCGCAATTGAGTGCGCTGACTCCTGCAGCTGAGTGCGTAGGGTGGAGTCGAGTTGGTACCCAAGGAAGAAAATAATAAAGAGAAGTTTTATCTTAATTCTGTGTATCTATTGTTGGGTTATTACATGTTTGATATAAATTACAAATATACTGTTTATTTACTGCGCACACTTGTATGAATGATTTATATTTCTACATATAACTTAAAGCATGCAAGTAAGCTAAGTTAATCAACTAACATCAGAATAATAGTAAAGGCTTTGGTAATAACAACGTTCGGCCCCCGAGTAGGGCTGCACGAAGGCAGCATCTCAGGCTGTGAGGTACGGGTAAGTGTGCATAGCGACGTGCGCGCAGGGTCGAACCGCAGACCACTTGAACTCATTAGACATCTCTACGGTACGAAAACCTGGTTTTAGCACCCTCCCATACTACTTTAGGTGAGACCTCAGTCCGTGCTCCTCGGACTGTTGCTGAAAGGGCCAGTAGTATTGGGATTTGTTTGGCTAAATCACCTTTGAACCTGGGTCAGGCCCCAACAAGCCAACATGCATGACATCGGTGGTTTTAACTTCACGAGTGTTTGGTGTTGTAGGTGCCGTGTGCTTCATTTTATTGTATGAAACAAAACGTAAAAAACATAGGAGCTTGGGGTGTAGGGTTACCTGGAGCCTGCAGGAGGGTCTGAAAGTGACTGTGGAAGTTGTCTGTTGCTTTTGGGAGTATGTGGTGAGGTGAATCCTGCACAGAGGTCCAGGTAGGATGTTTTTACTGAGACCGAGTAATCACTGTCGGGGAGGTAATTTTAGGGTGATAGGGGCTTTTGTAAAGAGAAGGGCATAACTGCACAAGTGGTGACTGTGGGGATGGTGTAGGGTGACATGTGGTGGTCTAGGGTTGGTCTAAGTCAATGAGGCGAGCTCTGGAGGTGCAAACAAGCTTTACCCTTTACCTTTACCTTTTACCGTTTACCTTTACCTTTGATTTCAACGAGCTAGTGGGAAGGGCCTGCTTGGAAGATGGTCCCACAGGTTACGATAGGAAGTGATGTGACTGATATGTGCTTCACACCAGGTGTTAGAATGGATCGTAGCCGTTGGATCTGAGCTGACCATTTCAACGTCGGGGGTTGTATCTATTGTTAACTCTCGTTCACGTATCTTGTTGGAGTTGAGGTAAGCGAGCAGGGAAACATGGATGGAAAGAGATCTGATCCGGAGGTGCATGATGTTTAGTTGCAAATCGATCTTTGGAGAATAATTAGAAAGCCTTGAATTATTTAAACTTATAATGTTTTTTGAACCCCTTTTGACCCAACTCATGGCGCCATGAATCATATGCATCAAAGAGATGTTTCTCTTCATAAAATCTTAACAAGCTTTACACTTCAATGCGTCGAGAACCTGCAACCTGGTAATTTCTTTGGGCATGGAGTATTTTCAACAAAAAATCTCATAAAAGAAAACAGATAAAACTTGAAATGTCATAGAGTATTTACATATACATCTCCGTATTTACAATGCATGAGGGAGGATTACCTTCAATGCAAGAAGTATAGTTTGATGAACTGACCATTTACTGGCAGTTCCAGTGATTTACCTTCCAAATTTTCTAATAGGAAAGTATTGTTACCTTTTACTTCATAGATTTTGAAGGGACTGAACCGTAACTAGTCAAATTTTCAATGCTTGCCCTTATCTTCCCTGCGAACATCCCACCTTAGGACAAAATCGCCTAGTTGTAGTGGTCTATCTTTAGCCCTTTTGTCAAAGAGAGACTTCATATTTAGCTGATAACTCGTCAATTTTTCACCAACCTATTCCCTGTGTTCATTTAGTTCGACCAACTGATTTATTCTTCAGGTTAAAGCATTTAGTTCTTCTTCCATCTCCTGTAACAACTTAGTGACTTGAATTGCTATATGTATTATGGATAATGTCACTCTCTTATGGATCATTTAGGAGTCACTCTCTTAGCCCACAAGGAAAATTTTAGTTGAGCGTCCCAATTTCTTTGATTTTCTACGATTGTTTTCTTCAAAAACCTTACCACAGTCTTATTGGAGGATTCAACTAGCCCGTTTCCCTAAGGATAGTAGGTAGTGGAGTTCCCTATAGTGATATTAAACTTTTGACAAAAAATGATAAATTTGGTGGACGCTAAATGGCTTCAATGCTTTGAATAGAGCATAGGCCTGTTTCTACAAATTGTTGTACTTCAATTCGGCGTCTCTCAATACTTGGCTGAAAAAGGTGATTGGCTATTCATAACCTTCCTTATTCTTTTGTAACAACACAACAAAAATAATATGGGGGAAAGCAAAAGAAAAGATATAGAAAGGTGTTGAATAGTTAGGGCTGTCTAGCACTAGTGCTGCTTTGATTCTAGCAAAGGATTCCTGGGAAATTGGGCTCCATTTAACCTCGTTCTCCTTTTTTAGCATGTCTTTGATACCTTTCACTATTTCAGCATAGTTAGGTATGAATCTTCTCAGAAAATTGATCCTTCCCAAAAACACTTGAATCTCTTTCTTGTTTCTAGGAAAGGGGATGTGACTGATAGCCTCCACTCTCTTGGGATTTATTTTTAGTCCCTCCTATGCTACTATGTGTCCCAATAGTTTTCCTTCGCTTAGAGAAATTGAGACTTCTTCGTATTCAAATACAATCCATATCTCCTGCATTTTTCAAAGGTGAGTTCCCGCTGCATGATATGATATTCATCAGTGTTGGAGACGACTATTATGTCATCTAAGTATACCACTAAAAACTTGTCTTGTTCCCCCACAATTGCTATTTCTATAACTCTTTGAAACATGGTTCCTGTGTTTATGAGACCAAAGGGCATGCACACATACATGAAAGTTCCCCAAGGGGTAGTGAATGTCGTTTTCTTTTGGTCATATCGGTGTACTGCTAGCTGATTGTAGCCTGAGAAACTGTCCATCATGGACATCCTGGGCGAGGCAACCACTTTCTGTAACATGTAGTCCATCTTAGATGCTCTGTTCAGGTTTCGAAAATCTACACATAAGCTTATTTCTCCATTCTTTTTCTGGACTAGAACAAAGTTTTCTACCCACTCAGAATACCTTAGAGGCACTATGATTTTAGCTTGCAGAAGCTTCCTTACTTCCTTCTCAATAGATGGGAGCAGGAGAGGATTGATCTACCTAAGCTTTTGTTTACAAGGTTTCATTCCATTTTTTAGAGGAATCTTATGCTGGATAATGTTAGTATCAAATGTCTTCAAATCATCATAGGACCAAGCAAAAACGTCTTTATAAACTTTGAATAGATTTAAATACCTTTGTTTATATTGCGAGGGGATCTCCTTTGATAATTTGACCATTTGAGGTTCATCCTTTGAGCCAATATTGCAGTTCTCCACCTGTTCATCCACTCCTTGTGATGTAGGTTTTGAGGCTACATCGTTCTTGTTGAAAAATCTCTCCAGTGGGACTAGGCCACGAGGAATAGTATTTCCCTTTAGTTGCAGGACTCTGTGTCCAACAATTGTATCTTCCCATGTAGTTGTTCTTTCTTCTGTCACTTTCTCTTCTTGGTCAGTAGCTGCATTTGAAATTCCCTAACGGCTTCTATAAAGCATTTGATTTTCTCATCATCCTAGAATACTTGCCAATACTTCACATTATCGGGTATAGAGGGTCTATATCTAACTTCGACCTCGTACCTGAGGAGTGGATTTTGAGGAGGCTTAAATTTGCTTGCAACTACAGTAAAGTAATCAACCATTTTGTTCCCTTCGCTGGGCAGGAATTGAACTCTGAATGCTAGAAAGAAGTTTTCTATCAAGTCCCACACCTCATTTCTGTAAGTCCTCAATCTGGGATGTTTAGTCTGACACTGATTTTTGATTTTCTTCACCACTAACTCAGAATATCCATACGCTATCAAGCAATCAATATTCATATTCCTTGTTATTTGCAGCCCAAGGAGTAACGCCTCATATTCTGCCACGTTATTGGTCGCTTCCAACTCCAACTTAAATGGAAGCGGGATCAAGCTACCCTCAAGGGATACCAACAATACCCCTGCTCCATTTCCTTCTCTGGAATTAGCCCCATCAAAGTATAATTTCCATACTTTTCCTTTGTCTTTGTGCTGATCATCTAACTAGACTTCTAGGTGTACCTGTGTTTCTTCTGAAATGATATCATCTTCTTCTAGTAGCAGACAAGAAAGATCACTCTCTTTCCCGTACACAAGAGAATTGTTTGAGCCCTCAACTTTAGTCATTGTTTTTACAAACCTTGACTATCTGTACCATCTTATTTCTTCACCTCCAAAGGTAGAAATGGTGGCATAAGTCAAATCTAACTTGATGGAACCTCTAAATTTAGAACCCCAAGACCTGGATAAAAGCATGCCAAATCTTGCAGGGATATCTGCTACCACTATATCCATCACTACGCTCTTAACGGGTATATGAGCCAAATCTACTACTAGGTCATTTATCATTCCCAAGCATTTTACTCTCTTAGAATCAAAGGAGTAAAGGTCCTTGTAAGGTCTAGTAATTTGTAAACCAAGTTGCTCCATTACAGTTAATGGCATGAGATTATGTGAGGCTCTTGAATCCAACATGCAGTTGTGAAGTAAGAGATCATGTATTACAAGGGTCACATAGAAAGGTGTAGTAGAAGGGTCTTGTTCTTCGACATGAGGTCCAAAAACAACCATAGGTCTTTCTTTTTGAAGATTTAAATTATCATGGGATGGTGCTGAGGTGGATGGAAGCATGAATTGGGAGACTTGGGATTTATAAGTGGGTTATTTCAGGATTTCAATTAAAGGAACAAAGATTTTGACCTTTTTGAGTTCTTTTTGTAGGGTGAAGACAACTTGGTGTTTCTCCTTGCAAACATATTCTACTTGTTATTTTTCTTTTTCAGAGGTTTGTTTCGAAGGGATTGGTGGATTTTCCTCTGTTTTCTCTTCAGGTTTACAACCATATTGATTTAGAGAGTCCTTTATTTTGAACATGTTTGGATCCAATCCCACTTTTTATTTATCAGGAGCTCTAGGGGTATCTTGGGGAGAAACACCCTCTTGCTAGTCTTATTCCCTTGACCTTTTTCTTGAGGACTTGAGATCATAATTCCTATGCAGTTGTGCCTGCATGAAATCTGCAAATTGTTTGCAATAGTCACCTATTTCCTCCTCATTGAATGTTGCATCCATATCCTGACCTTCTTCGTGACGTGTTCTGACTTCTTTTTCCCCTTTAGAGAAAGAAGAGTACAAGTTAACCTGTATCTCATGGGTGTCTTGTGACTGTTCATCTGGATCATCTTCTATGTAGAATGGAGGGGGAATTTGATTGAGTTGATCTTTCCTTTCCCTTTGTAGTATTTGTAAGGGATGTCTTCGGTATTGTGGATTAAACCCTCGATTCGGGCCTTGGGCATTATCTGTAAGGGATGTCTTCGGTCTTGCGGATTAAAGCCTCAATTCGGGACTTGGGCATTTTGTTTGGGGATATTATTGTTTTCTAGTTCAAGCTTAACTAGTTTATGTGATAATATTTTTATTAACTTATCGATTTATTCTAACTCTAGTTCCTATGATTCTTTCACTTGACCCAAGGAAGACATTTCCTCTTTTCCCTTTTTCTTTTCCAGAGGGTCAATTTTAACTCTTATTTTCCCAACAAATTTGAAATTTTCCTCCACCTCGAGGGAGTCAATATGGAGCTGATCCAACATGCGAGACTTCCTCTCCCTTGACATTTTTCTTGAGGACCTGAGATCATACTTCCGATGCAGTTGTGGCTGCATGAAATCTGCAAATTTTTTGCAATAGTCACCTATTTCCTCCTCGTTGACTGTTGCATCCATATCTTGACCTTCTTCATGATGAGTTCTGATTTCCACTTCCCCTTCAAAGAAAGAAGAGTACAAGTTACCTTGTGTCTCATGGGTGTCTTGTGACTGTTCATCTGGATCATCCTCTATGTACAGTGGAGGGGAAATTTGATCGAGCTTATCTTTCCTTTCCCTTTGTAGTATTTGTAAGGGTTGTCTTCGATGTTGCAGATTAAAGCCTCGATTCAGGCCTTGGGCATTCTGTTTGGGGAGATTTTTGTTTTCTAGTTCAATCTTAACCAATTTATGTGATAAGATTTTTATTAAATTATCCATTTCTTCTAACTTTAGTTCCTGTGATTCTTTCACTTGACCCAAGGAAGAAATTTCCACTTTTCCCTTTTTCTTTTCCATAGGGTCAATTTTACTTCTTGATTTCCCTGGAGATGTAAAATTTTCATCCACCTCGAGGGAGTCAATATGGAGCTGGTCCAATGTGCGAGTCTTCCTCTCCCTTGGAATAAAACCAAACTCAGACTCAAAAGCCCCTAGAAATACTACCTGGGCAGCAGCTTGGGGAGGTTTTATCTTAGTGGGCAGGTTTTTATACTTCTTATTAAACCTCTTTATAAATTATGAGATATCTTCATCTGGTTTCTTCTTTATAGCATTAAACTCTGTGAGGATATATTCGTGGTCTCTCTTTTCCCCCCACTTCTATGTAAAGGAGTTTTCCAGCTCTTCCCAAGTAGAAATGGAAGCATCTGGTAAATATTTAAACCACTCTCTCACTTCACCATTGAGGGATTGAACAAAAAGCCTCAATACCATGTCTAAGTGTACCACATTTAGATTTTCAGAAAATGCATAGAAAATCTCAATATGTTTTTGTGTAATGGTCTCATCCTCTCCATTTAACCTATGTAAAAGTTTGAGGTAGTATTGAGGCATGGTACTCATAGGTTGAGGCAGGTCTAGGGGAGCATACTTGTTCAGTAAGAAGCCTAGGACCACCATCTATACTAATGGATGTGGAGCTAAACTGATCAGGGGTCTTTCCGCTAAGCCAACAACTTTAAGAGTAGATGGGCTGGGAATTGTGGAATTTCTTATGTTATGAATATGAATGTTGGTGAGGATGGCTTTTACCTTTTAGACCTTAGGGGGAGGGGGAAATGAGAAAGAAGGAGTATTAATTGAGACTTCTTCTTCCTTGACTTCAGATGGAAGAATATGATGCGTTAGATCATTTCCAGAAGGATAGGTTAACACCTTAGGAGTAAAGTCCATGTAATGAATAATGGCATGCTGGGAACTCGATGAGGAGGCTTCAAGAAATTTCGAGACAATGGCGTCAGTAGCTAGGGTTTTCTCCTTCCAGAATATTCTAAAAATCAACTTCTCTGGGTCAGATATAAATGAAGTTCTCTGTTGAGAGGTATCTTGAACGAGTGTGTGGTTTCCTAAATGACAAGATGATATTTTTGAGATTAAGATTGGTGGAGTCACCAAGGTGATGAATCCACAATCTGGATGTCTTTGCTCACCTTAACAAAGAGTGTTGGAATGTCGTATCCCAGGGGAAAAATTCCTCTAATATGTTCCTCGAAAACGACGCCATCAAATGTTGTCAATTTTAGAGACAACCTATTGATTTCTAAGAGACCAGTGCCTAGTACATCTAAATCTGGTGTATCTCTAATAATTATTCGAAGGATAGAGACACCACTTATAACATTTCTTACCAAGAGAATTTAGTTGGTTCAATCATCAAAGAAAGACATAGTCCATGATTTATTTATATATACTTATATGCAAGATACACAGTGATATAAATGGTAAATCAAAGGAGGCCAAATTTCTCAAGGAGTTACAGATCATTTACTTTAGTATGAATGTGGAAGCAGGAGAAAGAGAGGAAGTAACCCATCATGTAGAGCCCAAAATATCGAGAATTCCACACTTCTCTGGATTCAGAAAGACATGATGATTATGAAAAAGGAATGGATGCAAAGATTCACAAAGCACATTTAAAGATTTAGTTTCCAAAAACTTATACATCCATTTTTATCAACATCTTAACTCAAATGAATCTGTAAAAAGAAGGAAACATATCTGGCAGCTACATAACATGAAATCTGAGAGGAACATGAACATTATGAAATTACAAAAGAGAGGAGACATACTGTAATCCCGAAACGAAGGAATCACCATTGATTTTCATTAATAATCTGAGTAATACATTCATGAAAGAAGCAAAATGTTCCCAAAAATAACACAAAGTTTTTCTTTCCAAAATTCTAAACCTGTTCTATGTCGATCAAAAGAACATATATAGGCCTTCTTTGGCTGAGATAGGCCGTTCAGGTAATATTCCTTCTTGATTTTGGCTATCATTTAAAATCATGTATCAAAATTAAAAATTAAAATTACTTAAGATAAAGTGAAATAAATTTATCTAGGAAAAAGAAAAAAGGCCGAAAGTGACCTAAGTGAAATAAAATGAAATTAAAGTCACTTAAGATAAAGTCAAAGGGGGGCTTCTAGAATAATAATAAAACAATAAAAAAAATACTTAGATAAGATTGGAGATATATCTATTGGGCCTTTAAAAGGAGGACGAGGAGACCATTTGAGGACATCTTGGATTTGAGCATTTGTCTTTGGTGCGGATTGGAGAATTCAATTCTCTACCTTAGTAGCCCCAAGACAAAAAACCTTGGGTGAGAACCCATCTCTCTCCTTGGTGAATTCATTCATAATTGACAAGTTGTACTCATCATTTCAGTTATTTTGGAGGCCAGATGCGACATTAGTGTAGATCATTTTGAGGCCATCACCTCAACAATTTCTAGTTCTTTTATCAACATATTTTACATATTAAGAAAATAAGGTTGAGTTCTTCTGCATGGTAATTTTGTGTATTCTTCAATTGCAGATTGTATTTCTTGTTTTTCCATGAAATTTGTGGTTCAATTATACAAATTGTTTATGGAGCATACGACTTAAATTTTTGAAGCAATTTTCCAGCTAAATTTATGTATGGAACATCATAATTTAACTATGACTATAACATCACATAACTATATATATAACATAGCATAACATAGTTCTATAACTATTTAACATAACATAACTATACCTAATATAACATAACATAACATAACATAACATAAGACAAGACACACACACACACAAAAGTACAACTATATATATATATATATATATATATATATATATATATATATATAGCATAACTATAAACATAATTATACAATTATATAACATGAACTATATAAAATAAAGTATAATTATATATATGTAACATAACTATAAATGTATAACATAACATGTAGCATAACTATAATGCGCGTACACACACACACACATAAGTTCAAGTTTCAACAATGCATTATTGATACATTTAAATCCATGATGAAAAGTGCATTTAAAGTGAATAAAAGCATTTTGACTATTTTCTAATTTGTACCGTATTGTTTCATTGTTGTACCAAAAACATTGTCTTCATGTGCTTGCACCTAGTACATGTCATGTGTCAAAGTCAAACATTATAAGAACTTGTCTTATGGAGTATTTGGTTGGCATGAAATTTTATTAGTTTTGCAAATAGGTTTATTTCAAATTTTTACATATATTTACATATTTATGCTCTATGAATAAAATGCATTATTTAGAAATGGGAAAAAGTGTTAAGTTAGATTTGATCACCTCTTTTGATTGTGTTTACATGGAACTCAATACTTTGGTTGATAAATTATCAAAAAATGGACTCTAAAGTTTAGGAAGGCTATATTATTCTACTTGAGTTTAAAAATGGTTTTCTTGTCAACATTCTTTCTAAGTCAACATTTTTTTCTTGGATTAGTTTATATGTATTATATGTAATCGTTTAGTAAAAAAAAAAATATTGGATTAGTTTATATGAATTATATGTAATATAAAGATCCATCTCCCATACGCCCCCAACTGCAAGCTATCAGAGTGTGGGGGGATTTGCTATACATGGTCAGGCTTGTGATAGATCACGTAGCCCAACCATAGTGTGTGTTCCACTTGTAGATCCTATCTCTCACGCTAATTGGAATGTCAGAGGCAATGTTTTTGTCACTGTTGATGATCATGTTATAGATAGTGGACCATCTTCACCTATTGTAGGTACACATCTTGAATTTTTAAATCTTCTTTAAACTTTGTGTTAATGTTTTGAAATTGTATTTAATTTTTAAATCACCTTAAATCGATGTGTTTGAATTTAATGTATATGTTATTAAGATTAGTTTGTTATATATGTTAAATTATGTTTATGATTTTTAGACCCTCGGTAGGGCGAAGCTGAGGATGAGAGTGCAGTGTCGATCCCTCTGTGGGATGATACTAGAACCACTATCACATTATAGGATGTTAGGGGCCAGCATGTATGGATCAAACGAGAGCTGGGTAAACTCCCTACTAGGTTTCCTACTAGGCATAATTTGACTTTGATGTTGGAGAGCATCAATAGGTTGATCCACACATACCATAGGGCGGGCCCACAAGGCCACCTGCTACATTCCATACATAGGATTAGGAGGTTGGTGGTTAGAGGTCCAAATCCTTGCGAGGTGGTGAAAAATGTCACCAAGGACATTGATTTTTGTGGGGAGTTTTTTGACTTCCCTCCACACAATTGTGCTAGACATGCTGGTCCGATTCCACTCAAATATTTTAAGAATGTTGATGCAACCCCTTTGTTTATGATTGATTCATTGGATCTTGGGGCTAGTTCCCCCACCATGACCAGGTCCACATTTACTTTGTAAAGCACATATATGTAGATTTCATGCTACATATGAGGTCAAATTACACCAACATCAGACCTAAGTTTGACAGACCCATCATGGGACATAGCTATGATCGTGTCAAGGCTTGTAGGGACCCTGAACATTTACCTCTGATATTGTTTCCACTATCATCTCAGAGCATGGTATTTGTGACGGATCTAGAGGAGTTATTACAACTTGTTGACATTTGTAGCTTGGGAGGTACTCCAAACCCTAGGCTAGAGGGTTGTGGAGAAGTTGGCACACAAAAGTGACTTGTGGGCTAAGAAACCAAGCCCATGGGATTTTCGCCAAAGCATGCAGGTGCGAAACCATGATGAGTATGTATGGTTTGACCAACGGAAATGATATAGGACCTCTAGAGCAACCACAAGCAACAAAAGTCATCGAAATCAAAGGAAGTGAAGATATTAATTTTTGAAGTATGTGTGTGGGCTTGTGGCAAAGGTTTAAGGTTGACTAGGGCAGGATTAACCCTCATGAAAGTTGGACGAGCCCATAAGGGCATTCATCGGATCCCTTGAGAAGAGTATAAAAGGAGGAGGTGTTGAGGCTAAGAAAACACATCATGTGTGCATCTAACATCAAATATACCTCTGAAATTGGTGTGGATCTGAGGCAGACTAGCGAGGAAGAAAGGAGGATGATTTGTGGAGTATCCTTTCTCTGTTTTGATGCGTATTTCTTATGGAGATAGGTCGCAGGTATCTAAGGTCTGAGGCAGCCAGCAAGCATGCCTAGAAGACAAGTTTTTGACAGGTTTGGGTGTGGTTCCCCTTGCAGAGCTAGGTTGCAAGTCTACGGTGAGGTAAGGGGATGTTTTTTGCATATTTTAATGTGTGTTTAATCTTTGTCATGGTCCGAAGGGGTAGTTATAGCTACAAAAAGTGTGGGAGGTATATTTTAGTGGATCAAGAGGGTTAGGAAGGATTTTCTATCCTAGTCGTAACCTCTCCAATAATAGCATAGGAGGAACAAGTGTGCTATCACTTGCAAGAAGGGGAATTCCATAGTTGTAGTTGATCTGTGAGCTCTAGAGAGCCTCGTTGAGGTGCCCAAGGCCTATAACAGTGCAAGGAGAGGATTGGTAAGGGTAATGAAGGAGGGCAACAAGTCTAGAAGGGTTGCACAGGTTTGGAGCATGGTTTATGGCTACTGGTGTGCCCTAGCCAATGCTTTAGATTCACAGGTCCTAACAAAGAGGCAATAATAGGTGTTTTAGATGTTCTTGTATTGATGATTGATGCTAGTGGATGAGGTCCAATTGGATAATTTGGTTGGAAACTTGTGGACTAATGGAGGGGAGTGTAAAAGTGTCCAAATCTGAGCCCTAAGTGTAGTGACCTAAGAAGGACTTTCGGTCTGCTAGAAGTGGCTGAGTTGGAGCATCCTAAAGAAGAACTTATGGAGGATTGTAGAGGCTTCATTCAATCTCTAAGGAACAAGTATCTTGAAGGACTAATGGATTGTTATAAGTGGCATAAGAAGGGATCATCGGTATGATAAGACATGAGTAGTTTGTAGCCCTAGACTTGCCTTGTGGAGGAGGACATCTACAACAAAAGTTGGGCGGTCCTCCATGCCTTAAGCTCATTGTTGGAGAAGGAAATTTGACAGTGATAGTAGGAATCCCTCTTACCATAAGTATGTCTTCATAGAGTAGCATAGGAAGGCACTAGTGGGAAGAAAACCCTAAAAGAGCTGAGGAGTAGCAATGGGCAGTTGAGAGTTATTCACAAATAGAGTTGTGAACAACTTGACATGAGTCTCAATGTGTTGATGTGTTGAAGGACTAACGGTCAATGAGAGAGTAGGTGGAGATGAGTTCAATGACCTAATGGAGATTGTTAATTAATAGAGTCATATTTATATTGTTTCAGATTGAGAGTTTAAGGACCAGGCATATGTGTTCAGGGTATGACTGAGAGGAGCTAAGAGAGTGTGTTATATCAGTTAGAAGGCCAGTGTATCTTGTTCAGGGTAAAGTGGTTGTCGAAGTGGCCAAAACCAAACCCAGTTATATATATATATATATATATATATATATATATATATATATATATATATATATATATATATATATATATATATTTGTATTAGCGGATGTATGAGGGCCATTATACTTGGTATGGGAGCCCTATACTATTGCATTATTAGTTTGATATAACGAAGTTGGGTTGTAAAATTGTAAAAAATTGTGTATATTTTGTTCATTAGTAGATTTACTATTGTATATTGTTCTGATGTGCAAAGTAGTCTTGTTGTGATACTTGGATTGGTAGTGTTAGTGATTTTAGATTCTACCTAGACTCCAGTATCATGGAAAAACAACACAACTCAGCATTCAGACCAACCATACCATTGTAGATAATATGCAAACGACAAAATAATTAATGATATGTTTCTATAATTCTATATAATTTTATGAATTTTCCTAAATTTACTTGGTTATCCAAGCATTTCAATCAACTCCTTATATTAATACCTTCAATTAAGAACATTCAAGACATAAAATTTTACAAAAAAACAATTTTGATTTCTAGTTTTATAGTCTAAGAAAATAAATACAATCTTACTACGATGTAAGTCACTTTTATACTTAAAATGAACTAAAATGTATCATGTATTAATTTAATATTGAGCTTGGAAAGAATTACAAATATGTTTCATATTGACTTGTAGAAAGTGTCTTTTAGTGCAATCAATGTATGTTAATTTAAACAATTAATGATATATGTTTCTATAATTTTATGAACTTTTATAAATTTACTTGGTTATCCAAGTATTTCAATGAATTCCTTATCTTAATGTTCAATTAAAAAAAAATAGGATTGAAATAAATTTTATTCAATTTTAAAATATGTATCGTAAACAAGAAGTTTTATTCAATTTTATTTCTTTTGAGGTCATCCACAAAAGCTTAGCCATAACATGGTATAATTATATGTATTGTAATTTAATATACCAAAAAATAATTAATGATATGTTTCTATAATTTTATATAATTTTATGAACTTTCCTAAATTTACTTGGCTATCTAAGTATTTGAATCAATTCCTTATGTTGAGACCTTCAATTAAGAACATTAAAGAAATAAAATTTTACAAAATAACAATTTTAAATCTTTCTAGTTTCATAGACTAACAAAATAAGTACAATCTTACTATGGTGCAAGTCACTTTGATACTTAAAATGAACTAAAATATATCATGTATCAACTTAATATTGAGAATGGAAAGAATTACACATATGCTTCATATTGGCTTGTAGAAAGTGCATTTTAGTGCAATCGATGTATGTTATTACAATAATGTTAATAATAAATTATTTGAATTGTAAAGTCATCCATATTATAATATAAATTTTATATATGAAAATTTTTGCAACCCACCCATATACCATTGCACGGTCAACTATTTTAAGTATTTAAATAAATTATTGATCTTAGGATAAAAAAACACAAATAGGATTGAAATAAATTTTATTTGAATTTTAAAATATGTCTTGTAAACAACAAATAAGTTTTATTCAATATTATTTCTTTTGATATTACCTTCAAGAGCTTAGTCATGACATGACATAAGTCATATGTATTGGAATTTAATATACCAAAAAAAAATTTATGATAAAATTTCTAAAATTTTATATAATGTTGTGAACTTTCCTAAATTTACTTGAGTATCCAAGTATTTCAATCAATTACTTATCCCAAGGTTCAATTAAAAAACACAAAGAGGATTGAAATAAGTGTTTTACAATTTTAAAAGATTTCTTGTAAACAAAAAATAAGTTTTAATTGACTTTATTTCTTTTGAGGTTATCTACAAGAGCTTAGTCATAACATGATATATGATATCATTTCTATGATAACAATTTAGAATTGAGAGGGATCTAAAATTTAATTAAAATTTAGAATCAAGAGGGATTTAGATTTAGATTTAATTAATTTTTTTTTATTTTTTTTATTTTTTTATATTAATTATTTTTAAATGTTATGTATCGTATTCATGTTGCACATGGAAGAAATTTTATAGATATACATCATAATGGTTTCTAGAAAATCCATTTCAGTGTCTAATAACCAAGTTGATATAATATTATTTTACGTAAAATGGAAATTCAACAATATAGGTTATGAACAACCTCGAAATGTTTTTATGTTAATAACAAATGCCGTGTGTCAGTTTGTTATAAAGCATGTAAATAGTTACACAAATGCAATTCATATTGGATTGTAAAAAGTGCAACAAATAGAACACACACGTGTGTGTGTGGGTTCTATTTGTTGCACAAAGAAGTCAGTTTCACTAAGTTCTTGTTGAGGCCGATTACATGGCAGCTAGCTTGGCAAGTTGTGAGGCAATCTAGCTTCAGAAGCTTCTCATGGGGCTATTTGATCAATAAATGGAGTCGACTATGATTCATTGTAACAATCAAAGTTGTATGAAGCTCTTGGAGAATACGATGTTTCATGACATGTCAATACATATTCAAATCAGGTACCACCTTATTCATGATTGTGAGTAGAAGGGGATAATAAAGATATAATATGTACTTACAGACGAGCAAGTAGCAGACATTATGACCAAGGTTTTGATGAAGGGAAAATTTGTATTCTTCAAAGATAAGTTGGGGTGGTGCAAAACACCTTCCTCACTAAGAGGGAGTGTTTAAAATATAGTTTGGAAGGTGATTTTGCAATGGTTAAGTGCCATGACCCGCAATGAATCACAAAAAATATCTCACAACAGAATTAATTAAATATTTCCTAAGTTTAGACCTTGGACATATCATGAATAGTTTAATTTTTCATTTTATTGACCACCTTTCTTAGAAATGTAATTGGTCAACAAAAGATGTTAAGTACCTATAATACTAGGTATTCCCTTTATTGTTATTGTTAGTGTAGCTCTCTATTGTTATTGTTGTGCCCATGTTATTTTTGTTCCCCATAGAAACCCACTATTGTTATTGTTGTGCCATTACATTATTATTTTTATGTAGGCTCTGATTATATTGTGACCTCTTAGAATCCTATATATACCAAGGAGGAATTATCATTTGTATCATCAAAGAATTGTTCATTTATGTAATGTAAAGCAGGTTTCCGCCTTGAAGAGGCTAATTTTTAAGTCGTTGATCTATCTTTTATTCTATTTTGTGAGTTGTTTGCATAACATTTGGTATAAGAGCTTTGGATTCTAGGGTTTAGCTTCTTCAAAGAGGTAATCTTGGAATTTTCGCTATAATTTTTTTCTATGGGGCTTAAGAAGATGAAACTACAACCACGTGGAACCAAAATATTGGTAAACTTCATGTATGAATTTCAGATCTTGGTTCACTATATTTTCGGATATATGATTCGAAGAAATTAGGGTTTTTGCATGGTCCAAAATTCCATCTCAAATAGGTGACCTAGGGAACATCGTCATAACTTTCTCTCCGAGCATCAGATTTCAATTTCATAAAATCAATATTGAAATTGAATGGACTTTAGTTTTTCATGTATCATTTTCAGGCCGAAGGTCGAAACAATGACACGTGAAACTTCGTACAAGTTCTCTCTACTTATCAGTCTATAATGAAGTCATTGTGGGAGATTAGGCATAACTCTTTCTTGAAGAATCCAATCTTGGTCTGACTTGTGGGGTTGTAAAGAAGACTCAGAGGTCTACCACAGGATGAAATTTCAGACCTTGGAGATCGAAAATTACATAGATATACGAACTTCTATATTGTTCTCCTAAAAAGAAAGAAAAAGGTTTGTATTTTTTAAAATTTTGCATAACTTTTGTTTCAAAAATCAGTTTTAAGTGATTCAAATGGAATATTGAAGCATATATATTAGTATTTGGTTCTAAAATACCTCCCAAACGAAAGAATTCTACACCCATTAAGCCCTCAGAAATCTCTACTATGACTCATGAAGAGGAAGAATTGCAACATGATATATCAAAATTACAGGACCAAGTGTAACAAATTCCGCTCTCACAAAGAGCAACAAAAGATGAACTAAAAGGGGACATGGATGGATTAAAAGGGGACATGTATGGCTTAAAAGGTGACATGGATGGTTTAAAAGCATAAATAAAAGGAAACATGAATGGTTTAAAAGTAGACATGGAAGGTTTGACAAAGTTACTACAAGAAATGCTTCCTAATGGCGAAAAGGTATTCCATGAAACTCATGAGGAGAACAAAAGGAATATGAATTATGATTTTAGAGACTCCAATGTTGGGTTTAAGGCCCACCACATTCCAAATATAGATATGAGTAAGTTTGATGGTAGGGATCTGGTAACATGTATACTACAGATGGAGAAATATTTTGATCTCCATGATGTGCAACACACATAAAAGGTATGCATTGCATCCCTATATTTAGAATGCAATCAATTTATAGGGTATTGATGGATTTTTTTTTGTAAACCACTTGTCAATTGATCAATTTTTACAGAGGAAATGATAGTGTGGAGTACTACAGAAGGTATGTTTTTGATGATTATTTCAGTATCTTTTCATTAGAACTTGCAAACCTTTTTGCATCATGAACTCGGAAAATGATAAAGAATTATAATAAAACATGTGAGATTAATATGCAAGACTAAAACGCTGACAATTGTCATTTCGTTATGCAGGGAGGAGTGAAAACGAGAAGTTTCCGTTCCAAAGGAAAGGACAAGGATGGGTTATCCGCTATCCCTTTGACGGGAGACCGAATGCAAACAAGGCAAAGAAAATCAAAGCGAATCAGCCTGGAAAAGGAGGTGGAGCTATCAGCTCGACGCAGGAGAGAAAAGAAATGACTGAGGACTAACAGTTCGGCGAATCCCTCAGGATCCTTGATCCTGAGGGATCGTTGTTTTATCTATTTTTGCACTTAGACATCTCCGTCGTCACCCTTATAAAAGGGGCATCATTATTAGCTAGAGAGGGAGTTAGACATGGTTATGTTTTTATGTAATTTCTTTTAAAGATCAAAACTTTGATCATCGAGTCTCGCTAAGAATTGGTTTATTGTAATTATGATTTATGCATTAATACAAACTTGGTTATTACTTCATCTCTAAGTCTGGATTAACTTCAAGTGGTGTACCCCTAGAGGCTAAGGGCCCGGCCCTGGAGGACACTTGCTCTTGTATTATTACGTTGGTTTATGCGTGGTTTTCCTATCGTCGTTATTTGGTAATCTGATGTGTTTTATAAGTTTACATCACATGCTCTGTTATGTTTAATTCATTAAGGTTTCCACAGACATAACTATTGTATTGACTCTGCATCATATTACTGTTCTTTTAAGAGTTGATCTAATATTGCTAGTCTTAACAGAATACTGTTACTATTCCATTACAGAGCTTTTGTGCTGTGCACCTGTTCATTAACGTTACAGAATTCATCTTGGGAGTTATGTTCTTTACGATTGTTGGATTTATGAACAATGCTGTTCTATTTTGAAACGCAGTCATATTCCTTCTAACTGAGATTGATACTTGGATCAGATTACTATTTAAGTGTGCTGTGTGCGTATATGGCTTTCAAGCGCTGTTCCATAGTTTATCAGTAATCAATGCTGTTCCATTGGTGTGTGCTGTTCGATTCGCCCTTAAGAGTGAAAGATTGCCGTTTGATTACGATTAATGCATTTGATCTGATAGATTAAGATTGTTACTGCTTGTGAGACTTAGTTGCTGTTCTATTTCTTAGCTGCTGTCCTATTTCAGAATTGCTGTTCCATTACAAACTTGCTGTTCGATTTCTTATTTGCTGTTCCATTTCTTATCTGCCGTTCCATTTCCTGTCATTTGTTATTTTGGTGTGAGGAATGATCTAAGGCTGTAGTGAGCATTGGCATTTACTGTCTGGCTCCCAGATCCACGATCTGTTCTCTGATTTCCTTTTCCATCAGTTTCCAAAGGGATGGGTTATTGCTACTGAACCCTTGACTGATAAGTTACTTAGTCTTTTGAATGTGTGATTTAATCTTTTGAAGAAGTTAAGCTGTAGACAAGCATCCATTTACTCTTGTATTTCTGAACACTGTACTACTAGCATTACTCTGGCAAATGATAGCCTCAGACTGAGACACTCTTTGAAATAACAAAATGCTCCCTGATTGACATATTAATGTGAGGTAATGTTGAGGCCTCGAAAATCGCTGCCACAACAAAGGGGAAACCACCCGGTCCGGACCTTGAAAGCAGCTCCTTTTCCGTTTGGGATAGTGGCTCCGACTGGGGATAATGGGACCAGTTTCCCAATAATAGATAAAAGTGGGATGGATGAATAACTTGTGAGGTACGATAGTGATGAATAAACAACTAAAACTATCAGCAAAATATATATTAACTATAATCTAATCCCGGGACTTATCAATCTTTCAAAGCGTAGCGTTTGATAATCTGTGCTTTAAGGCAGGCATATAGATGACTCTAACACTAAAGCATAGATGTTTAAACCATTTAAGATTGCTCTGCATAATTAGTTATGCAGAGCGATAATAGCGAATTACTACACATTGTCATTCATATCATTGCTACATGCATGATTAAAAGAAAGGCATATCACAAAACATCCAATAGTGGAATGAAATGAAGATTTTCTGTTATAGCGCATACACGTATGCAACAATAGCAAAAGATAATAACACAGCAATTCATATGAAAAAGAAAGAGGACAGATGCAGATAAAAGTACCATGTAAGCTGCTCAACAATCCATTATATAAATCGCTATGTCGCAGTCCTTTCTTCAAACTAGAAAGCATTCCAGACAAGAGACAATAGTGCACAAATGCATAAAACAACCTTCTCGTCAAATAAAGGACTATTGGTCGAGTTTCACAAAAGAATATAGGCTGAAGCACAGTAGTGCAAACTTCAGCCTTTAATTCTATTACAAAATTTTACGACCCTTTCCAAAACAATGAAAGGGTCTATAAATACTAATCTAATCTAAATATCTAAGAAAAACTGAACAACTATGAAATTGGCATCAATAAATGTTTTTCCATCTTTCTTGGTGATCTAGCAGTTGGCAGCAATGCTTCATTCGGTGGGCTCTTTGCCTTTAAACCTCAACTGACATATCGTAAGCATTGGCTGTACTTCTGGTGGAGTGTTGAGACGCGACGTGAGCTGGGCATCATATGTGGCATCTTGAAAGTCGGGGATTAGGCACTTGAGAGCATCTGTTAAACACTTAAGAGCCGACCTTTGAGTGTGCGGCTTGATTAGAAAGTGCCAATATGCGTCGGAGGTTAAAGTATTTACTCCAGCGATTAACTTTCTCCTTTCTTCGAGTCCATGATAATTTGTTTGTTCAATTATGTTTGCTGTGGTTATGCTTCCAGGTGTACACTGAGAGATCATGTTGGCCCAATAGAGTGTATTGTTGACCAAATCAATCATATTGTTGGCAATCATTTTACACCTTGAAGCTGCCCTTTCCGCTTTCATCATCTGAGTGTTCCATTCCGTGAAGAGTATGTCCTTGAATGGCTCATAGATCCTAGGCAATTTTGCTTCTTTCCCCATATCAGTATCTTGCCAATCAAGATATGAAGTTATGGTTTCTTCGGTCTGATCTAGCTCATTTCTGGCTTTTTCAATCTGCTGACATACTGCTGTAGATACTTCACATAATGGCTCAGCCTCAGTTAATTGTTGGCACAAGAGTCTAACCTGAGAGATTAATGCATTATTTATTTGAGCTGCCTCTGCTCTGAAATTCTCGACTTTCTTAGTGCCCTTGATATCTTCGAGCTGTGCTAATAATTGAGCGATTTGCTCATCCTTTGACTTCATCATTAGCTCGTTTGCCTCTCTCAATTGTGCCAATGCCTCCGTTAATTCTTTCTGCTTCTGGATTGCACTCTGATCAATCCTCTGTTTTTCAGTCTGCAGTTGCTGGGTTAATACATTGTTTGCTTGCTGTTGCGCCAGCAACTGCTCTTCTACCTGTGCTGTCTTGTTTCGTGCTTCGGCTACTTCTGCTTGCAATGTACAAATTTCTTGGTCCTTAGTCTTTAACAAAAGACTTACCTCTGATGCTTTATCTATAGTTGCTGCAGAATAAGCTCCCGCATACTGTGATAGCTTGGTAAGATCATCAGAGGGGTCAAATTCTTCTTTCCAGACTACATTCCCTGTGACTGTTTGTTCAGGAAAGATGGAAGGTTGATCAAGCCTTCGTCTCTTCCTCGAGCGCTTAACAACTGCTTTGAGCCTTGGGCTGTAGAAAACGTCCAGGGGAGGAATATCTTCCACTTGGAGCACAATCTGATCGGAAGGGTCTTTGGTGATTACCTCGAGATCCTTTGAAATGGGTGGGCCGCTGGTTCCGCATAGAACCTGAGAAGAAGTGGTGTCTGGTGCGTCTTTAGAGCCTTCCTTTCCATTGATAATGGAATCGAATTGATTCCATTGTTTCAGCAATTCAGAATCTATGGAGGTCTGTGATTTACTCTTCTCCTTTTCTTGTTCCAACCTCTTTTTCTCCTCCAACTCTTTCTGCTGCTGTTCTTCTAACTCCTTTCTCTGCTTATCTGCCTCTTCCTTCTTCTGCTGTTCCTCTATCTGCTTCTGCTTTCTCTGCTCTTGTTCCTTCTGTTCTTTCTGCTGCTTAGCCATTTGCTCCTTTTTCTGCTTCTCTGCCTGCTGCTTCTCTTGTCTTTCCTCCTGTTGTTTATTTTGTTCTTTATTTACAACAGGAGATTGGATTGTATGCTTCTGACCAGGCTCGCTTGAGGAGGACGCTGAGGTTAATGAAAATAAATATAGAGGCAGAGTTTGCAACCTCTGCTCTCTGAGTTTATTGAACTCAGTTAAGCTCTCATCATTATATCTCATCTTGGCAAGCTGCTTGGTTTGGCCTATTGTATCGGCAGCTCTGAACAGGTCGTCAAACTCATCCTCTTGATGGTCAATCTTAGTCAGTTTGGCCTGTTCTAGGGCATTATAAGCAGTTTTATTTGGATCATAGAGTCTGGCTGGCATGGTGGGCAGGGATAAAGCTTGCATCTTTATAGCCTCCTTTTCTGCATGTTGGAGATTATGCAGAGTAAAAACACCCATCCTTAAGGGAAAAGAGGGCCAGCCCCTCTTCTTCTCTTTCTTGAGTGTTTGGGTTACACTTTCAGCCATAATTTGGTAGGATATCTCTCGGGCTAACAGTTTATCTGGAACATATAGAGGGAGAACATGCGGTTTGGCTTGGCTTCCATAAACCCTAATATAGGTAAAGTGCACTTCTCCAAACCATCCTGCGATAGCTGGTAAGTCGAAGGAAGCGAGATAGGAGATTTTGGGAATAGGCCGATCAAAAATGGAATAATGAATGGGAACCATAAAACCATTGCAAATTTGATACAAATGGTCTTTGTAAGAGGACTTCCATAATTTCCGATGATACAAATGAATGGGCGAAGGGTCTTGGGTGGTCCATCTCCAACCGAGGATGGGAAACTCAGAGTTAAAACACAATGTGTCGATAATGTAGGCGCTATAATAAAATGGGGGGATTTTCCTTTCGGTGACTACAGATTTAGCTCTAAAATCCCGAATAGCTACAGTCAATTTATCAGAAAGAATGGTGGCCCAATCCATGATAAAACTATTAACAGCTGCTTCCATTAGGGGGACCATTTCTATATCGAAATTGGCAGAATCATGTAATCCCCATAGCCTACACATCATAATTCCCGCATAGAAATAGGGAGAAGCCAAGGAATCGACAGAATACTTACCCGAGCTCTCGTGCTTGTGTTTGGCCGGGTTCTACCTCCAATCTCGAATGGGCTCAGATGGTACATCGTTTTCAGCTGCAAACTTCTCTACGAAGTCTTTGTTGTAGATTTTCTCTGGCTCAGGCAAATGATACATTTCCCTCAGGTGCTCTGGCTTGAACGACCCGAAAATCCGTCCGTCTCTTGTATGGAACGTTCTGTCAGTGATTGGAATTTCCTCAATTGCCCATCGCACTACATCAGTGTAGGGAAGGACTTGCTCTCTAGCGGCTGTTCTCTGAAGAAAGGAATCGGCCAACTCCTTGAGAGTTGCGTCGGACTTTTTGAGTGGGTCCGCAGTAGCTACTGTCACTGAAACTTGTGGTTGTTCGGCCTCTAATAGATTATATGTGCCTTGCCATGTAGCCTTGTTAAGACCAGTGCATGTAGTGTCTGAAACGAGGCCTTTCTTGCTAATTGCAGTAGCTTGACCTACTACAGGTGTAACAGTAGAGCCCGTAGCCCTCTTGGATCTTTTCCCCATCATGCTTAAGCTTTGACAGGTGAAGAGTTGAAGATGCTGAAAATGGGTTAGATTTTATCTTAAAATGAATAACCTTTGGAGACCAGTATTTAAAAACCGAGAATGATTTACAGAACTTTAACCTTTCGAGAAGAGTCTTCAAAACGTTAAGTGGTGATTTTAGGACAAACAGATATCTAGTTCCTTAGAAATTATTCCTTTTGGTTGAGGGTTCTACTATCTAAAAGCAAATATTTGGATTATTCTGTGAGACAGCTTTTTCGAACCAAGCTAAAGGTCAATGGAGATACTCTACAGTTTTATTTCCTATCGATCCTACAAACTACACAAATCTACAAAGAGGAGAAGGGATCACCTTCTCAATTAAAGAATTTCTTCAAGACCAGGCCATTAACAGGGAGAGAACCTCTCACCCCTGATAAGTCTTGCAATATAAAGGTTGAATGGCCTATCTTGTCACAGATCTGAAATGGTCCAAGCCACATTTTCTGAAATTTGGTATGCTTACCTTTATCTTCATGGGCCTTGTCCCATTTGAGAACTAAGTCACCAACTTGGAAGTGTTTGGAATCAGATGAGGTTAAGTCAAAGGATGCTTTGATCATTTGTTGATGTTTGGCGTGAGTGATTCTGGCTTTCTCCCTTTCTTCTTCTAATTTGAGAATTTGGTCATGTCTAAGTTGGATAGAGGAAGAAGGAGTCTCTTCGATGTACTGTACTAGGGCTAAAGAGGGTAGAACAAGATTGGTAGGCAATACTGCTTCTTTTCCGTAAACTAGATTAAATGGGGAGGAACCTATAGAAGCCTTTTGTGTAATCCTATCAGCCCATAATGCAAATACTAGAGATTTGTGCCAGTTTCTATGATTCTGTTCAACAGTTCGCTTAATGATTTTGATGAGATTTTTATTAGTAGATTCTGCTAAACCATTTCCCTGGGGATAATAATTAGCAGAATATTTCAATTTAAACCCCCTCTTAATAGCAAAATCATATATAGCATTTCCTGAGAAATATGAAGCATTATAAAAAACGAGAGCGTTTGGAACACCAAACCTGGTAATGATGAACTGGTCTATGAACTCGATGATTGCCTCTGAATTTGCTGCCTTCAAAGGAATAGCCTCTACCCATTTGGTAAAATAATCGGTAGCAGTGAGGATATACCTGTGTTGTTTGGAAGATGGTGGAGTAATCTCTCCAATGATATCTAATCCCCATTGTTCAAATGGCTGTTCAATGTTGACAGGTTGTAGGGGGAAAGCTGATTTCCGTTGTCTTCCACTAGCAGTTTGGCAATTGAAGCATTTTCTTACGTATTCATGAGCATCTCTAAACAATGTAGGCCAATAATATCCAGCATGAATAACTTTGTGGGCTGTCGTGTCTGCCCCAAAATGTCCTCCCGCTGGCCCATCATGTAGTTCCTGTAAAACTTTTTGAGCTTCAGGTCTCTCAAGACATCTTAACAGGATAGAATCATAATTTAGTCTAAAGAGAACATCATTAATGAGAGTGAAATTCTTTGCTTTTAACCTAATGGCCCTTTTATTTTTGTAAGATAAATTTGGAGGAGCATAACCATTCTTCAAATAAAATATCAAATCTGCATATTGAGATTCGGAATCAGTGACACTTATCTGATTGATTGTTTGAGTCTGATCCATGTCGCTTGATTCAGGAATGTTTGATGCTCCTGCCAATATCCTGCAAAAACCTTGGCCCCTAACAATCTTTGCTGGCTTTATTTCTAGGTCATATTCCTGAAGTGCTGTGACCCAATTGGCCCTTCTTTCACCTAGTTCTTTTTGAATTAAAAGTTGCCTTACCGCCGGGAAAGGGACTATAACTTTCGTGTGAGTTTTCAAAAGAAAGGGCCTGTAATGTTTAACTGCCTTGAACACAACAAAGGCTTGTTTCTCCACATCAGAATAATTTAATTCGGCACCCTGAAGATTTGAGCTAAAAAATGAAATGGGTGCTTCCAAGTTATGAGCATTTGGCTGCGTGAGAACTGCAGCATAGGATACATCGGACGCAACGGTATACAATGTAAAATGATTAGAAAAATTGGGAGTATTCAAGGCTGGGGCATTGATTATTGATTGCTTGATAACATCAAAAGCTTTCTTTTCTTCTGCTCCCCACTTGAAGACTGAATTCTTCTTGATCATTGTCTGAAGTGGTAATACAATTTGAGAGAAATCTGGAACAAATCGTTTGACAAAATTAATCTGACCCAAGAATGAATGCATCGATTTTTTATTGTGTGGGAAAGGGATTTCAGAAATTTCCTTAATCTGATCAGGATCAATATAAATGCCATCCTTGGATACTATAAAGCCTAAGAGCTTTCCTTGATCAAGAGCAAAGAAAGACTTCTTTGGGTTTAGAGAAATACCATACCTTTTGCATCGCTGAAAGATTTGATTTAAGTCATGCAAATGATTATCTCTCTTTTTAGAATATACAGTAATATCGTCTAAGTAGACGACTACTGATCGATTAATCAACCCTTTGAAGGCTATATCCATGGCTCTCTGGAATGTCGCTCCTGCGTTTATGAGTCCAAAAGGCATTTTCTGATATGCATAAGTTCCCCATTTTGTTCTGAATGTGGTTTTGAGTTGGTCATCAGGATGAACCAAAACTTGGTTGTATCCGGAGAATCCATCAAGAAAGGACATCAATTCAGAACCTGCTACTGATTGAAGAATTTGCTCCATAGTAGGTAACGGGAAATTATCTTTTAAGCTCGCTTTATTGAGGTTCCTGAAATCAATACAAATTCGAATGTCGCCATTCTTCTTCGTGATTGGCACCATATTAGAGACCCAACTTGAATGTCAGACCGGAAAGATAATTTTGGCTTTCAAAAGCTTATTAAGCTCCGACTTTATTTGGGTCTCCAAATTTGGATGTATTTTTCTTAATTTTTGCTGAATCGGTTTCTGATCAGGAAGCATAGGGATGGTATGCTGGATAATAGATGTATCATATGTCTTTAGGTCATCATATTTCCAAGCGAAGACCTGTTTGTTTTTTCTCAATAGTTTAATAAATGCTTCCTTTTCTTCTTGGGAAAGTCCTATTCCTAAGTTGATGTTTTGAGGAGCATCTTCTGTGCCTAGATTTATTAATTCAAACCTAAGGGTGGAACTTTGAAGCTTTGCATTAATTACAGGTTTAAACCTGTCTTTGATATCATAAAGGTCTTCAAGCTTCACCACAGGTTTAGGAATCGAATTTTCTTGAGGCGCCTGTTTCATTTGTAGATCGTGATAATCTTCCTCAATGACTTGATTGTCGTAGGATTGTTCCGAAGTTAGAAACTGCAAGATATCTTTATCATGGTTAAATACTCTCCAATTAGTGACATTGTCAGGAATTGAAGGTCTAAAAAGTAATTCTACCGAAAATCTATCAAGGCTGTAGTCTTTGGAAGGTAGCAGTTTGGAGGCTACATTGGCTAGTAGGTCGGCTGCTGAATTTTGTGACCTAGGAATAGAAGAAATGTTGAAGGCTGAAAAGTGTGAGGTAAGATCCTGCACTAGCGATTGATAATGCTTAAGGTGAGTCGAAAGGCAATGAATTGCATTTCTAACTTGTTTAACTATGATTTCTGAATCGCCGAACACTTTTAGATATCGCACTTCAAGGCCGATCGCTTTATATAAACCCTGGACCAAAGCTTCATATTCGGCTGTGTTATTAGTACACTCAAATTCTAACCTACAAGATAGCATTGTCTTTTCTCCTTGCGGGCTAACCAAAATGCAACCTGCTCCTGAGCCTTCACTGGACTTAGAGCCATCAAAATATAAAGACCAAAATAAAGGAGTATTAACAAACATATCTACAATTTTCTCAGCATCATTAAAACATCCGGACTTATCTGTTTGTGAAAAGTTTTCAATCTGAGATGTAAAATGATTAACTGAAAATGGAGATGGTTGGGCAACAAAGTTGCCAAAGAATGATTCGGACGAATAGTTCCCCAAAATATTGTTGTTGAATGCCACAGGTTGGTTTTCTTGTTCAAATTCAGTAACTGTGTGGGTCATATGCTTCTCCCGATCGATCCTTATTTGATTCGGCTTTCCCTTGTAGGGAAGCCACATATGTGACCAATCTGTGGAAATATACCCATGTAGTTTTTCGGACCAATCTCTGCTTAAAATCAAACCATAAAATTCAGGTATGTCGGCAATCAAGATGTCAATCCTCTGAACTATTCTGGGGTCGGCTGACAACCTGATGGTTACAGAATTAATTTCTCCCACAACCTGCACCTTAGTCCTATCCAACTGCACTATATGAATGGCAGACTTCTGGGGTTCAATGTTCAGTTTAGAGCAAACTGAAGTTGGCATTATATTAGATGAGGCCCCTGAATCAATTAAACAGTTGTGCAAGTTTCTATTATAAATCTCATAAGTGAGCAGGAAGGGTGGAGTGTGAGAATTAGATTTATCTCCGATTAAAACTGAATCGGTAATTTCAACCATACCTGCAGGAGGTTGGCCTGAATCGTTGGCAGCTCTTGCACTGGGAAGGGGAGTAGAGGGGACAGCATTTAATTCTTTGAGAAGTAGCTTTTGTTGATGTTTTAGTTTACTGAGTTCAAACATGGTTATATTTGCCTTAGTCTTTTTCATGTCATCAACAATGTTATATTCCATTGAATCCGATACCACCAGAGTCTTGGATGTTGAAGGAGAATTAGAAGTTGAGGGCTGGTTTTGAGGAACTACTGCAGGTGACTTCTTTGGGGGAACTTTTTCCTTTGCTGTAGTAGCGCCCGCGCTCCTCTTCTTTGAAATTGCCTGGGCGGGTTCAAGAGTGCTTTTACTTCTTGTAGTAACCGGGAAGGCTTCTTCTTCATTCTCCGTATCAGAGTTGGGGAGTATAAAATCCCACATTCCGTGGCATTCAGCTACTTCTTCTTCATCATCGGTCTGTGAAGATGTTTCCTCTTCCTCTTCTTCTTGGTCTGAATCGGCGTTAGATATTACATTGGGCGGCTTTGATTCAGTTTTCTTAAAAGTTCTAAATGGTCTTTTACTTGAAGTTTCGGCCACCTGCTTTTTTATCTCAACCATTTCGTTAGACATTGTTTTAAGGACCTTTTGTAAACCTTCCATGTCATACGGGTCCTTCGGGGTTTTCTTCTTGGAATCTTCTTTAAACGAGACTTTTTTAGCTTTTCTATCCTCTAGAGCAGCTTTCTTTTCTAGAGCGTTTATGCGCTTTTCAACAGCAAGTGCTTCTCTCATGTTTTCAGCTAAGGTAGGTTTGCCAGCCCTGTCTACAAAAATGGCTATGTTAGCAGGTAGGGCAGTGATATACCATTCGCTTCGGATTTGTTCACTTGGTTTAGAAGCAGTAGGGATTTTATTCAGTAGTTTATTAAATCTGGCATTAAACTCTTTTATTGGTTCCCTGTGCTCTATTCTCAAATTGGAGAGGTCGTTTATTAAAGTTGCTAGGGACCTATCGTCTCCATATTTGGTGAGAAACTGCTCTTGGCATGTGTTCCAACTGGTAATTGAACCAGAAGGTAAGGAAAAATACCAGGATCCTGCTGATCCTTGTAAAGTGTAAGGGAAAAGTCTTACAACAACATCTTTCTCTGTCACTCCTTTTAGGTTAACTGCTAACATAAAGTTGTTGATGTGTTCTTCAGCCTGAGTCCCATCATCTGGATTGAATTTAGGCAGCCATTTTTCGGGATAATCGGGTAGATCATGCAAGGGTGCAGGCATATTGACTGCTCCTGGCCTAGTCCATGGATCTGCCATTATGATAGCAACAGTGGTTGAGACTACTGCTGGGATTCCGGATGTATGGGAAGGAATTAAAGATGAGGAGTGAATAGGTTGGGATATCGAGGCTTCTGATCCCTGGTGAACGACAATTTGTAATGGGGGAGTGGATGGTCGACTTTGCAGTGGAGAAAATGAAATGGAGGACGTGGATGAAAGCCCTTCACTAGCAGACCCTTCAGTAATTTTCTTTGCCCTTTTCCTTTTAGGTAAAGGAAACTCAGTGGGTTAAATACCGAGTTTTCCGCTCTGAAGTCTGGTGAGAGGGTGAGTAAGGTTGAACTGCGAAGTCGCACTGCTTTCTGATACCTCAGATTTCTGTGGTGAAATCGAGAAGCTCTGAAGTTTATGGATTAGAGACTGAACTTCAGGTGATTTAAGACTTAATTGTTCTGTGGTATGATGGGTTTGAGCAGTGGTAGTTGATTCCTCTTCTTCTTGTTTGGGTACCGGCGAACCAGTATACAAATGGGAAGATCGAGGAGATTCGGAGGGCGAAGTGCTCTTAGAATGGCTTATAGGTTTGGATTTATGTTCCATTCACAGCGGAGGCCCTCCTTCTAGCGCCAATTTTGTTGAGGCCTCGAAAATCGCTGCCACAACAAAGGGGAAACCACCCGGTCCGGACCTTGAAAGCAGCTCCTTTTCCGTTTGGGATAGTGGCTCCGACTAGGGATAATGGGACCATTTTCCCAATAATAGATAAAAGTGGGATGGATGAATAACTTGTGAGGTACGATAGTGATGAATAAACAACTAAAACTATCAGCGAAATATATATTAACTATAATCTAATCCCGAGACTTATCAATCTTTCAAAGCGTAGCGTTTGATAATCTGTGCTTTAAGGCAGGCATATAGATGACTCTAACACTAAAGCATAGATGTTTAAACCATTTAAGATTGCTCTGCATGATTAGTTATGCAGAGCGATAATAGCGAATTACTACACATTGTCATTCATATCATTGCTACATGCATGATTAAAAGAAAGGCATATCACAAAACATCCAATAGTGGAATGAAATGAAGATTTGCTGTTACAGCGCATACACGTATTCAACAATAGCAAAAGATAATAACACAGCAATTCATATGAAAAGAAAGAGGACAGATGCAGATAAAAGTACCATGTAAGCTGCTCAACAATCCATTATATAAATCGCTATGTCGCAGTCCTTTCTTCAAAACTAGAAAGCATTCCAGACAAGAGACAATAGTGCACAAATGCATAAAACAGCCTTCTCGTCAAATAAAGGACTATTGGTCGAGTTTCACAAAAGAATATAGGCTGAAGCACAGTAGTGCAAACTTCAGCCTTTAAGTCTATTACAAAATTTTATGACCCTTTCCAAAACAATGAAAGGGTCTATAAATACTAATCTAATCTAAATATCTAAGAAAAACTGAACAACTATGAAATTGGCATCAATAAATGTTTTTCCATCTTTCTTGGTGATCTGGCAGTTGGCAGCAATGCTTCATTCGGTGGGCTCTTTGCCTTTAAACCTCAACTGACATATCGTAAGCATTGGCTGTACTTCCGGTGGAGTGTTGAGACGCGACGTGAGCTGGGCATCATATGTGGCATCTTGAAAGTCGGGGATTAGGCACTTGAGAGCATCTGTTAAACACTTAAGAGCCGACCTTTGAGTGTGCGGCTTGATTAGAAAGTGCCAATATGCGTCGGAGGTTAAAGTATTTACTCCAGCGATTAACTTTCTCCTTTCTTCGAGTCCATGATAATTTGTTTGTTCAATTATGTTTGCTGTGGTTATGCTTCCAGGTGTACACTGAGAGATCATGTTGGCCCAATAGAGTGTATTGTTGACCAAATCAATCATATTGTTGGCAATCATTTTACACCTTGAAGCTGCCCTTTCCGCTTTCATCATCTGAGTGTTCCATTCCGTGAAGAGTATGTCCTTGAATGGCTCATAGATCCTAGGCAATTTTGCTTCTTTCCCCATATCAGTATCTTGCCAATCAAGATATGAAGTTATGGTTTCTTCGGTCTGATCTAGCTCATTTCTGGCTTTTTCAATCTGCTGACATACTGCTGTAGATACTTCACATAATGGCTCAGCCTCAGTTAATTGTTGGCACAAGAGTCTAACCTGAGAGATTAATGCATTATTTATTTGAGCTGCCTCTGCTCTGAAATTCTCGACTTTCTTAGTGCCCTTGATATCTTCGAGCTGTGCTAATAATTGAGCGATTTGCTCATCCTTTGACTTCGTCATTAGCTCGTTTTCCTCTCTCAATTGTGCCAATGCCTCCGTTAATTCTTTCTGCTTCTGGATTGCACTATGATCAATCCTCTGTTTTTCAGTCTGCAGTTGCTGGGTTAATACATTGTTTGCTTGCTGTTGCGCCAGCAACTGCTCTTCTACTTGTGCTGTCTTGTTTCGTGCTTCAGCTACTTCTGCTTGCAATGTACAAATTTCTTGGTCCTTAGTCTTTAACAAAAGACTTACCTCTGATGCTTTATCTATAGTTGTTGCAGAATAAGCTCCCGCATACTGTGATAGCTTGGTAAGATCATCAGAGGGGTCAAATTCTTCTTTCCAGACTACATTCCCTGTGACTGTTTGTTCAGGAAAGATGGAAGGTTGATCAAGCCTTCGTCTCTTCCTCGAGCGCTTAACAACTGCTTTGAGCCTTGGGCTGTAGAAAACGTCCAAGGGAGGAATATCTTCCACCTGGAGCACAATCTGATCGGAAGGGTCTTTGGTGATTACCTCGAGATCCTTTGAAATGGGTGGGCCGCTGGTTCCGCATAGAACCTGAGAAGAAGTGGTGTCTGGTGCGTCTTTGGAGCCTTCCTTTCCATTGATAATGGAATCGAATTGATTCCATTGTTTCAGCAATTCAGAATCTATGGAGGTCTGTGATTTACTCTTCTCCTTTTCTTGTTCCAACCTCTTTTTCTCCTCCAACTCTTTCTGCTGCTGTTCTTCTAACTCCTTTCTCTGCTTATCTGCCTCTTCCTTCTTTTGCTGTTCCTCTATCTTCTTCTGCTTTCTCTGCTCTTGTTCCTTCTGTTCTTTCTGCTGCTTAGCCATTTGCTCCTTTTTCTGCTTCTCTGCCTGCTGCTTCTCTTGTCTTTCCTCCTGTTGTTTATTTTGTTCTTTATTTACAACAGGAGATTGGATTGTATGCTTCTGACTAGGCTCGCTTGAGGAGGACGCTGAGGTTAATGAAAATAAATCTAGAGGTAGAGTTTGCAACCTCTGCTCTCTGAGTTTATTGAACTCAGTTAAGCTCTCATCATTATATCTCATCTTGGCAAGCTGGTTGGTTTGGCCTATTGTATCGGCAGCTCTGAACAGGTCGTCAAACTCATCCTCTTGATGGTCAATCTTAGTCAGTTTGGCCTGTTCTAGGGCATTATAAGCAGTTTTATTTGGATCATAGAGTCTGGCTGGCATGGTGGGCAGGGATAAAGCTTGCATATTTATAGCCTCCTTTTCTGCATGTTGGAGATTATGCAGAGTAAAAACACCCATCCTTAAGGGAAAAGAGGGCCAGCCCCTCTTCTTCTCTTTCTTGAGTGTTTGGGTTACACTCTCAGCCATAATTTGGTAGGATATCTCTCGGGCTAACAGTTTATCTGGAACATATAGAGGGAGAACATGCGGTTTGGCTTGGCTTCCATAAACCCTAATATAGGTAAAGTGCACTTCTCCAAACCATCCTGCGATAGCTGGTAAGTCGAAGGAAGCGAGATAGGAGATTTTGGGAATAGGCCGAACAAAAATGGAATAATGAATGGGAACCATAAAACCATTGCAAATTTGATACAAATGGTCTTCGTAAGAGGACTTCCATAATTTCCGATGATACAAATGAATGGGCGAAGGGTCTTGGGTGGTCCATCTCCAACCGAGGATGGGAAACTTAGAGTTAAAACACAATGTGTCGATAATGTAGGCGCTATAATAAAATGGGGGGGTTTTCCTTTCGGTGACTACAGATTTAGCTCTAAAATCCCGAATAGCTACAGTCAATTTATCAGAAAGAATGGTGGCCCAATCCATGATAAAACTATTAACAGCTGCTTCCATTAGGGGAACCATTTCTATATCGAAATTGGCAGAATCATGTAATCCCCATAGCCTACACATCATAATTCCCGCATAGCAATAGGGAGAAGCCAAGGAATCGACAGAATACTTACCCGAGCTCTCGTGCTTGTGTTTGGCCGGGTTCTACCTCCAATCTCGAATGGGCTCAGATGGTACATCGTTTTCAGCTGCAAACTTCTCTACGAAGTCTTTGTTGTAGATTTTCTCTGGCTCAGGCAAATGATACATTTCCCTCAGGTGCTCTGGCTTGAACGACCCGAAAATCTGTCCGTCTCTTGTATGGAACGTTCTGTCAGTGATTGGAATTTCCTCAATTGCCCATCGCACTACATCAGTGTAGGGAAGGACTTGCTCTCTAGCGGCTATTATGTGAAGAAAGGAATCGGCCAACTCCTTGAGAGTTGCGTCGGACTTTTTGAGTGGGTCCGCAGTAGCTACTGTCACTGAAACTTGTGGTTGTTCGGCCTCTAATAGATTATATGTGCCTTGCCATGTAGCCTTGTTAAGACCAGTGCATGTAGTGTCTGAAACGAGGCCTTTCTTGCTAATTGCAGTAGCTTGACCTACTACAGGTGTAACAGTAGAGCCCGTAGCCCTCTTGGATCTTTTCCCCATCATGCTTAAGCTTTGACAGGTGAAGAGTTGAAGATGCTGAAAATGGGTTAGATTTTATCTTAAAATGAATAACCTTTGGAGACCAGTATTTAAAAACCGAGAATGATTTACAGAACTTTAACCTTTCGAGAAGAGTCTTCAAAACGTTAAGTGGTGATTTCAGGACAAACAGATATCTAGTTCCTTAGAAATTATTCCTTTTGGTTGAGGGTTCTACTATCTAAAAGCAAATATTTGGATTATTCTGTGAGACAACTTTTTCGAACCAAGCTAAAGGTCAATGGAGATACTCTACAGTTTTATTTCCTATCGATCCTACAAACTACACAAATCTACAAAGAGGAGAAGGGATCAACTTCTCAATTAAAGAATTTCTTCAAGACCAGGCCATTAACAGGGAGAGAATCTCTCACCCCTGATAAGTCTTGCAATATAAAGGTTGAATGGCCTATCTTGTCACAGATCTGAAATGGTCCAAGCCACATTTTCTGAAATTTGGGATGCTTACCTTTATCTTCATGGGCCTTGTCCCATTTGAGAACTAAGTCACCAACTTGGAAGTGTTTGGAATCAGATGAGGTTAAGTCAAAGGATGCTTTGATCATTTGTTGATGTTTGGCGTGAGTGATTCTGGCTTTCTCCCTTTCTTCTTCTAATTTGAGAATTTGGTCATGTCTAAGTTGGATAGAGGAAGAAGGAGTCTCTTCGATGTACTGTACTAGGGCTAAAGAGGGTAGAACAAGATTGGTAGGCAATACTGCTTCTTTTCCGTAAACTAGATTAAATGGGGAGGAACCTATAGAAGCCTTTTGTGTAATCCTATCAGCCCATAATGCAAATACTAGAGATTTGTGCCAGTTTCTATGATTCTGTTCAACAGTTCGCTTAATGATTTTGATGAGATTTTTATTAGTAGATTCTGCTAAACCATTTCCCTGGGGATAATAATTAGCAGAATATTTCAATTTAAACCCCCTCTTAATAGCAAAATCATATATAGCATTTCCTGAGAAATAGGAAGCATTATAAAAAACGAGAGCGTTTGGAACACCAAACCTGGTAATGATGAACTGGTCTATGAACTCGATGATTGCCTCTGAATTTGCTGCCTTCAAAGGAATAGCCTCTACCCATTTGGTAAAATAATCGGTAGCAGTGAGGATATACCTGTGTTGTTTGGAAGATGGTGGAGTAATCTCTCCAATGATATCTAATCCCCATTGTTCAAATGGCTGTTCAATGTTGACAGGTTGCAGGGGGAAAGCTGATTTCCGTTGTCTTCCACTAGCAGTTTGGCAATTGAAGCATTTTCTTACGTATTCATGAGCATCTCTAAACAGTGTAGGCCAATAATATCCAGCATGAATAACTTTGTGGGCTGTCGTGTCTGCCCCAAAATGTCCTCCCGCTGGCCCATCATGTAGTTCCTGTAAAACTTTTTGAGCTTCAGGTCTCTCAAGACATCTTAACAGGATAGAATCATAATTTAGTCTAAAGAGAACATCATTAATGAGAGTGAAATTCTTTGCTTTTAACCTAATGGCCCTTTTATTTTTGTAAGATAAATTTGGAGGATCATAACCATTCTTCAAATAAAATATCAAATCTGCATATTGAGATTCGGAATCAGTGACACTTATCTGATTGATTGTTTGAGTCTGATCCATGTCGCTTGATTCAGGAATGTTTGATGCTCCTGCCAATATCCTGCAAAAACCTTGGCCCCTAACAATCTTTGCTGGCTTTATTTCTAGGTCATATTCCTGAAGTGCTGTGACCCAATTGGCCCTTCTTTCACCTAGTTCTTTTTGAATTAAAAGTTGCCTTACCGCCGGGAAAGGGACTATAACTTTCGTGTGAGTTTTCAAAAGAAAGGGCCTGTAATGTTTAACTGCCTTGAACACAGCAAAGGCTTGTTTCTCCACATCAGAATAATTTAATTCGGCACCCTGAAGATTTGAGCTAAAAAATGAAATGGGTGCTTCCAAGTTATGAGCATTTGGCTGCGTGAGAACTGCAGCATAGGATACATCGGACGCAACGGTATACAATGTAAAATGATTAGAAAAATTGGGAGTATTCAAGGCTGGGGCATTGATTATTGATTGCTTGATAACATCAAAAGCTTGCTTTTCTTCTGCTCCCCACTTGAAGACTGAATTCTTCTTGATCATTGTCTGAAGTGGTAATACAATTTGAGAGAAATCTGGAACAAATCGTTTGACAAAATTAATCTGACCCAAGAATGACTGCATCGATTTTTTATTGTGTGGGAAAGGGATTTCAGAAATTTCCTTAATCCAATCAGGATCAATATAAATGCCATCCTTGGATACTATAAAGCCTAAGAGCTTTCCTTGATCAAGAGCAAAGAAAGACTTCTTTGGGTTTAGAGAAATACCATACCTTTTGCATCGCTGAAAGATTTGATTTAAGTCATGCAAATGATTATCTCTCTTTTTAGAATATACAGTAATATCGTCTAAGTAGACGACTACTGATCGATTAATCAACCCTTTGAAGGCTATATCCATGGCTCTCTGGAATGTCGCTCCTGCGTTTATGAGTCCAAAAGGCATTTTCTGATATGCATAAGTTCCCCATTTTGTTCTGAATGTGGTTTTGAGTTGGTCATCAGGATGAACCAAAACTTGGTTGTATCCGGAGAATCCATCAAGAAAGGACATCAATTCAGAACCTGCTACTGATTGAAGAATTTGCTCCATAGTAGGTAACGGGAAATTATCTTTTAAGCTCGCTTTATTGAGGTTCCTGAAATCAATACAAATTCGAATGTCGCCATTCTTCTTCGTGACTGGCACCATATTAGAGACCCAACTTGAATGTCGGACCGGAAAGATAATTTTGGCTTTCAAAAGCTTATTAAGCTCCGACTTTATTTGGGTCTCCAAATTTGGATGTATTTTTCTTAATTTTTGCTGAATCGGTTTCTGATCAGGAAGCATAGGGATGGTATGCTGGATAATAGATGTATCATATGTCTTTAGGTCATCATATTTCCAAGCGAAGACCTGTTTGTTTTTTCTCAATAGTTTAATAAATGCTTCCTTTTCTTCTTGGGAAAGTCCTATTCCTAAGTTGATGTTTTGAGGAGCATCTTCTGTGCCTAGATTTATTAATTCAAACCTAAGGGTGGAACTTTGAAGCTTTGCATTAATTACAGGTTTAAACCTGTCTTTGATATCATAAAGGTCTTCAAGCTTCACCACAGGTTTAGGAATCGAATTTTCTTGAGGCGCCTGTTTCATTTGTAGATCGTGATAATCTTCCTCAATGACTTGATTGTCGTAGGATTGTTCCGAAGTTAGAAACTGCAAGATATCTTTATCATGGTTAAATACTCTCCAATTAGTGACATTGTCAGGAATTGAAGGTCTAAAAAGTAATTCTACCGAAAATCTATCAAGGCTGTAGTCTTTGGAAGGTAGCAGTTTGGAGGCTACATTGGCTAGTAGGTCGGCTGCTGAATTTTGTGACCTAGGAATAGAAGAAATGTTGAAGGCTGAAAAGTGTGAGGTAAGATCCTGCACTAGCGATTGATAATGCTTAAGGTGAGTCGAAAGGCAATGAATTGCATTTCTAACTTGTTTAACTATGATTTCTGAATCGCCGAACACTTTTAGATATCACACTTCAAGGCCGATCGCTTTATATAAACCCTGGACCAAAGCTTCATATTCGGCTGTGTTATTAGTACACTCAAATTCTAACCTACAAGATAGCATTGTCTTTTCTCCTTGCGGGCTAACCAAAATGCAACCTGCTCCTGAGCCTTCACTGGACTTAGAGCCATCAAAATATAAAGACCAAAATAAAGGAGTATTAACAAACATATCTACAATTTTCTCAGCATCATTAAAACATCTGGACTTATCTGTTTGTGAAAAGTTTTCAATCTGAGATGTAAAATGATTAACTGAAAATGGAGATGGTTGGGCAACAAAGTTGCCAAAGAATGATTCGGACGAATAGTTCCCCAAAATATTGTTGTTGAATGCCACAGGTTGGTTTTCTTGTTCAAATTCAGTAACTGTGTGGGTCATATGCTTCTCCCGATCGATCCTTATTTGATTCGGCTTTCCCTTGTAGGGAAGCCACATATGTGACCAATCTGTGGAAATATACCCATGTAGTTTTTCGGACCAATCTCTGCTTAAAATCAAACCATAAAATTCAGGTATGTCGGCAATCAAGATGTCAATCCTCTGAACTATTCTGGGGTCGGCTGACAACCTGATGGTTACAGAATTAATTTCTCCCACAACCTGCACCTTAGTCCTATCCAATTGCACTATATGAATGGCAGACTTCTGGGGTTCAATGTTCAGTTTAGAGCAAACTGAAGCTGGCATTATATTAGATGAGGCCCCTGAATCAATTAAACAGTTGTGCAAGTTTCTATTATAAATCTCATAAGTGAGCAGGAAGGGTGGAGTGTGAGAATTAGATTTATCTCCGATTAAAACTGAATCGGTAATTTCAACCATACCTGCAGGAGGTTGGCCTGAATCGTTGGCAACTCTTGCACTGGGAAGGGGAGTAGAGGGGACAACATTTAATTCTTTGAGAAGTAGCTTTTGTTGATGTTTTAGTTTACTGAGTTCAAACATGGTTATATTTGCCTTAGTCTTTTTCATGTCATCAACAATGTTATATTCCATTGAATCCGATACCACCAGAGTCTTGGATGTTGAAGGAGAATTAGAAGTTGAGGGCTGGTTTTGAGGAACTACTGCAGGTGACTTCTTTGGGGGAACTTTTTCCTTTGCTGTAGTAGCGCCCACGCTCCTCTTCTTTGAAATTGCCTGGGCGGGTTCAAGAGTGCTTTTACTTCTTGTAGTAACCGGGAAGGCTTCTTCTTCATTCTCCGTATCAGAGTTGGGGAGTATAAAATCCCACATTCCGTGGCATTCAGCTACTTCTTCTTCATCATCTGTCTGTGAAGATGTTTCCTCTTCCTCTTCTTCTTGGTCTGAATCGACATTAGATATTACATTGGGCGGCTTTGATTCAGTTTTCTTAAAAGTTCTAAATGGTCTTTTACTTGAAGTTTCAACGACCTGCTTTTTTATCTCAACCATTTCGTTAGACATTGTTTTAAGGACCTTTTGTAAACCTTCCATGTCATACGGGTCCTTCAGGGTTTTCTTCTTGGAATCTTCTTTAAACGAGACTTTTTTAGCTTTTCTATCCTCTAGAGCAGCTTTCTTTTCTAGAGCGTTTATGCGCTTTTCAACAGCAAGTGCTTCTCTCATGTTTTCAGCTAAGGTAGGTTTGCCAGCCCTGTCTACAAAAATGGATATGTTGGCAGGTAGGGCAGTGATATACCATTCGCTTCGGATTTGTTCACTTGGTTTAGAAGCAGTAGGGATTTTATTCAGTAGTTTATTAAATCTGGCATTAAACTCTTTTATTGGTTCCCTGTGCTCTATTCTCAAATTGGAGAGGTCGTTTATTAAAGTTGCTAGGGACCTATCGTCTCCATATTTGGTGAGAAACTGCTCTTGGCATGTGTTCCAACTGGTAATTGAACCAGAAGGTAAGGAAAAATACCAGGATCCTACTGATCCTTGTAAAGTGTAAGGGAAAAGTCTTACAACAACATCTTTCTCTGTCACTCCTTTTAGGTTAACTGCTAACATAAAGTTGTTGATGTGTTCTTCAGCCTGAGTCCCATCATCTGGATTGAATTTAGGCAGCCATTTTTCGGGATAATTGGGTAGATCATGCAAGGGTGCAGGCATATTGACTGCTCCTGGCCTAGTCCATGGATCTGCCATTATGATAGCAACAGTGGTTGAGACTACTGCTGGGATTCCGGATGTATGGGAAGGAATTAAAGATGAGGAGTGAATAGGTTGGGATATCGAGGCTTCTGATCCCTGGTGAACGAAAATTTGTAATGGGGGAGTGGATGGTCGACTTTGCAGTGGAGAAAATGAAATGGAGGACGTGGATGAAAGCCCTTCACTAGTAGACCCTTCAGTAATTTTCTTTGCCCTTTTCCTTTTAGGTAAAGGAAACTCAGTGGGTTCAATACCGAGTTTTCCGCTCTGAAGTCTGGTGAGAGGGTGAGTAAGGTTGAACTGCGAAGTCGCACTGCTTTCTGATACCTCAGATTTCTGTGGTGAAATCGAGAAGCTCTGAAGTTTATGGATTAGAGACTGAACTTCAGGTGATTCAAGACTTAATTGTTCTGTGGTATGATGGGTTTGAGCAGTGGCAGTTGATTCCTCTTCTTCTTGTTTGGGTACCGGCGAACCAGTATACAAATGGGAAGATCGAGGAGATTCGGAGGGCGAAGTGCTCTTAGAATGGCTTATAGGTTTGGATTTATGTTCCATTCACAGCGGAGGCCCTCCTTCTAGCGCCAATTTTGTTGAGGCCTCGAAAATCGCTGCCACAACAAAGGGGAAACCACCCGGTCCGGACCTTGAAAGCAGCTCCTTTTCCATTTGGGATAGTGGCTCCGACTGGGGATAATGGGACCAGTTTCCCAATAATAGATAAAAGTGGGATGGATGAATAACTTGTGAGGTACGATAGTGATGAATAAACAACTAAAACTATCAGCGAAATATATATTAACTATAATCTAATCCCGGGACTTATCAATCTTTCAAAGCGTAGCGTTTGATAATCTGTGCTTTAAGGCAGGCATATAGATGACTCTAACACTAAATCATAGATGTTTAAACCATTTAAGATTTCTCTGCATAATTAGTTATGCAGAGCGATAATAGCGAATTACTACACATTGTCATTCATATCATTGCTACATGCATGATTAAAAGAAAGGCATATCACAAAACATCCAATAGTGGAATGAAATGAAGATTTGCTGTTACAGCGCATACACGTATTCAACAATAGCAAAAGATAATAACACAGCAATTCATATGAAAAGAAAGAGGACAGATGCAGATAAAAGTACCATGTAAGCTGCTCAACAATCCATTATATAAATCGCTATGTCGCAGTCCTTTCTTCAAACTAGAAAGCATTCCAGACAAGAGACAATAGTGCACAAATGCATAAAATAGCCTTCTCGTCAAATAAAGGACTATTGGTCGAGTTTCACAAAAGAATATAGGCTGAAGCACAGTAGTGCAAACTTCAGCCTTTAAGTCTATTACAAAATTTTACGACCCTTTCCAAAACAATGAAAGGGTCTATAAATACTAATCTAATCTAAATATCTAAGAAAAACTGAACAACTATGAAATTGGCATCAATAAATGTTTTTCCATCTTTCTTGGTGATCTGGTAGTTGGCAGCAATGCTTCATTCGGTGGGCTCTTTGCCTTTAAACCTCAACTGACATATCGTAAGCATTGGCTGTACTTCTGGTGGAGTGTTGAGACGCAACGTGAGCTGGGCATCATATGTGGCATCTTGAAAGTCGGGGATTAGGCACTTGAGAGCATCTGTTAAACACTTAAGAGCCGACCTTTGAGTGTGCGGCTTGATTAGAAAGTGCCAATATGCGTCGGAGGTTAAAGTATTTACTCCAGCGATTAACTTTCTCCTTTCTTCGAGTCCATGATAATTTGTTTGTTCAATTATGTTTGCTGTGGTTATGCTTCCAGGTGTACACTAAGAGATCATGTTGGCCCAATAGAGTGTATTGTTGACCAAATCAATCATATTGTTGGCAATCATTTTACACCTTGAAGCTGCCCTTTCCGCTTTCATCATCTGAGTGTTCCATTCCGTGAAGAGTATGTCCTTGAATGGCTCATAGATCCTAGGCAATTTTGCTTCTTTCCCCATATCAGTATCTTGCCAATCAATATATGAAGTTATGGTTTCTTCGGTCTGATCTAGCTCATTTCTGGCTTTTTCAATCTGCTAACATACTGCTGTAGATACTTCACATAATGGCTCAGCCTCAGTTAATTGTTGGCACAAGAGTCTAACCTGAGAGATTAATGCATTATTTATTTGAGCTGCCTCCGCTCTGAAATTCTCGACTTTCTTAGTGCCCTTGATATCTTCGAGCTGTGCTAATAATTGAGCGATTTGCTCATCTTTTGACTTCGTCATTAGCTCGTTTGCCTCTCTCAATTGTGCCAATGCCTCCGTTAATTCTTTCTGCTTCTGGATTGCACTCTGATCAATCCTCTGTTTTTCAGTCTGCAGTTGCTGGGTTAATACATTGTTTGCTTGCTGTTGCGCCAGCAACTGCTCTTCTACCTGTGCTGTCTTGTTTCGTGCTTCGGCTACTTCTGCTTGCAATGTACAAATTTCTTGGTCCTTAGTCTTTAACAAAAGACTTACCTCTGATGCTTTATCTATAGTTGCTGCAGAATAAGCTCCCGCATACTGTGATAGCTTGGTAAGATCATCAGCGGGGTCAAATTCTTCTTTCCAGACTACATTCCCTGTGACTGTTTGTTAAGGAAAGATGGAAGGTTGATCAAGCCTTCGTCTCTTCCTCGAGCGCTTAACAACTGCTTTGAGCCTTGGGCTGTAGAAAACGTCAAGGGGAGGAATATCTTCCACCTGGAGCACAATCTGATCGGAAGGGTCTTTGGTGATTACCTCGAGATCCTTTGAAATGGGTGGGCCGCTGGTTCCGCATAGAACCTGAGAAGAAGTGGTGTCTGGTGCGTCTTTGGAGCCTTCCTTTCCATTGATAATGGAATCGAATTGATTCCATTGTTTCAACAATTCAGAATCTATGGAGGTCTGTGATTTACTCTTCTCCTTTTCTTGTTCCAACCTCTTTTTCTCCTCCAACTCTTTCTGCTACTGTTCTTCTAACTCCTTTCTCTGCTTATCTGCCTCTTCCTTCTTTTGCTGTTCCTCTATCTGCTTCTGCTTTCTCTGCTCTTGTTCCTTCTGTTCTTTCTGCTGCTTAGCCATTTGCTCCTTTTTCTGCTTCTCTGCCTGCTGCTTCTCTTGTCTTTCCTCCTGTTGTTTATTTTGTTCTTTATTTACAACAGGAGATTGGATTGTATGCTTCTGACCAGGCTCGCTTGAGGAGGACGCTGAGGTTAATGAAAATAAATCTAGAGGCAGAGTTTGCAACCTCTGCTCTCTGAGTTTATTGAACTCAGTTAAGCTCTCATCATTATATCTCATCTTGGCAAGCTGCTTGGTTTGGCCTATTGTATCGGCAGCTCTGAACAGGTCGTCAAACTCATCCTCTTGATGGTCAATCTTAGTCAGTTTGGCCTGTTCTAGGGCATTATAAGCAGTTTTATTTGGATCATAGAGTCTGGCTGGCATGGTGGGCAGGGATAAAGCTTGCATCTTTATAGCCTCCTTTTCTGCATGTTGGAGATTATGCAGAGTAAAAACACCCATCCTTAAGGGAAAAGAGGGCCAGCCCCTCTTCTTCTCTTTCTTGAGTGTTTGGGTTACATTCTCAGCCATAATTTGGTAGGATATCTCTCGGGCTAACAGTTTATCTGGAACATATAGAGGGAGAACATGCGGTTTGGCTTGGCTTCCATAAACCCTAATATAGGTAAAGTGCACTTCTCCAAACCATCCTGCGATAGCTGGTAAGTCGAAGGAAGCGAGATAGGAGATTTTGGGAATAGGCCGATCAAAAATGGAATAATGAATGGGAACCATAAAACCATTGCAAATTTGATACAAATGGTCTTTGTAAGAGGACTTCCATAATTTCCGATGATACAAATGAATGGGCGAAGGGTCTTGGGTGGTCCATCTCCAACCGAGGATGGGAAACTCAGAGTTAAAACACAATGTGTCGATAATGTAGGGGCTATAATAAAATGGGGGGATTTTCCTTTCGGTGACTACAGATTTAGCTCTAAAATCCCGAATAGCTACAATCAATTTATCAGAAAGAATGGTGGCCCAATCCATGATAAAACTATTAACGGCTGCTTCCATTAGGGGAACCATTTCTATATCGAAATTGGCAGAATCATGTAATCCCCATAGCCTACACATCATAATTCCCGCATAGCAATAGGGAGAAGCCAAGGAATCGACAGAATACTTACCCGAGCTCTCGTGCTTGTGTTTGGCCGGGTTCTGCCTCCAATCTCGAATGGGCTCAGATGGTACATCGTTTTCAGCTGCAAACTTCTCTACGAAGTCTTTGTTGTAGATTTTCTCTGGCTCAGGCAAATGATACATTTCCCTCAGGTGCTCTGGCTTGAACGACCCGAAAATCCGTCCGTCTCTTGTATGGAACGTTCTGTCAGTGATTGGAATTTCCTCAATTGCCCATCGCACTACATCAGTGTAGGGAAGGACTTGCTCTCTAGCGGCTATTCTGTGAAGAAAGGAATCGGCCAACTCCTTGAGAGTTGCGTCGGACTTTTTGAGTGGGTCCGCAGTAGCTACTGTCACTGAAACTTGTGGTTGTTCGGCCTCTAATAGATTATATGTGCCTTGCCATGTAGCCTTGTTAAGACCAGTGCATGTAGTGTCTGAAACGAGGCCTTTCTTGCTAATTGCAGCAGCTTGACCTACTACAGGTGTAACAGTAGAGTCCGTAGCCCTCTTGGATCTTTTCCCCATCATGCTTAAGCTTCTCTCAAAAGACGAATTCTACACAATTGCAAGAGAAATCGTAACAACATAGTAACAATGACGCTAGACAGTGAGATAGATATATCATTTGAAGCGTGCCAAGATTAATTTTCAAAAGTGGCTGCGGATCCAATCGCTAAGAGTATATTGCAGATGCATTAATGGTGATTTGAGGCCTACTACTCATTAAATGTGATAATTATACCGTTATCCGGGTGAATGACTCACTTAAGCGTGTAACAGATATTCTGGCGGTTAAACGCAGGTGCTCATTAATCGAAGGGGCAAAATCTTTTAAATACCCACGCATTACCTTATCCCTTGTATTAATGGCATTTTGGGATTCGCGCTTTGTCAACCGGATATGAATATAAAATTAAAGCTTTTAAGTGATGGCTTTTAAGACTGCCGACCACCGATGAGCGATACCACATCGCTTCGGGGATTAAGTCCTGCACAATTATTACCAAAAGATCGTGCCGATAGCCGATAAGCGATATCACATCGGGCTAGCGCATGGGAACAGATGTAGGTGCATATACAATGGTTTGGGGTTACCGATTGCGATATCGCATCGCATTGGGGGTAGGAACCGAATGCCTTACCGAAGTGCGCGACGGCCGATAGCGATATCGCTTCGGGTCGGGATTTAAATCACAAGGCGGTTTCACATGAGGTATCACCGATAACCGATCGCCGATATCGCGTCGCATCGGGACATGAGTTATGTGCCTTTACTTGGTGTGTATGTAACATTGCCGATCGCCGATAGCGATATCGCATCGGCGGAAACCAAAATTCCATTTGAATGCATCTCTCATGTTGTTGCGATATGCGATCTTGCGATCGCTTTATCGCAATAATAAAAGATTGTTTGTTATTTGAAACATTATTGTCCGAAAAAGGCTTAAGTACATGAAAGCTCCTTTGATTATGCGACCTTTTTTGAACATGCAAGCATTGATGCCAAAATTTTAAAAGGGACCCATTCCACATGTTAATTTTTGAAAAATAAGAATGATATGAAATGGGGGGTTGTTGTAGGGCACAACAGGTAATTAGAGGTGAAAGAGACCCTTTTTATAGCTCTACATTTTGGCGCCGTTGCCGGGGAAAGAGTGTAGCCATTTGTTCTTTTTTCAGAGTAGTGTACGAACTTGCTAGGGAAGAGTTGGATTTTAAAAACGGAAGGTAAGAACCTACGTGTGGAGCATGTAAAAGCCCTGCTCCTCTGTCCGCTTTCCTACAGATTTGCTGTTGTTTTGTTTGAATATAATTTAGTAGTTAATTTGAGTGCATGACTAAGCAGAAAAAACCAAAAAAAAAATGCCAAACCTCTACCCAAGCCAGAAAAAGCTAAGGGGCCGGTGACCCTTGGCCGACCGACCTTCATAGACGAAATCTACAAGAGAGTGGAGTCTCAATCATCAGTAGGACCTAGGAAAATCATTTCTAAACAACCTACTAGTTCCCTTCAGGCCACAAGATCACCATCTGTAGCCTTTGCTGAGGTGCATAGTCAAACTGAAGAGCAGGACTTTCAAGAAATTGAAAATTCTACTCCAGAACTATTGTAGGAAGGGAATTTCAGCAATCTTTGTGAAGGAGAAGGAGAGACAGGGGAAACTGAGGAACCAAGGTCTCCTATTGGAACAACTCAGCCATTAAACAACCCAGACAAGGGAAGTGCTGCAAAAATCATTGTTGAAGAAACTCAATATCCTAGGACATCAGGCACTCCCATTATCCCGGATAGAGGAAGTGTTATTAAAACTATCCCTGTTAAAGCCATTCCCTCTCAACCTAGGAATACCCTCCTAGATATCCCAGAAGGTTATTAGCATATATTCGACCCAATGGCTCAAAACCAGCCAAACACCTAAACCTCTACATTACAATACCCCATAGTGGATTCTGCAGCAAATGTGCCTATGAAAGCAATCCCTCTTCAACATATCCCCACATTCCATGGTCTTACATCAGAAGATCCGGATGCATTTTTATTTGAATTTGATGTACTGTGCAGGGGATATGATTACACCACCGACCCCTAGAAACTGAAACTATTTCCTTCTACATTAAAAGGGGCTGCTTTAAGATGGTTTATGGGATCAGGTGGCGGGGTTATAAATAATTGGGATCAAATGAAAGAATCTTTTCTAAAAAAATATCAGGATTATTGCAGGTCTAGAGAATTGAAGGACGAAATATTCCAGATGACAGCTAGACCGAATGAAACATTAGAGGAGTATGTGGAATGTTTCCAGTATAATCTACAAAGATCTCCTTATGCATCACTACCTTTACCTGATAATGTGTTAAAAATAGCATTAATAAGGGGCATGAAGGAACAATGGATTGAAACATTAAACATTATGGGAAAAGGGGATATTTATCAAGAAATTTTTTCTGACATTATTGATTTATGTATCAGGAGCTTGAGAGGCAGCACAAGAGTAAAACCGGTAGAACATGATCAGTTTGTAAGAGATAATAAAATTTCGACAGAAGGAGTAACACGTGTAGAAATTGGAAATTTATTGGAAAATTTTAAAACTGATATACTAGGGACACTGACTACACAACTTGATATTATGCAGGCCAAACATAAGCAAATGGAGGCAAAACAGAATTTGGCGATCTTCTGTCCCCGATGTAGGAAAAAGCATAGCCACAAGGAGTGTCCACTGGATACAGTCCAAACATGCGCCATCTGTACAAAAGATCACCTTACGGAGAGCTGTCCCTCACTTCCTGGATTGAAAGCAGTATATAAGGAAGCAGAAGAAGAGCCAGAATCAGTGTATTTGCTCAATTAGCACCGTCAGTGGCAGCTGAGACAATCTGGTACGTTTCTGGACTCGACTTCTTCTTTTCAGCCTCCGCAATATAATGCTCAACAATATAATATGTGGCAAAGTCAACCCCAATCCCCATTTCCAAACTGGTCACCACAGTCGTTTCCTTCTTCAAACACGTGGCTGAATCAGGCAAGCCAATCTGGGTGGCCGAATCTTCCTTATACCCCACCATATTGGCAAAGTAACTCATATCCACCACAATGGACTCCCCCTACTTCACAAAGTTCAGCCTGGCAGACAAACTGGCAGAGACTGATGCATCAGCTAGTAGGAACCATTCCGCTCCCTCAACCTACACTGCTAGCCTTACCACAAAATCCCCAGTCTAATCTGAGACCACAACTCCCAGCCCAACCCAACCCCAATCCAAATAACAGACCGGTTCAATCTATCCAAATCATAGAAACACCTGAGATAGGAGCCGATCTGAGGGAGTGTAATGATCTTCAGTTAAGATCTGGGCGTATTATTGAAACCGAGGGAGATAAGACAGTTCAGATTGAAGATCAGTTACCTAGAGAACATCTGTCACAACAAGAGGATGTGAATAAACAACAAACTCATAATCAAGCAACCACATCCTCTCCTTCGTTCCCAGAACGATTAGTCATACCTCGACCTATACAATATCCTGATTTTGACATTCTGGGAGAACTACAAAATCTGTACATAAAAATTCCATTCCTCCAAGCCATTCAAAACATCCCAATATACGCAAAAACTATCAAAGAATTGTGCATAAAGAAACCAAGGAGGAATATAACAAATAATCCAGGAGTCCAAGTAGTCGGCACTTTATCTGACTTACTATCAGGGAAAGAAACACCCATTAAATATGAAGACCCAGGAAATCCAATTGTAACTGTCCAAATTTATGGTCAGACCCTGTCCAATGCCTTACTTGATCTAGGAGCTGAAATTAATATCTTAACAACCACTACTTGCCAAAAGCTAGGCATTACATCTGTAGAACCCACCTCTACCTTGCTAGAATTGACTGACCGATCTGTGGTTAGGCTGGAGGGTACTCTACATGATGTCATGGTCTTTGTTGATTCCTGGGAATATCCAACCGATTTTTTGATAATAAATCCCAAAAACCGACTTGATGGACACCCATTTATTTTTGGTAGACCTTGGCTTACCACTGCCAATGCTTATATTGGCTGCCAGCAAGTAAATATGACCATAACCAAAGGACCAAATATCAAGAACTTAGTTCTATATCCTCCAGCGTAGCCAAGTGTCACAATAATCAAAACTAATAAGCACCCTGTATCATACCTTACTGATAACATTAGATCTCCATTAACTATACAAGAGGCACTTGATTTCAAAGACCAAACAAAAGATGATGCCATTAATAATTTCATTAGTCAAACTGAATCTAGATCCTGCACAGTGTCACATGATAGAAGCAGCATTTGATAATGAATTAGAAGAAGATCCTCTGAAAGATACACATGATCAAACAATACCTGTTAATTTTGTTGCAAATAGTGAAATTATGGAAATTGAACCAGGAAAAACCTTAAATATTAATGCCAGCCTCACACCTGAACAAGAAATGAAGCTCATCCATCTGTTAAGGAAATATAAAGAAGCATTTGCATGGGACTACCCTGATATGAAAGGAATTGACCCCCAATTATGTACACACCACATTTATATAGAAAAGGATGCGAGACCTGTTCGTCAACCTCAAAGGAGACTTAATCCTCATCTAAAAGATGTGGTAAAAGCTGAACTTCAAAAACTTTTAGATGTCAATTTTATCTATCCTATCTCTGATAGTAAATGGGTTTCTCCGCTTGTGGTGGTACCAAAAAAGAACGGGAAATGGAGAATCTGTGTGGACTACAGGGAGCTAAATAAAGCAACACAAAAGACCACTTTCCTCTCCCATTCATCGACCAAGTATTAGACACTTTAGCAGGAAATAAATTCTTTTCTTTCTTGGATGGCTTTAGTGGATACAATCAGATTCAGATTGCCCCTGAAGACCAAGACAAAACTACTTTTACTTGTCCTTGGGGAACATTTGCCTACCGAGTTCTACCTTTTGGCTTATGCAATGCTCCTGCCACATTCCAAAGGGCTATCCTTAGCATTTTTGTGGATTTAATAAATGACGGACTTGAAGTATACATGGATGACTTTACACCATATGGAGATGATTTTGATCCAGCATTGGATACCCTAGAAAATGTCCTACAACGCTGCATTGCTACTAGGTTTTGTTTAAGCCATGAAAAATGTTATATGATGATGACAGAAGGACTTATCTTAGGACACTACATTTCAGCAGCTGGCATTCAGGTAGACCCAACCGAAATCCAAATACTCTTGCTTATTCCCACTCCTACCACTCAAACAGAGGTATGCATTTTTCTTGGATTTTCTGGTTATTATAGGAGATTTATAGAACATTATTCACACATTGCTGCACCTCTATATGCACTATCTGGTAACGTTGATTTTATTTGGACAGAAAAATGTGAACGTGCTTTCAAGGATCTGAAGAAGCTCGTATCCACAACCCCAGTCCTTCGAGGACCAAATTGGGATTTTCCATTCCAGATATCTGATGCCTCAGATACAACCATTGGAGCGGTCCTTGGGCAAGAAGAGGATAAAAAACCATATGCAATTTATTATATTAGCAAAAATTTATCCCTTGCTGAATTAAACTACATTGTTACTGAAAAAGAGTTTCTAGTTGTAATACATGCTATCAATAAGTTTAGACATTACATTACTGGATATCCTGTTATCTTGTACACAGATCATTCTGCCATAAAATTGCAAACAAGCCTATCACAAACGGCAGAATAACTAGATGGCTGATTTTATTGCAGGAATTTGATATTACAATCAAGGATCGACCGGGAAAATAAAATCCTGTAGCCGATTTTCTCTCAAGAATGCCAAAGCCAATCGATGCAGCAGCAGTTGAAGACCAATTTCTGGATGAGCATCTGTTTGATGTGGCTGTTCAAACACCCTGGTATGCTGATGTTTCCAATTACCTAGCAGTAGGTAAATTACTAAAGCATCTAACCCCTAATGAGCGGAAACATATTGTTCAGCGGAGTGCTCAATTTTCGTGGATTGGGGGCTATTTGTTTGACACAGGGGCAAACATGCACATCAGTAGATGCATTCGAGAAGATGAAATCTTTGACATTTTAAAAACCTGCCATGACGGACCATGAGGTGGACATTTCGCTGATAGCAGAACTGGACATAAAGTGCTGTAGACAGGGTATTTTTGGCCCACGATTTTCAAAGATGCAAAGAAATTTGTCCAAGCCTGTGACAGTTGCCAGCGAGCAGGACGCCCTGGTCAATCTGATGAGATGCCTCTGAAACCACAGCTAGTCATCGAACCATTCGAGCGATGGGCTCTTGATTTCGTTGGACCAATTAACCCATCATCAAACCAGAAAACATATATTTTGGTGGCAACAAAATATGTCACCAAGTGGGTTGAAGTAGAGGTATTTCCTAGAGCTACAGAGGACTCTGTCATCCAGTTCCTATTCCATCTATTTGTACGTTATGGCCTTCCAAGAGAAATAATTACGGACAGTGGACCACAGTTTGTTGGGAACAGAATAGCTGCAACACTAAAAAACTATCATGTCCAGCATAAAATCACTACTCCATACCACCCACAGGCAAATGGACAGGTAGAAAGCTGTAATAAAATAATAGAAGCAATCCTAATGAAAACCATTGCGTCACATAGACGTGATTGGGTTGCCAGACTACCTAAAGCACTATGGGCTTACAGAACAACATGGAGAAGCACCACTGGTTACTCACCTTATTAATTAGTGTTTGGAAAACAACCCATTTTCCCCATAGAATTAGAAATCCAAACATTACGAACAACACAGGAAGTTGGATTAGATCTAACTGAGGCACAGATTAATCGATTATAGGAGATCAATGAGCTGGACGAAATTAGGATCTCTGCACTTCAAAACACTGCCCTGATCCAACAACAGCGAGCTAAATGGCATGATGCTCTCATTAAAAATAGTCTTCCACGAGGGAGACTGGGTTTTGTTGTACGACTCCAGGTTTCAGGACTTCCCTGGGAAACTCCAGACTCGTTGGTTGGGACCATACGAAATCCAGAAGGTACATGACAATGGGACCCTTACTCTAATCACTATTGACAGTTCTGGATATGCCTTCAAGGAAAATGGCCACCGAGTTCGTCTCTATCGCAAACCACTCACTCGGGAGTCCTTCTGCCAGCAGCTACGCCGAGACTCTGATATGGAGATTTTGGGGGAGGAAGAGAAGTCTTCCTCACCTGTAATTCATTAAGGAATTTATTTCTTTCTACAGTTTGTACATAAGTTCTTTTCTTGAATCATTTTTGTACATATTTTTGCTATTATTATTTTTTCTGTTCCTTTCTTTTTTTCAAAAGAACATCATTTTCTTCTGGCTGTTCATTTTTCAAAAGAGCAAGCCCCTTTGGATCAGCCGTCATTTTGTTGCAATTTGGTTCTTTTTCTTTATTTTTGTGTGTTTTGCTGTTCCTTTTACAAAGGAACAACATTTTTGATTTCTGTCGTTCCTTTTCCAAAGGAATGGCATTTGTGTGTTTTTGCTGTTCCTTTTCCAAAGGAATGGAATTTGTGTGTTTTTGCTGTTCCTTTTCCAAAGGAATGGAATTTGTGTGCTTTTGCTGTTCCTTTTCCAAAGGAACAACATTTTCGATTTCTACTGTTCCATTTTCAAAGGAACGACATATCTGCGTGTTTTGCTATTCCTTTTCCAAAGAAATGACATTTTTGATTTCTGCTGTTCCTTTTCCAAAGGAATGACACTTTTGCGTATTTTGCTGTTCCTTCTCCAAAGGAACAACATTTTTGGTTACTACTGTTCATTTTCCAAAGGAACGACATGTTTTGCATTTCTGTGTGTTTGTTGTTCCTTTTCCAAAGGAACAACATTTTTGATTTCTGCTGTTCCTCTTTCAAAGGAAGGGCATTTGTTGTTGGGAAAAGTATCCAATACGGAATGACCCTATCCCACTCTAAGGGTGATAGTTCCTTAGCAACAATCAAAGAAAAGCTATCTGAGATTACTTCTTTATGAGATGTAAGAGAGGGGAGAAAGAGATCCACTAACCGATGTCTTTCGCTAATGATTGATCCAATCTTCTCTCTTTGCTGCTTGCCCCCAGCTCCTTGCTCTTTCACTGGCCCAGCTACACCAAGATCCTGCAAAATGGCAAGAGAGGGAAACTACAAGAAGCATACATTCATAATTGATTCAAGGATTAGAATAAATCAAATACACAAGTATAACAACACACCATTGAGACACATGCATATAGAAGAACCTCAAATGCTTTATTAATGGAAAAAGTAAGGTTCAGGAAGTGATACAACCATAAAAGGCCCAATCCAGCATCACCTTCCCAGCAGAAAGAAATCTCCTCTTCACCTCCTTCAAAGCAAATCACCCAATAGTTCTAAACTCAAACCAACAGCAATTCTTTACATTCACAAGATTCCAGCCTCCCTAGACCTCATGAGAGAGATCTATATATAGGAGTTTTGGAGAAAGGATGAGTCAGCTTGAGGCTGGCATGAAGCTGACTAGTGTCCTCTCTCACTTCAGTTATTCTTCAGTTCTTGAGTCCACTTGGAGGTTCTTGCTTCCACTTGGAGATCTAGAACCTCTTACTCATCACCAGTCGAATTCCCTGATCCAAGTGTCATTTTGGAAGCTTCCTGGGCATTGACACCTTGAGGAATGACTGTGCCACATGTCCAAACTCGCCCAACGCAGGTAGCCTTCTTTGCAGTTGACATTCAACGCAGGTAGACAGTGGAGCAGTTGACATTCAGCGCAGATGCTCAGTGGAGCAGTTGACATGATCCAGAATTGCCTTGTTTTTGAGTGTTTTCAGGTGGAGAACTTTTATTCAGTGCTGTGGTTTGCTGACCTTGTTCCTCTAGGGGTAGGAACAACATGTTTAGGGACTTTGGATCCCTCAGATTATGGACATTTCATGCTTCATGCTGTAAGGTACAAAAATGTCTATAACAGTTGCCCCCTAAAGTATGAGGTCGTTTATCGGGTGAAATGCTTTATCAGGAGGATCCGAAGTTCATTCAATCGCTGAGAAGTGACCTGTAATGAAATACAATACAATACATTATGATTCATTTTGCTTTCACGATCTAGCTGAGGCGGGCATTCCCATGCTCAACTTTATAAATTCATTTTGGTACATAGAACAGACGATCGTCTGATGGTAGACTGATAATTTTGGTGAAAATTATCATCCTTTGAGTAGGATGATCATCTGCTGCAATGATGTACATGTCAAATGTCTTTATATTTCCTGAATATATATCGCAGCCCGGATGGATGAAACTAGATCCGGGGTCTTCAAACTCGTTCGATCTTCACTCTAAGTACAAGTCGATCCATGTGAGAATTGCGCTGAAGTCGAACATGGAAAGACATCGCTTGATTACCGGTCAATGATGTAAACCGTTAACAAGCGCGAGAGGAATCACTGATAATGATAATGACCCTCAAGGTATTGCAGTACAATTCACGTGGTGTGAATAAAGGACTTGGCGTCGAACACCACGCAAAATCTTCTGGTCGAAGGTCATTGATGTATACCTGTCGCCAGAAGTGAGAAACTTGCCATTGAGGCATGCAAGCTTCAAAGTACTGAGGGGGTTGTTCCTAGATCAACTTCTTGGATAATGAGTTGAAGTCGACAAGAAGCGATCCGTCAAAGGAGGGCCTTAATGAATCCCACATCAGTGACACGGAACGGAGCTAATGATTTTAATGGAGGTGAAAACAATCTGTGACATATGATTCAGGGTGGCGGTCATGGATGGATGAAGGATAATGTATGGCAGTGGATGGGACACGGTTGAATCTTTCTGAACAACATCTCTTGAACATATAACAACACTGATGCGATGGATCGGTAGCATTACCCCAAATGTGGATGGTTTGGCGAGACCATGGTGATGAGACCGGTGAATGAAACAACCCAACCCGATGTGGTACGGAGGAAAAGTGTCATGTTCAAGAGCGACTTGCTACCATTAAAGCTTTGAGGTTCTCCCAATTTTTCCCCAGTCATTTCTGACCAGTACCTCTTTATTTTTGTCAAGCTTGAGGAGGATAACATATGCTTGTTCTATAACCTGCCCTTCGGGCAAGCCCATCGCTATGTTTTAACGAGCCTAGCGATAGGGAAACTCGTTCTTGTCTAAAGACAAGTTTGTCGCTATTTAATCATTTTAACGAGTCTAACGACAAGGAAAACTCGGTCCTTTTCATTTTTAGAGAGTCTGAAAAGGTACATAAAGTTAACTCCAAAATTCCTTTTTCGTCATCTAATCCCTTAAGTCCGAAAAAGTATAAAACAATACAGAAGGGATGAGTTTTCGATAACTTTAACGAGCCGAATAAAACAAGCGCTCGACCTTTTTGTGCAATAATCCCTCAGGTCCAAAAAGATTAAAATCTAGAGGAGGGATAGCTCTTCCAGTCCTTTAACGAGCTGGAAGGCCAAAACTCGGAATCTTTTCATATTTTACGAGTCAGTTGAAAAGAGCTTAAAGAAGACTCGTCTTTTGAGGAACGAGTGATAAACAGGGATAGCAACTGATTCCAGGTACAGGTTGGAATTTTCCAATCACGGCAGTGTCACAAGGATGGCTAGGTGAAATCACTCTTCACAGCTGTTCCTCAAAATAGGTAAACAATCATATGGAGGTGAACGATCGGCCAAATGACGGTGGAGGTGGCAGGTGCAAACACGACCAAGGCTTTTATGGATGATAAATTTACGATCACAGCGGTTATTTACCGGGATAGGTTCATTTTTTATTTAAAAATGAGCTTAAACTCTGGAGGAAACATTGCTCACTGCTTTTATTTATTTTTTAACGAGCATGAAGACCGCGTTAAAACTGCTCGGTTCTTGCGTTTATTTTTTAACGAGCATGAACTTTATGCTAAAACTGCTCGAATTACCAGTCATAAGATAAGAAATGTCCCCTGTGAGATCTCTATTTTTTAAGGAGTTTCATCTTCACTAAGCTTTACTCCATATCCTTTCTTTATGCAAGTTCAGAAACGGCTAATCCCAAAAACAAATAAATAACCGCTCTTAGCTTGCACTCCAAAAGGTTTGCATGCCCCCAGGTATAAAATACAATTTCAAGGTTGCCCCTCCTCCTTCTCACCTCTGCTTTTCTTTGGGCGTTCACAGCTACTTGTCGCCTTGCTAGTCTAACGTTAACGATACTTGTCTTCTCGTTATTTTTAACGGGTCTATACGATACTTGTCTTCTCGTTAGCCCAACTTTTAACAGATTTTTCGCAAGATCGCAAGAGAACAGCTACTTGCGACAAGAGAGCAGCTACTTGCGACAAGAGAAGAACACTACTCAAAGACAAAACATTTGTGTTATTGAGGGAGGCTTACCTCTTTCTGGTTACCCAAAGATTGTTTCGTTAATCTTTCAAACAAAACATTTCCTCGGCACTGTCTACCGAAATAGACAAGGGTGAATGACTGGTGCCAAACACGTAACTTTGACAAAAGAATCCTATTCCAGAACAACCCCTCTTCCAACCACGGACGGGGTACGGACTAGTCATACTCTCTCGCGGAAATTCTACCTTATACCCAGGGTTTTCTCTGCCCAACGCAGACCAAGATGCATGCCCCCTGGGTTCCAGTCCCATCTTTCCGAATCACTCGCATTCATCGGGAAGAAGGACTGGGGGTGGAGACATTTCTTGATTGAATAGACCATTCAGGGTTGGTATGTGACTATTTGCGATGCGTGATCCCGGAAATGAAAGTTGGTCTACGAGCTTGACCATTCTTCCTTCGTGTGGAAAACACATTACTCTAAAGAGTGAGGAGACTATTGCTCCCATGCAATATATATAGTCTCGTCCAAGGAGTAGGTTATAATCCAAGGGTCCTTGGACGACCATCACGTTCATTTGAACGGCCTTCCCTTTCAATGTTATAGGCACATTGGGGAGGATCCCTAATGGTCGACTGGTTCCTTTATCGAAACCCGAGAGATTTCTTATCTCAGGCAAAAGCGCCGGGGAACCCAGTGCTTTCCAAGCAACAGAGGAAAGGATACTCACAGATGCCCCTTCATCAATGATAGTGCCAGCCATTACCATCCTGTATATTTGGACTATGATTCTGAATGGTATACTGGCTGGCAACCGGGGTCTGCCTAGTTGGTTCCAATCAAAGGACACAACCAGGTTGCTTGGTGGTGGGACCGAATACACGGCCGGATATGACCCTGACGATGTTCCTTCCTGCGATAAAGGAATGGGCGCATTGCCCTGACGCTCGTCAGAGTCTGTGTTGATGAAAAGAATCTGGATGGTGTCATCCTTATTCTCTTCAGTGAGGGTGTCATTTGAAGATGAATCTTCAGTGACGGTGTCATTTGAAGATGAAACTTTTGAAGGGAGAACCGGGTCAACTGCCGTTTCGACCTTTGGACTTTCGTCCGGTCTGGATTCAGTAGGTTCATTTTCAATGACTGACTCTTCAGCTGACCACTTGAGCGGGCCAGCTGTATTCTCAACCAACGAAGGATTTGGCACGAGTTTTTTGTATCCAGGAGGAAGTCTCAACGGTGAAACCGGACGATCTTCCAAAACTCTCTTCGCTTCGTCTAAGAAGGGACAACGGTGGATGGCGTGATCGCCTTCACACAGTCTGCAGGGGGATCTTGCTCCCCCTCTTTGTCTTGAACCTTCACTTTCGCTGGTTGACGGTAAGCATTCAACATGGCTATCAGAGGTTGATGCTCCCGAACTGTGCAAACGAGGGGACCAGTCCCTTAGTATCCGGGGAATACAGGGACAATCTCTATGGAAGTGGTCTCCTCTACATATGACACATGGCGATTTAGGCCCGGTCTGTGCTGTGTGTGGATTTTTGTCAGATGTCTTTTGCTTGCCCCCAGTCGCCTTAGGCTCCTTCTTCTTCTTCTCTCTCTTCTTCTTCTCCTTCTTCTCCATGGGAGCTTGGCTTTTGCCGGCTCTACCTTACGAAGATGAAGGATTGGAGGAAGAGTTATAGGAAGTAGAAGGCTGGTGGGCAGCTCTAGACTGATCTAACTGTTGACTCGACTGTTCAGGAACCGTGGTGTTCTGAACTACATTGGTTGAGAATAGCCAAATTGGCAGGCCAATTGTCAGTCCTGGAAGCGACAATGTGGCCATGTGGGGCGCACCAACTTCTCCCCAAGAGGAGAAAGGACTAGGATTTCCATCATGGGGAATTCCTTGGTTGGTGCGTTCCATGTTCTCAACCTACATATCAACGCAGGAATAGGAGGTGATTATGTTCCGTTTAAAATAAATTTTATAACGACACTTTAGACACAACTTGCTTTTTCATTTTTTAAGAGTCGAGAAAAAGCTAAAGATGACTCTAGTCTCCTTCGATGTTTTAACGAGTCCGAAGTGACAAATGCTCGGATGGACTTTTTCAGTTATAGAGTTTGAAAAAGGCCAAAAGAAACTGCTCTGGAGATCTAGGCAGAGGGTGTGCCAAACGTTTTGCAAAACCACAGAATACGTTTTACGGTACGGGTGGTCGATCTTCGTGAATGCTGTGTTCACTGCATTGCGATCAGTAGGGCGGCCGACACGGCTTCCTATGGATAAAGGCTTTTTTCCTATAGGGGTCTCCCAATATATACGCGACGGTACGTGGGAGCACAAGTCCGTATTGATACTTATCGCTTCACCGTGGAGGAATCACCCAACCACTCAACGCTAAGATATCACGTTTAACGACGCTGGAACACGTCTCTAGCTTAGACCTCTATGTGTTTGCATTATGTTTCAAAGCGTTGTTATGTAAATTCAATTTATTTTAGGTTGATCTTGTTTAGCAGTTTGCCTTTATGGATCACCACGAGATGTATGGTACAACTTCCTAAATGCAGTCTAAGATGATAAGCAAGCTTTTCAATCTTTCAACTTATGAAAATCTTAACTACTGAGGGAAAAGAAAGACATCATCCTTTCATACAGATCATAGAGCACACACTAATGCACTTTTTCCTAAATCAACATGCAAACTGTCAAAATGCACATGCACAATGCAGGTATTTCTTTTCTCTTTCTTAATGTTGGTGTATTACAAAAAAGAAAGCTGTTGTATAACTTTGAATTCAATTTCAAGTGAAAACAAACAAGCTTTTTGTCCAAAATCAAAAGACACCTTAAGATTAACTTGTTTCAACACTAGAAATACATAAATTCAAACCATATGACGAAAGCAAAAGCTCAATCAGCTATGAACAGCAAACAAACTAACTCTTAAGATCAGAACGACACTTATCACAGGTCTAGATCTAAGAGGCCACAGCAAGACTAGTTCACTTTCGTTATGGGAAACTGTAAATGATATATAAGAAATACACAAAGAACAAATACAGTTTCTTTATACAACCGAGGCAGAATAGTGGCAAAGAAAAGTGGTTTCAGATAGGTACATTGACTGATAACAGGCTGCAAAAACAGGGATGAAAACAGGGCAACAGAAAACAGAGAAACCCAGTTGCACAAGGCCACATTGGTTCAGCGCAGGTAGAACACTGTCAGTTTGACATTCAGCGCAGGTAGCCCCTTCGGGACCTGCGATGAAATGCAGACTGCCTTCACAGTGCCTGCAATGAAGAGAGAAACTCTCGTTTCTCTTGGTTTTCGGGTTACAGATTGCTCAGAAATCAACAGTTTTTGGCCAAATCAAAGCTATCAATCAAGTACACACTAAAGGATGAAAAGCTATCACTAAGAGTTGTTCAGAGTCCTTGTGGATCAGCTCTTCAAATCATAAACATGCCCAGAAACTGAGCTAGAGTAGTTGCCCTCTACTTTGCATTTGAAAGATCCAAATGCAGTTCGATTCAGTACTCCCTGTGTTTAGGAAATGAATAGCAAAAACACAAACAACCAACAAGATACGATCCCCAGTGGAGTCGCCAATTTGTTGTTGGGAAAAGTATCCAATACGGAATGACCCTATCCCACTCTAAGGGTGATAGTTCCTTAGCAACAATCAAAGCAAAGCTATCTGAGATTACTTCTTTATGAGATGTAAGTGAGGGGAGAAAGAGATCCACTAACCGATGTCTTTCGCTAATGATTGATCCAATCTTCTCTCTTTGCTGCTTGCCCCCAGCTCCTTGCTCTTTCACTGGCCCAGCTACACCAAGATCCTACAAAATGGCAAGAGAGGGAAACTACAAGAAGCATACATTCATAATTGATTCAAGGATTAGAATAAATCAAATACACAAGTATAACAACACACCATTGAGACACATGCATATAGAAGAACCTCGAATGCTTTATTAATGGAAGAAGTAAGGTTCAGGAAGTGATACAACCATAAAAGGCCCAATCCAGCATCACCTTCCCAGCAGAAAGAAATCTCCTCTTCACCTCCTTCAAAGCAAATCACCCAATAGTTCTAAACTCAAACCAATAGAAATTCTTTACATTCACAAGATTCCAGCCTCCCTAGACCTCATGAGAGAGATCTATATATAGGAGTTTTGGAGAAAGGATGAGTCAGCTTGAGGCTGGCATGAAGCTGACTAGTGTCCTCTCTCACTTTAGTTATTCTTCAGTTCTTGAGTCCACTTGGAGGTTCTTGCTCCCACTTGGAGATCTAGAACCTCTTACTCATCACCAGTCGAATTCCCTGATCCAAGTGTCATTTTGGAAGCTTCCTGGGCATTGACACCTTGAGGAATGACTGTGCCACATGTCCAAACTCGCCCAGCGCAGGTAGCCTTCTTTGCAGTTGACATTCAACGCAGGTAGACAGTGGAGCAGTTGACATGATCCAGAATTGCCTTGTTTTTGAGTGTTTTCAGGTGGAGAACTTTTATTCAGTGCTGTGGTTTGCTGACCTTGTTCCTCTAGGGGTAGGAACAACATGTTTAGGGACTTTGGATCCCTCAGATTATGGACATTTCATGCTTCATGCTATAAGGCACAAAAATGTCTATAACAGCATTGGTATGTTCTGCTGTTCCTTTTCCAAAGAAACGACATCTGTGTGTTCTGCTGTTTCTTTTTCCAAAGGAACAACGTTTTCCATCTTTGCTGTTCCTTTTTCAAAGGAACGACATTTGCATTTTCTACTATTTGTGGTCTCTTGTTGGCCCTTTTTCCAAAAGAAACACTTCTTGCATGCTTTTACTCTCCTTGTGAAACAACTTGTTCCTTTTGCTGTCCTAAATTGAGGATGTTATTGCTCCTGTTCTTTCAAGTCTTTTAGAATATAGTTATGCACTTATGCAATGGATACAAAATCACAACATACTGAAATCAGCCAATCATAAATCGCTATTTTTATAAGGCTCTGCATTGGTAAGAGGTCAGAAGGAATGACACACTTATTTATCATCTTTTGCTGTCATTATTCTACTAATTCTACTATGATTGGTCATCTTTATCATGACGACCCCTTTTTTAATCCTCTTTGATTATTATTTATGAATAAGAGCAAAGGGTTTATATCTTCCTATTGAGATGTTAAGACTTCTTCCACCATTCCTACTCTTAAGGAGTGTTGAACCACCCCTTGTGTATAAATAAGGGAAAGTACTTTATGAAAAAGAAAGAAAAAAAGTAAACATGACTTATAAGTTGTCAAATGCAGGATAGGGGGTCTCATCAAGAGCCAGCCTACCATGATCATGAGGATGAAAGCGAAGTGGCATTCCCACTATGGCCACCACACCAGGGATATGGTCCAAAAGGTATATCAAATAAACAACCCTTGGAATAGGAGGTCTCATCACGAGTTGGCCTGCCCACTTTTCGCTCCTTCCTCGTGAATGGAATTATGGTTAACTGGTCACCAAGCCAGCATAATGGCCTACATTTTGACATCACACAACATTCCCTAAGTATACACAAAGGATCATGGTTCCATGGGTGAAATAAACAACTCTGCCAAGGTTATGGACACCTGTCGGCAGCAGAGCACTGTTAATGGTATTGAAGTCACATTATTTACACCAATAGGTGAGTTATTAACACCCTTCTGTTTCTTATACCTTAGTAATTAATCATATATCATTTCTCGAATTATATAACGCATGTAAATTTATTATCACCAATCATGGCAGAGTAATTGACAATGACTGCATGAGATTTGGAATGTACGACAGATGTCCTATCCTCCCAGCCTCACACCATATCACAGCAGCCTCTTACATAATAAGCGATTTAACTCTACGCCTCGATTTCGGTAATTTGTTGTTTTTGTAAACATGGCATATTGCCATACGCTGTTCCTTTATGACTCTGTTTCAGAGCAGGCGCTGCTCCTTTATTTGATGGCTGGGACAGCCTATCACATTGCGGGGGGGAGGTTAACCTCATTATTCCCTGGATTACGTGTCAGCTCACTATTCGGGAAAGTTGTGTACTAGGGTATGGCATGGCTCAACGGCATACTATTTTTATTTTTTCTGCATGAATTGCTGTTCATAAGCCATTTCTATTGTATACTCTGTTTTTGAACAAATCTTGCGTCTATTAGCCTCTCTGTGTTTCAACAGCACGAACAGCTACTATTCCATTGAGAGTTTACAGTGAAACCATGGGAGGAAGATCGATTTGGAGGGAACCGTAGGGTTGACAGTCTCCGCTACTGCTCGGGAAATCCTGGCAAGAGCAGGGTGGCTGACTTACCTCAACCGCTTGCAGGAGTCTAATGAAACAATGGCAATTGAATTCCTGCAGAATTTGCAAGAGGATTACTCCACAGTGAGGGGGAGACACATAGTAGTCACCGATGACATAATCGCAGAAGTCTCGGGACTACCAACCACCGGACCTGTATGGACGTTAAAAAAGGAGAGATTGCAGAAGATTATAGAAATCTTCCGGGATAAAGGCCAGAGCCTAGCAATTAGAGGAAAGGGAGTTCTGCCAGCAACGCTAGGAGAGCCCTGGGCAGAATTGGCAAGGACTGTTCAAAGCTACATCACCTGTGAAGGCAGAAAAGACGTGGTAAGACCACGACATCTTAAACTCTTAGCTATACTAAAGCAGAAATGCTCTGTAAATTTACCTACATTTTTGAATTCGTTACTTCATGACGTTGCACGGAGCATAAAAAAGGCACAACATGTAGAGTAAGTTGTTAGTCATCAAGGGTTGATTCGGTTAATTGTCAGCCATAGCCTCACCCAGCAGCAGAGCAGCTGGGAAGAGCTAATTGCCATGATAAATGGGGGATTGACTACACCATCCCCAAAACGTAAACATGTCACCATTACACCAGAGCGTCCAGAAAAGCGCAGGGAATTAGCAAAACGGAAACATACTTCCAGTACATCCGAGCGTCTAGAAAAATGCAAGGAATTGGCAAAGCGTAAACATACCACCGGTACACCCGAACGGCCAGAAAAATGCAGGAAATCGGTCCGGCTAGCATGGCTACGAGGGAGGCTGGAGAAGCTCCAGGAAAACACCAGCCAGCCGGTAGAAATTGAAGATGAGCAACCCTCATGGCCAGAAGGGGAGGCCGAGCAATCTGAAGAAGAAGAAGAAGAAGAGGCTGAGCAATCTGAAGAAGAAGAAGAAAATTAAGAAGGAGCCGAGCATTCTGAAGAAGAAGCTGAGCAATCCAAGCAGGAGGAGGAAATGGAACAGCAGGAAGGTAGCCCATTGCAGGACCCAGTGGGAGAAGATGAATTGGCCGAAGTCTTGGCCAATATGGGCGAATATGGCCAACCTTCCAGTCCATCAGACCTCCATGACAAAAAGAAACCCCAGGAGGAAAATGCACCTGAAGAATCACATGCAAAGGAGGCAGAAGAAGAGAATCTTCCTGTTCATGATGAAGAGATGATAGGAGATACTGAACAGGAACAATCCGTTCCTAACCAGAAGACACCGGAAGAAATTCCGGAGGAAGCAGGGGCAGAAAGAGAAGTCGCCCAAGAAATGACAGAACCAGTTAGGGTTCCTGCCCCAGAACAGCCAGAGCAGAACAATGAAGAAACGCCCCAGGAGAAAAATCCGGGAACTAGTCACAGTCCAGGCCGCAGTGAACAGCCTGCTGTTCCTTCTAAGGAAATTTTGGAAATTAAAGAACTGTGAAAGGAACAACAGAGATTATTGAATATAATAGTCCAGCTCCACCAGCAGATTAGGATCCTGAAAGCAAGGCAAAGGGTAAAAAGGACTTCAGGAAGGAAAAATGTGACCACTCCAGCAAAACCCCACAAGGCAAAGGGGCGGAGGACCAAAATTCATCCTGCTATTCAAAACCCTGCCGAGAACCAGGCTGCTGTTCCAAATAATGCTGAGAAACAGACTGCTGTTCCAATTGAAAAGTAACAACAACAGACTGATATTCGCGTTAAAATAGAAATGGATGAGATGATGACCTGTGATAAGGAAATTCAGATGGAGGCACCACTTTCGAGAGTGATAAGGGTTATGAACTCAAAGCAACACAATAGGAAAGTTCAGGTAAAACTCCCAGCCTCCACTGCTGCATGGAGAAGAGATCCAAAAATAGTGACCCTGTGAAAGGGGCCGAAGCAAGCGCAACAAGAAGCAGAAAATATTAGAGAGCAAACAGTCCCTCGCAAAAAGTATGAAGAACTACAACAATAGCTTAGGAATGTCAATCAATCCGAAAGCCAGGCTTTTAAAGGTTGGCGAAAGGAACAAGATAATGTCACAAAGGTAACTCGTAGGCTAGATATCATTATCAAGCAGATGGATACCTTGTTTTCTTTATACAATGACGTCTTAGCATGTAGAGCCCCTGCCAAGAATTATGCCTTGTTTCTACTAGAACGGTATTTTCAACTAAAACTAAGGCTGTTAAAGCAGGTGATCCCATACAAATTAACACTGTCAATGATTTTATAGACTGCTGTAAGCACTACGGGGTAAAAGTCCAGAGACTACTGTGTGAGTTTTATTTACATAACCTTGTATTAGACCAGGAGACTGAGCTGAACCCTGGCCCTTTTGTTGGAGACATCCAATTGCAGGCGTTCATCTCATTTGGGGTTAATCAAATTAAATTGCTTAAAGTCGATAATACTTTCCAGAGGCAAGAAAACGGCTTAGATTTGTGGGTAAGGGCTGAGCCTAAGAACCCAGTACAGTTGTGGAAAGCACATAGAAACCTCATGAATACTCTGGGTATAATTGAAACATTAGGACCGATGCATGAGGCACTCATTCGATAGGGATTAGAATACTTTCTTTCTATCAAAGACCTTGCCATTGATGCAGCTAAATTTCGGTATCAAATCTCTAATCCGAATATCCAGCTCAGGGAACCGTTTAAGTGTGAGAATTTTAAATTAGTTTCCAACCGCTTGCACCTCTATGGCGAAATTGTTTTGAGGGCAGGGCCATCCTGGTTAGGATATAGGTTTCGGAGTCCAATTATTTGGCACCCTGCACCTGGATACCAAGCCCTGTATGAGATGCTCGAGGGTCAGACAGGCCATTTCTTTGACTACCTAGTTACTCATCATGGCTGTAGGCCTGCACATGAGATTCCATCTCCAACCTATTCTATCACTGCATTGCATGTCAACTACAATTTTTTCATGAGGGCATGAAACAGGGTAAGCAGGGGGGTGTGTGGAGTACTAAAGAAGGTATGTTTTTGATGATTATTTCAGTATCTTTTCATTAGAACTTGCAAACCTTTTTGCATCATGAACTCGGAAAATGATAAAGAATTATAATAAAACATGTGAGATTAATATGCAAGACTAAAATACTGACAATTGTCATTTCCTTATGCAGGGAGGAGTGAAAACGAGAAGTTGCCGTTCCAAAGGAAAGGACAAGGACGGGTTAACCGCTGTCCCTTTGACGGGAGACCGAATGCAAACAAGGCAAAGCAAATCAAAGCGAATCAGCCCGGAAAAGGAGGTGGAGATATCAGCTCGGTGCAGGAGAGAAAAGAAATGACTGAGGACTAATGGTTCGACGAATCCCGATCCTGAGGGATCGCTGTTTTATCTATTTTTTCACTTAGACATCTTCGCCGTCACCCTTATAAAAGGGGCAGCACTGTTAGCTCGAGAGGGATTTAGACATGGTTATGATTTTATGTAATTTCTTTTAAAGATCAAAACTTTGATCATCGAGTCTCGCTAAGAACTGGTTTATTGTAATTCTGCTTTATGCATTAATACAAACTTGGTTATTACTTCATCTCTGAGTCTGGATTAACTTCAAGCGGTGTACCCCTGGAGGCTAAGGGCCCAGCCCTGGAGGACACTTGCTCCTGTATTATTACGTTGGTTTATGCGTGGTTTGCCTATCGTCGTTATTTGGTAATCTGATGTGTTTTATAAGTTTACATCACATGCTCTGTTATGTTTAATTCATTAAGGTTTCCACAGACAGAACTATTGTATTGACTCTGCATCATATTACTGTTCTTTTAAGAGTTGATCTAATATTGCTAGTCTTAACAGAATACTGTTACTATTCCATTACAGAGCTTTTGTGTTGTGCACCTGTTCATTAATGTTACAGAATTCATCTTGGGAGTTATGTTCTTTACGATTGTTGGATTTATGAACAATGCTGTTCTATTTTGAAACGCAGTCGTATTCCTTCTAACTGAGATTGATACTTGGATCAGATTACTATTTAAGTGTGTTGTGTGCGTATATGGCTTTCAAGCGCTGTTCCATAGTTTATCAGTAATCAGTGTTGTTCCATTGGTGTGTGCTGTTCGATTCGCCCTTAAGAGTGAAAGATTGCCGTTTGATTACGATTAATGCATTTGATCTGATAGATTAAGATTGTTACTGCTTGTGAGACTTAGTTGCTGTTCTATTTCTTAGCTGCTGTCCTATTTCGGAATTGCTGTTCCATTACAGACTTGCTGTTCGATTTCTTATTTGCTGTTCCATTTCTTATCTGCCATTCCATTTCCTGTCATTTGTTATTTTGGTGTGAGGAACGATCTAAGGCTCTAGTGAGCATTGGCATTTATTGTCTGGCTCCTAGATCCATGATCTGTTCTCTGATTCCTTTTCCATCAGTTTCCAAAGGGATGGGTTATTGCTACTGAACCCTTGACTTATAAGTTGCTTAGTCTTTTGAATGTGTGATTTAATCTTTTGAAGAAATTAAGCTGTAGACAATCATCCATTTACTCTTGTATTTCTGAACACTGTACTACTAGCATTACTCTGGCAAATGATAGCCTCAAATTGAGACACTCTTTGAAATAAAAAAATGCTCTCGGATTGACATATTAATGTGAGGTAATTAGAGGTGAAAGAGACCCTTTTTATTGGTCTAAAGATAGCACATTATAAGGATACAAAGAGAAACACCTTCTTTTAGCCAATTGATAAATATCAAACAAAAGGGTCAATGGCAGAGCACATTGAGGACTTCCAAAATTGAATATCAAGGTAACTTATATCCCATAGGAGCATAGGATTGATGTCTTCATAAGGAATTTGAAGGATAACATCCAACATGAGGTTCACATTTGGGAACCTAATTCATTGGAGAATGCATTCATGGTGGCAAGAAAAGTTGAAATAAAAATTATACCAACAAGGAAGTATACCACTCACAACTATAAAGATGGAAGTGTTGCTAATCTTATCCTTCCAACCCTTAAAGGTTGACGCCAAAAAAATTGGAGGAAAAAGGAGAAAAATGGCTTTGTTACAGTTGTGACAGAAAATACACTAAAGGTCATGAGTGTGTTGAGAAGAAATTATTCTACATAGATTGTGAATACGAGGAAGAAAAGGAACAAGAAACATCAAAATAGGAGGATATACACCATGAACCAACCCATAGAAAGAAGAAATGAATCTGATCATATCTTATAAGGAATTGGCAGGAAATACCACTCCTCAAACTCTCAAGATAGAAGGATATATCAAGAAGAAAAAGGTAATAGTATTGATTAATTTAGGTAGTACCCATAATTTCATTCATTGTAAGATAACAAGGAATTGAATTTCTTCCTATATCCAACACTAGAGTTTCAAGTGATGGTTGCAAATGGAGGAACTATAAATTTCTCTTGAAAGTGCCATAATATCAAAATAACCATGGGGAGATATGTATTAGTTGTGGTATTCAAAAACCCCCCATTTGTTAATCATAGTAGTTAATGTTACATTTATAAATGGGGACCCTTTAAAAAGTTTCATCCAAAAAACAAAACTTAGCATTTAGTCATTTCTTTTATTTTTTTGATAAAGCAAAGATAACAATCAAAACCTTTTTGGGAACTACTAAAGACTTACCTTTTCATATATAGAATGTCTAAAACCCACCAAAGGACCTTTCTAAGAAACCTCCAAAATCAAGTAAAATATTTAAATAAGGGCTTCATGGTCTAAATTATCATAGAATCCGACGAAAACAAAAGTCCTTAAGATTTTTAGGCTTAAGTATCGCATCACATATCACAACTTATAATTGACTCTCTCTTAAAAATGATATAGCTAAATTTGCGAGATGCGAAATTGTGATGGCGCTTTGACTTTTATCGCATCGCATTTTGGGAATTCAAGCAAAAGCTTTGCACTTACCACTAGCCGATATTGCGAAATGAGGTTGGCACCTGGACCCACACCTTAGAATATTAAAAGTAAATATTTTGAGTCTGTCAAGTCTATTGCATAGGATAAACCTAGCGATTAGCTATACGTCAAACAACTAATGGATGGCTCACATCTCGCATCTCACAGAAACACAATAAGAGGTAAGAATGCTAAAAGGCACATCTTGCGATATTGCGATCTGCGATATTGCTTAGCAAATCACACAATCACTATCATCGCAGTACAAAGGCTCACCACCCTAGAAGATTTCATCCCATTTTATGATGCAAACATTTATGAGCAATAAAGCTAAGGGATAACGAATCATTAGTGGGCATTAGTGGGAAATAACTGCATTTATGTGTGAAAAGCCATTTATCTTGATATGATATCTTGTTATGTGCATTCAAATAATGCTTCTTTTACCACCTTTACAAGCTATTTGCATTATTTCATTTTTACGTTCATCTTTGTGTGTCCGATAGCTGTTGTTCTTCATTTCAGTAAAAACCTGTAGAATAGAGTGTTAAAGAACAATGGGGAAGAAAGGCAAGGCTGTAGTCTCTGATAAGACAGAGATGAATCCCCTATTCACAGATACCACATGCAGTAGAGAGGGAGGAACCTCTACATGGGAGGCTATGTACAACATATTGGAGGAGGAACAACCAAGGATTATGGAAACAAACGTTACAGTTGATGGACGAGATTTCTCAGATGCTTCCATGCTAGAGACAGCTTGCTCGTTTTTGCACCTTATAGCCGCTCGGCTGAAGATAATTCCTTATACCGACACGGTAAAATGGGTTATCGATGAAGCCGATGTATCAGACAAAGAATTCAAGGGGAGAAGCCAGGATGTCATGAGATCTTTTACCCCAGAAAACCTATGGCTTACGTACCACCTACCAGAGCCACATGTCATCTACAATAGGCAATTCGTAGAGAAGTTTTCTAAAGAGAACATCGACCCAGTGGATTCACCCGTGCCTGGTCAAACAATGAAGAGAAAATCAAGAAAGACAAAATTAGTATGTACACTACTATGTCTATTTGTCCCCCTTATATTTTTGTAGTGGCTATGTTATGTAGACTGTTTGGCAGACCGAATAGTAATAAGTTCTCCCCAGAGTGGTTGCCGTTAATAGATGCAGTAATGAACGCAACTATAATGAACTGGGCCCAAACCTTGTTAGAAAATTTAGCAAAAACAATTATCGAGTATAGAAGGAGAAGAAGTATTGCTTCAAGGGTTTACCCTCCATTTTTTATGAGCGCCTATGTTATGGATGCTATTTGTTTTAGTTCAAAGTTCCCCATCATGGGATGGAAATGGACTGTTTGAAATCCACTTCCCATTCACACGTACCACAAGGTCATGTGGGAATCCAATTTTCAACCACATTTTTTCAAGATTTTCCATGGAGTTATGCTCCCTATTCACGAGCGGATTTATAATCCAGATACCCCCAAGTTTTCCCAAGAAGGTGAAGTTGACATCCTCCCGGTGGCCAAATGGTTCAGGGAGGAAAAATTTACATATATCAGAGTTTTTGGCAGCATAACCCCCCCCATATCCTCCCATACTATGTTCCAGATAAATTGATGGCTAGTGAGATAGCCTATCAAACAACTAGTGGGGGAGGAATGAGACATACACATAAAGAGTCAAGAAAGGCCATTTGGCCTGCATTCCGGTATAATGCGGAGTATTTGCAATACATGACCTAGGACATGCGTTCAAAGAAGCAGAGAACATGTTATCTCTGCAATTACCCAAATTCCCTGGACGACAGTATGACTCATTTGGCACTATCAAGAATTTCACCACTTTGGTGAAAATAAAAGTATTCACTAATGAGGAGGATGTTTTTGATGATATATTTTTGCAGAAAAAAACTTGTATAGAGGTGAATCATATGGAACAACTACTTTTTGACCATGAAGATCTAGAAAATTTTTACAATTACAAATAAGGAAGGCTGGCAATGGTCCCATTGGACCAATTATTAATTGAACGAATAAGGAAGCTTGCTCCTAGTGTGACTATAGAAGGTGACTCCAAAGAAAATTCCAAATTCGATTCTGGGGTAGAGTCTCAAGAAAAATCTATCGGGGAATCACGATAGTCATCACAAAATGGAAAAATTAGAAGCATCGAGTCAATAAAGGATACGACCCAATCTACACATAAGATAGTTGAAGAAACTTCAGCTAGCAAGCATGTTGAAATCCCTACTACCTCTGCACAACCAATAAAACCCACGGTAATTGACTTAGAGGAAGAGTGGGATAATTTTAATAAAAGTATCAATATAGAGGAATAGGTGCCAGAGTTGCAAACTCCACAATAGAAAACAGCTCTGGAAATTACAGTGGAAGAAACTGCAAATGAACAAGAAGTAGAGCATATCCTTGTTACCCCCACCTTCGAAATAATTTTGAGAATTGAAGAAATACCCCCTCTAGATGTATTCTATAGCCCACAGCATAAGGCCGTGGTGAAAAGGCAAAGAAAGAAAAGAAAATTGGACTCTATAGTTGTTACTACCCCTGAAAATGAACTAATGGATGTTCTATGGAAGGACTCGCTTGTCGATCCATCCGCCAACCTAACTAGACTCTTGTAGTTTGCAGGTGCTTATGCTACAACGACCATAGACAAAGCAACAAAAGTCCAAATGTTTCTTAGAGAAAAGAAAAATAAAATAACGTTTCTTGAACAACCATTACAGCAAGTCAAATCCGACCAGCAGGCAAAGATACAGTTGGCCAAGCTTCAACAGGTATTTGAATAGATGCAAAGAGAAAATTGAACTAGCTTGGCTAAGAAGGAAGCACATGTGCAGGCAATAACTGATATACATAAAAACGATCCGAAAATTGATCAGTTTATTACCGAAGCACTTAGACTTAATTTCTAGTTGACACATCAGAAAGAATTACTGTGCCAGAAGATTTCACACTGGAAATATTATTATGAAACAAGTGATAAATTGACAAGTCAAGTCGTATAAATGCGACTTGAATATGATGAGATCAAAAAGGTCTCTGATTTCATCGCCTGGAAAAATATAGAGGGGAGAAACGCTGACCTGCCCAGGCTAGAATAATCACATAAGGAAATTCTGTTTGCAAGCTGGGACTCTCAGCTTAAAGAAGCAGAAAAGGCAACAACAGATGCAACAACAACAACAAACATTATCATAGAAAATATCAATGATAATTTTCATGGTGCCAATCTAGTGGTAGAGTCCATTCCAGGGTTCCTTCCAGATGCGAAACAACTCGAACAATAATGGAAACAGGCAACAGAAGGAAAAGTAGAAGTGATAAGGCAAATGACTAGGCTAGACTGGGAGGCATATTGGCAACATTTGGTCAAGCCTCACAACCAATGGATGACCTTGTGACGGCTAACCATTTCTGCTTAGAAAATGGCGCCAGCACTGACCGATACCGTATTCAATGGATAGTTGAAAGCTGAAGTCGGCTAGCCTACACAGCTGAAGCCTATGGTGGATATTTGCGATCTAAAGGATCAAATGCAACATAGTTAGTCACCTTGCTTACCTTAATTTTGATTTTATTTTTGCATAAATTAAGGCAGGTCGTTTAAACCTCCTCAACTATTTTTGTAATAATCTATTTTTAGTTTTATAGTTTTAGTATTTAAACCCCTCTCATGCATTTAGAAATGGGTCTAGAATTTTATCAGAAACTCTCTTCAAAACATGCACTTATATCCCTTTTAGGAAGTTCTAGTGAAATATATGGAACATGATTTATTTTTATCTGATTTAGCATCTTCTGTTGAAATTGCACTTTTGTACTCTTAGATGATGTTGAATGGATTGCAGATAGATGAATATTGCTGAAACACATGAGTCAGACGTATTATAAATGGTACTTTTATCTCGCAATTCTTTTTACTTATGTATTAAGAAATCATTTATTTCCAAATTATTTATGTATGCAGGTCTGAATTTTGATTACCATTATTTCACTTCTGTATGATGATGATTTTTATTTTATGTTGAATATATGAATAACTCTTTATGCGATATATTCCTCAAAATCGTTTCGTCTAACTTTTTCTACGAAATGATTATTGTTAAAACAGATTCACTTATAATTGTAATTGAATGATCTTTATTACCAATTGCGTTTATAAATAATTGTAGATTGCATATATCAAGTTTATCCTGGGTATATTATGATTAGATAATTTTTTAAAATTATAAGTTAAATTCATTTGTGATTGATTAGTTTCGACTAGATTATTGTTAGCTTAAACATTACTCTAAAGCATCACACATCACCCCATTTAGCACAAGAATTAAACAGACTGGGAAATTGGTCCCATTATCCCCAGTTGGAGCCACTACTCCAAACGGAAAAGGAGATGCCAACCAAGGTCCGCACCGAGTGGTTGTCCCCCATGTTGAGGCAACAATTTTTGAGGCTTCAACATTTTGGCACTAGAAGGAGGGCATGAATTGTGAATGGCAAGTAAATCCAAATTAACAGGCCATTCTAAGAGTAAAACTCCCTCACCCTCACCTCCAAATTCTTGAAAGTCTTCTAAATCCCCTGATCCTAAGCGAGAAGTTGCACAGGATATTATAGAACCCGTTGCTGAAAACCGAATCGATCGAGAAAATTATTCTCTTCCGGAAGCCCCTGAAGTTCAATCTTTGATTCAAAAATTACAAGGGATTTCACTATCACAAGAATCATCTAAGATATCTCAGGATAGTGTTACTTCTCAGTTCACTCCTCGATCGTTAACTAGAGAACATAGCAAAAAGTTCAGAATACCTTTGTTTGAATTTCCTCTTCTAAGCCGGAAGAAACCTAAGAAGACACCATCCGAATCTCACAACGAGGTTTAATCATGATATTCATTCATCCCATCTATACTCTTAGAAGATCAATCATCCATCCCACTACTCCAGATCATGGTTCACATAGGTACAGGAGCTATATCTTCCTCTACCCAATCACCTTCAAACCCTACTGCAACACATCCCGCTACCCACATACCAGCAATGGCACAAAATCCCCCACAAAATCCTCCAAGGCCATGGACAAGCCCAGGGGCCGTTAGGATGGCTAGTCCTTAACATCAATTACCAGCACATCCAGAAAAATGGCTGCCCAAATTCAATCTTGATAATGGCCTATTGACTGAGGAACATATAAATAATTTTATGTTATCCATTAACTTGAATCAAGCAGAGGAGGAAGACGCAGTTGTAAGACTATTCCCATATGTTTTGCAGGGAGCAGTAGGATCATGGTACTTTTCGTTACCATCAGGTTCTATTAACAGTTGGGATGCTTTTCAAGAGAAATTTTTAACAAATTTTGGAGATGATAGATCTACAACTACCTTAATTAATGATCTCTCCAATTTGAGAGTTGAGCCAAGAGAACTCATCAAGGAATTCAACTCTCTCTTCAATAAACTATTGAATAAAATACCAGCGGCATCTAAGCCTAGCGATGAGTTCCAAAATGAGTGGTACATATTTTCTCTACCGTCAACCATAGCTATCTTTGTTGATAGAGCTGCCAAACCAACCTTGGCAGAAAATATGAAAGAGGCAATAACTGTAGAAAAATGCATCCTAGCTGTCGAAAAGAGAAACGCACTAGAAGAACGTAATTTTAAGAAAGTAACCTTCAGAGATGACTCTAAGAAGAAACCATTGAAAGATCCTTTTTATCTTGAAGGGTTACAGAAAGTCCTCAAGACAATGTCTAATGAAATGGTTGATATTAAGAAATAGGTAGCAGAGACTTCGTCTAAAAAACCTTTTAGACCATTCAAAAGGAATTCCACTGCTGATCGTAAGCCTCCAAATACCATATCAAATGCCGAGTCATATGAGGATGAAGTTTCACCTAGTGAAGAACAAACAGATGATGAGGAAGTAGTAGAGTTACAAGGGATGTGGGATTTTATACTTCCCAATGAAGAAACTCAAGAATCCTTACCTATCCCTACCCGAAATAAAAATCCTGTCGAATTGTCACAAACAAATCCGAAACAAAAGGCTTCAATGCCACCCCCTAGGGATAAAGCAATAGGTAAGAAATTTGTACTAAAATCCACTTAGAATACACCTACTCAATTATGTCCTTCTCCTTCATCTAAAACTTTGATAGTTTATGATGAAATGGAATATAATATTATTGATGATATGAAGAAAACTAGGGAAAATATTATATTTCATGAGCTTAGCAAATTGAAACATCAACAGAAGTTACTTCTAAAAGAACTTAAAGCAATACCTACTGCACCACTTCCTGCTGGCGTAATCTCGTAAGCTGCCCAAGAAATGGGAAAACCCCCTAGTGCTTCTTTGAATAAGATAGATGCAACTGATATAGCTTTAATTGGAGGAAGATCAAAATCCCACAATCCGTCATTTCTTCTTACTTTTGAAGTCTTAAAAAAAAACTTACACAACTTTCTGGTTGATTCTGGAGCTTCATTGAACATCTTGCCCAAAAAAATTTGTGAGAAGTTGAATGTTTAGCCTCAGAAATTTGTTGTACGAATAGTTTAGTTAGATCACTCTCAAGTCGAAGTCGTCGAGGAACTTGATCAAGTAACCATCAGACTTTCATCAAACCCCAAAGTTTTCCAAGTCATTTACATACTTGTAGCTGACATTCCTTAGTTCTATGGTTTAATCCTTAGTAGAGACTGGTCAAAAAAACTTCATGGTTATTTTACAACTTATTGGTTCACCTGTGGCTTCCCTATAACGTTAAACCAAATCAAATAAGGGTTGATCATGAAAAACATCAGAAGTTCATAGTGACAGAATTAGAAGGAGAAAACGAACCAGTCACGTATAGCAACAATATCATCGGAAATTATTCTGTAGAATCATTTCTAGGAAATTTCAATGCTCATACTTCACCTTTCTTAGAAAACTCTGTTGTCTCTCAAATTGAAATTTTTTCCCAAATAGACACTTCTTGTAGGTTTTAATCTCGTACAGAAATTACCTGCATACAAATTCTAAAACACATAAAATAAATAATGCAAGAGCATAACACATAAAACACATACATAGAGATTTTCCCCTGGATCCCAAAACTGGGACTACCAGCTTGATTTTTCATTATATTCCTTTCAATGTTACAATATATATTTATACATGCCGAAGCATTTAATACCATGGATCAAAAACCATCGCGTCTGAAAAACATGTGCGAAAATCATGCACAAAACCATAGGTGGGTCCACCCAACCTAACATAGGTTTGAAAACCAAAATTTTATGGGGCGCTACCATGGACCCCATAAAGTGGGGTTACAGGTATGCCTCAAACCCCATGTGAACCCCCCCCCCCCCCCCCCCCCCCCCCCCCCCCCAACCCCCCGGTTAACTATGTGGGCTAGTCAAAACCATAGGTGGGTCCGCCCAACCTAACATAGGTTTGAAAACCAAAATTTTACGGGGCGCTGCCCTGGACCCCATAAAGTGGGGTTACAGGTATGCCTCAAACCCCATGTGAAGCTCGCCCCACCCCCTCCCCCCCCCCCCCCCCCAACAACCCCCGATTAATTATGTGGGCTAGTCACAGAAAGAATATAACACAACCCAACATTCTCCCGCTTGTTGTTTTCTTTCCACAGGGGACCACAAGAGAGCTTAGTCATTTTTCCAGCCCTGAAACGCCCATTGTCTCTCTACACCAAGAGAACTTCTCAGAGCTCACATATTTTGTCAATGCATCTGCAGTATTCTTCAAAGTGTCCACCTTTACCAGCAACACCTTTTTGTCTTCTATCATATCCCTCACAAAGTGATATTGAACATAAATGTGCTTTGTCTTTGAATGATATGCGGGGTTCTTTGCCAAGAAAATTGCACTTTGGCTATCACAATCTATCCTTATAGCTTCATGTACCAACCCCATACTTGAACACAATCTCTGCAACCAAAATGCTTCCTTGCTTGCATGAGTAGCTGCCATGTATTCTGCCTCTGTAGTTGATAGTGCCACTATAGATTGTTTCTTACTCATCCAACTGACTGCACCTCCA